>JAEVFN010000004.1:1366127-1904613 GCA_030449075.1 Murraya paniculata | reverse complement strand
GCTCGTCTGATACAAATATTAATTATAGAGGTTGCTCGGAAAAGGTAGCTGGCTCATCACAGCACATGGATGCCACCATTTCCAGATTACCGAAAAAACGTATATTAGGATCCTTGTATACCCTTGTTCAATGAACAGAATATATTCATTTCACTCAACAGAAATATGAGTCGGTTCACAAATAAAAATATATAATATGATAAAATACAGTTATTCGGCTTGATACAATTTAATCACATTTCGTAAATGTAAGACACACTTATGGATGGCCTTAATATAATATTCTATAATATTATGTTTAGATTCTAACATCTAATTTCACGCTAGCCCGGCAGTTTATCTCTAACTATCACAACATGTTAAATATTAATAACTAATCTAATTATGTGATGCTGCTAAAACAATTGAGAGTCAAATACCAGTATTCTAGCACTGATTTTTTCGTTATGTAAGTGGAATAATCTCCCTTCAATTTCTCCAATGTAGAAATCAAAGGTATTAGAAAATAAAGATAGATCAACACCCAAAATGTTATTCCAACTGAATGGATTATAACTTTCACAATTTTTAAGTTAATTAATTGTAGTATCTCATAATCTAATTAATAAATGTCTTATTATTTAGAATAAAATTTTAAGATACGTAACACTACTCGTATTATATAGATAGATTACAAATTTATCATGTGGACCCGAAAAATTCTAATTTAGAACATAAAATTTGAAATTTAATTCTGAAAATCTGTCATAGTAGTAAAGTTTATACACAACATAACGTTTATGGATACAGATTTTATATAATTGCATGTTCCATAAGAAATTTGCTTCCACCAATATCCCACTTGTCTGTGACAATCTGACAACACTGCTTTTTATTTTTTCTTTTTTATTTACTCCCAAATACCAATGAAATTCATCTCCTTTAAATAAATTAATTCAACATTTCCCAGGAAATAAGGAAGTGAGACATGGCAAGAAGCCCCCTTGTCTATGTGAAAGTGTAATACATATAATATAGTACTGGCCACAGTAGCCGAAAACATAAATTCAAAAGTACAATAAAGCTCATTGCCCCCATTCACAAAACTAATTCTCACTCTGTTCCCAGTCAAATTATCACCTGAAAGACGACCCATGTCGGCTTACTAAAAAATGTATACATAAATAAATCTTTGAAACAACACCCATTAAAAATACTAACTTAACCTAGTTTACAGACTTACATACAAAGATCCCGAAAAAGAAAAAAAAAAAGCATAAACTAAAGCTGAGTTTATTTTAGTGTATAATTATTAGCTAAATCTGATGAGAAGCAGTGGCAACAAGTCTGCTTGGAGAAGAAGTAGATGTCGTTGTTGCTGTTGTTGGATTGGCAACAAATCTTGAAGAGAAAGCATAAAATTTGTAGTAATAATCTTCATGATCGTCAACCGTACTCCCACAGCCACTCGCATCAAAGTTGAGAGAGTAGCTCATTGGGTCATACCGGCATTGCAGTGAGCTTTGCCTGCTTGAAACCCCTCGTTTCTTCAGCTTTCTCATTAGTAGTTTTGAGAAACGTTTGCAGCTGAAACAAGTTGAAGAAGCCTCATTTCGTGGCACTGAACCACCACCACCACCACTGGTCCTTGCGGTGGAGGCGGGGGGTTTAGGGTTCTTTGGCAACCATAGAAGCCACATTTGCACCATCTTGATCTTCTTCTTCTTTTCTCTCTCAAAATTTTGAGTGAATGTGAATGTTGAGAGTAAAAATGATGAAGGGGGTTGTGAGTATTTATAGAGGAAGCTAATAAGCTGAGGGTTTATTATATTTTTGGATATTTAGTTCTAGGGTTTTGTTGTGATCTGTGTTTTTAAATGATTAATATTTCACTTGGATTTTAATGCAAGGCCGAATGTTAATTTGGGTTCTCTGCACTTTATCTCATCATCCACCACGTGACCAAAGAGGGTAATAAGATCCATATGAAACCTTTTAGTTTAACTAAAAACAGCAGTAGTGCATAATTAATTTCTAATGGGGCTCATGTGATTGGAGACCAACGAGTTTTTGATTGTTTCGGTGTGAAGGCAAGGATATGATCGTCATTATGCGGAAGAAATTATTCAAGCCACTGGTGAGATCACATTTTCGGACGTACGGTGGCTATCGTCAGACCACTTGTTTGTTCATAATCTGACTAAAGCTGACCTCAATTAGAACCGGCCTCATTGGTTCTTGTATCACATGGGTTCCGATAAAATCATGTACACTTGATTCTTCCACAAAATTGTCAAAAAAAATTAATTATAAATAAGAAATCAATCATAGGGCTATGAAACATGCCACGTTTATCGATCATGTATGTAAAATGGAATCAGAATTTTTTACGTTATAGTTTATTTGAGCCAAAATTTTGATTCCACAATTGCTCGGACTGGATTTTTATAATTTTTTTTTTTTTTTGGGGAAGTGCAATGTCTGGGGAGAAGAGACTAGGGAAACAAGTCAATGAAGTGAATGGTGCACTTTGAGGGAAGCGAGACTGAATCGTTCGCACAAATCACAATCACATGGTGGTGACTGGTGAGAGAGAGAGCACATGGGAATGGGGGGTTATGGTTGAATTAAAATTTTGCCAATGAGTCAGTGGTCCAGCATGAAGAAGACATTCATTTACAGACAGGAAAAAATCAAATCTTGAAACAATTGTTCTTTCCGTTCTGAAAAAAAAAAAAAAAAGTCTCTGACATTCATAAATAATATTAAGCCTACAGGCTCCAGCTTTGTGATCTATTCTACCGTCTAATAATTATTCAGCGTCCCATATAATCTCTATCTTTTTCTCATCGGGATGACGTTGCCGCATCATCTCTCCTCTCTCTCTTTTAACAAGTGTTTTAGTATCAATTTATCAAACGATGTATAAAAGAATAAGTGTTTACTTCAGATTTATTTAAAAACATAGTGAGCGAGAAGAGAATCTCCAGAGTTGTTGACAATTAACTAATAATCTACATAGGTTAGATGTTTAAACATAATTGAAATATAACAATGTTAAATGTAGAAGACAAAAATGCCTTGAACACACAGCCCAAATGACAAATTTATATAACATAGGTATAAGTGGCAGCCTATAATTTACTAAGGGATCTCACACTTTAGCTAAAGTGTGAATTTCAATTCGAGCCATTGGATTTGACTAAATTGGGGTCTCCCACTTTAGTCAGGATAACGATTCGCTTTTACGCATAACAAATTAACAGAGTTTTTCCTAGAATATTAAGTATAGGTGTCTAGATGCGTAGTATAAAATTAGAAAGTCCCAAGAATTAAATCGGAAAAAAGAAGAAGGGAAAGAGAATCAAGTGCTTGCTTCCAAGGAGGATTCTCAAAAGTGGTCAAGGTGATGATGACACGGTGATGGGCATGGGGCTCTATAGTCATCAAAGAAGAAGAAGAAGAAGAAGTTGAATTAGATTCACCTTGAGTTTGACCATTCCACTGACACTCAGTGGCATCCACGCAACACAAGATTCTTTGCCAGTTTTGCTTTATTCTATTAATGTTAATTAATCAATATACTAGCTTGTATTATTGTCTGTGTCCGCGCCACGCGGTTTCAAAGGGGAAAGCTTGTGTTTATTCATTTCAATGGGCGCTTTTGGCTTTTGGCTTTTGGCTACCAAGATATGAAGAGCATGCAGTTGCAGTGCAGGAGCAAGACCCCCGTCTGCTCTTTAATTTGTTTTAGGCATTAGATTAGAGTAGGTGCCAATTGTAATGCGGCTCATTTTGCGAGAGTTGAGACGTTATTATATAAAATCATATATAAATATATATGCCATTAGGTTTGGTGTTTTTAACTAGCTCATACTGTTGAATGCTAGTATAATGTGCATTATTATGCCCTTGTTTAGTACTATGCAATAGTATTAGATTAAAAAAAATTAAAAGTTAATTTTGATATTTGACAAATTTTTTTAGAAATCACTTTCGGTAAAATCACTTTATCCTACAGCAAAATTTGAAAAGAATGGAAGGAGTGACTTTTCAAAATCTGATTTTAAAAATCAGTTTTATACTTAATACAATTTCACACATATCCTTATATGTTATAAAAATTCAAAATTACCCTTATTGATTAGGATATAAAATCAATGACTTTAAAGAGATTTTTTTTTTATTAACAATTATATTGAAATAACAAAATAAAAAAAATAGAATTAATAATATAAAATATATATTTTAGTTGTCAATTATTATATATACAAAATAAAAATATTTTATATACATGTTTATAAATATATAAATAAATTTTATTAAATGTTTAACGAATTTTCTCCACAACTGATTATTTTTACAGTGCAACTAATAGTAATTACTTTATTTTTATAGTGCAACTAACTCTAATTATTTTAAAAATCGCAGCATGACCAAAGTGGCTGTATTCTTTTAAAAATTGATATCACATGTTCAACCTTAAACGATTCCTTTCATAGGGAAAAGGAGGAAAAGTCAAACAAGCATGAGAGAAGATTGAGCAACCGAGCAAGTATTAATTTTATAATATACACGGAATTAATTAAGGCTATTAATTTTGATTTTAGTTGCATATAAAGGAGTGAGATGGATCTCGATTGTTGGTAGGATGAACGTTTGAAAGCTTGGATGATCAACATTTTATTTAATTAGTAACTTCACTAATTTGTGTTATTTTATTCATTTGACATAGTTTAATGCAACTCAAATCATTATATTTTTAATTATAATCAATTATAGGGAGATCAAGTCAACATTTTGACTGGGAATTCATGTGCCACGCAAATTTTCTAACCAAACAAAAATTTCATTTTTTTTGAGTTCCCATGTAGAAAGGCAAAAATGAGAGAACATGCTCTGTGTTGCCCCGCTTTATTATCTAGTATTTTGTCATGTGCGTCGACGGTCCATCCAAGTCATATAGAGAGAGAGAGAGAGAGAGAGAATATTTGAATGATCACATGAATTTTGGTAAATACTCTTAGAATTTTGAAATTTGCTAATCACGTGATGAGTCTAGAGAGAAGAACAAGCTACGCAAATGGCATTTGTTGGTTGATTAGGCTGTCCCATTTAAAGTGTTGCCCTTAACATTGCCCTTAATACAAATACGAGGCTGTTTATTCAAGTAAAATGAAATGACATAAAACGGAAAAACTATTCATTGAATGTTGAGTAGAGTGAGAGTCGAGAGTGTTCTTAACAATGGATAAGTTTTTCATCTCAAAGTTACAACAAAAAAAAAGAAAAAATATCTGTGAAATAAATTAGACAATTGTGACTAGTCAAATTAGATATTATTGGTTATTGTAAAAAATTCTCACAAATATTGTAATTTTATTTGTTTATATAATAAATGTTGAATCTCGCATTAGCATTTAAAGGATCCCTCAAATATAAAAGAAGGAAGCTACAACACAAAAGAATCTACTAACTGTTGTATTTTGGAAACTAAGTTGAATTGATTCATATTTTATGAAAAGCAAAATTTATAACATATTTTTAAAAATAAAAAAACTTAAAAGTTACGCAGCTCAAAACTAAACAGAAAATACTTCGGAGACTCTTGTGTCCGTAAAGAATTTTGATCAGAAAAATATCTTGTAATTGAAAAGGCACATTTCTTCGACTTTCTACTTTCATTTACTTTCAATCCTTTCCCTCCTCTTTCCGTCAAGCGATTTAGGAGGTCGCACTCCTCCAGGAAAGTCAAAATCAGGGATATCTTGGCATCTTAAGTGGAATACATGCATTTGCATTCCTTGTTTCCATGAGCAGTGCATCATACTACATAGCTCTTAAATTCCTCCACAGTTAATCTCATATCAAACTTTTCACCATCCTGAGGACTGACGCCTTGCTTGTGACCCAATCCCATGAAGTAGCAATGTTGGCTGCTTGATTTTACTGATTTCTCTGAAAAATCACCAGGGTATGAACGACACTGAAGCATACCGCCCGCCTCCTTCTCAATCTTATGAATAAGCTGACGTAGCCTTGATTCAACCCAGCCTTTCCACTGTCTAAGATCTCCAGCATTTTTAGCAGCTATGTGTATCTGCAAGTAGTTCTTGAATGATTCAAAGAAATGGTAGGGCTCGAAAAGAGTAATCCAGGTTCTTTTGCCAGCCTCAATTTCCTCACACAGTTCTTTTGCCCTCTGAAATTCTTCTTGCATAATGCGGAGTGTAGTGGATGACACATTGTAGCTGGAATTCATACAAGGATACGAAGGAGTTATTATAGGCATCAGATGTTTCCTGTCCCTCAGATTACTTCTGGGATCCCAAACGGAGTGTGGCATAGCCAGATGCTGAATTGGACATAACATCACTGGATTAGGCCACTTCCATTGTGCAAAAATCTTGAAGAATCGAGAAACCAGCACACTGGGAAGAGCATTCGGGTACAGCTGACACACACGAGCAACGAGCAATGCCCAGTTAATACCACCAAGAAACCCCATCGCGTTGGAATAAATCCCGCGCCGCTTTGCCCAAAACCGAAGGCATCTCAAAGTGGACTGAAAATTCCGAATAATAGGAACCAAACTGAAAATCCTGTCAGTGACCCTGCATCCATTGAGACTCAAGACTGTCTGCTGGTCAAGATTGTGCAGCAAAGAATCTTGTAAGATATCCAAGTCCTCAGGAATCACCGAAAATTGCAATTGTGCACAAAGAAGATCAACAGACACCCCGTTGAACTTAAACTTGATAACCGGCGCGCGGGCATTCCGCACAGGCATCAAATCCTCAACTAGAGGAGTTTCTTGAAGCATACGGGAAAGCTTACCAAATGAAAAGAACCGAATATAAACAATTTGGCATTAGCTTCTTGAATTAGTTCCTCATCGGATATAAAATTATCAATTGTGACATCCACTCTTGAACAATCTCATCTAAACTTTCAATTATCTCCATTAGTTGATGTCAAAAAATGACCTCAATAACTGAATTCATTTTATGGGAAGGCAGCAAGCAGCAGTAACTGGTCATCTTTTGTTGATTCAACCTCAAATTTGTTGAATCGAGCTCAAATTCCTTGACTTGCCACTCATAGAAAATAGTCCGAACTCGCCGGTAGGATTTTCGGTAAGAACCCTCCAATGCTTAAAGTTATTTATTGGATCTATGAGACAAGGGGAAGTAACTTGAGAGTTTCCATCCAAATTTTCAAATAAGAATCTATGGCGTGATTATTTTGGATCTTGTAATGAAGTAGAATGGTTAATTTATGTGTAGTCGTTTTTGGTTGATCTTGCCTGCTCCTTTTATGATTCCTAGCTTGGCTTAAGTAGCCTTTTGTTAATGGAAGGACAAGTTCGATTCAAAGACCTGGTGTAATAAGTTATAGGTCAGCATAACGAGGTCTATTGATCTCAACACACGGTCGGTCTAATGTAGCCTACTCATCTTAATTCATGGTCAACCCATGTATGGTTTAATCTCAATTCGGGTTGTCCTAATGTAGTCTGCTCATCTTAATTCAAGTTTTCATAATGTGATATGCTCATCTCAATTCACGATCGGCCTAATATTGTCCAATCTCGATTCAGGATATCATAATATAGTTTCCTCATCTCAATTCACTGTCAGCCTAATATAATCAGCTCAATTCAATTTAGATAAAAACTCAAGCTCATGTCGATTCTAGTCGCCTTAATGGATGTGAGCTCACTATTCTTATCCATGATATCAGGAAAATCCCACCCTAACACCACCCTTACTAAAGCTTCTTCCTCACTCAGAAAATAATTCTTCATGAAGTAAAATTTTCTCTAATTCTTTAGTACTGGTCACATCCAACATTGTTCGAACCGCCATTGAAATAATCTCCATATTTGAAAAATAAGATCAACAAGAAATTTACAAATTAATGCCTTAACTGGAAGATCAATCCCATACAAATGCTTCTATTTGCTGATTCCCGTGTTAACTTATTCCTTGTAATACCAGAAAATTTTTATGGCGGCAAGTTCCTTTAATTCTCTCTCTCTCTCTCTCTCTCCCCCTCTATATATATATATATATATATATATATATATATATATATATATATATATATATATATATATAGCGGTTTAATGACGTTTGGTTATTTTTTTATTCTCTTGAATGTTATTTTTAATTATTTTGTTTTTTTGTTTTACATTTTAAAGATTATATATTCTTAATGATTAGAAGCATTAGAGTATTTTTGAAGTTCAACATTACTCAATAGGTTAATCTAACAGAAAATAAGGGATTATGTTGATGTTTCAATAAATCAGTAGATTAAAGAGAGTAAAATAGAATTATATTTAAAAAAAAATTAATCCTTTTATAAACGTTACCCGTTCGCTATCTGCTTGGGAAATGTAATACGCCTATCTGAAAATTTTGCAACCAGTTCATTATAATTCATTAATATTGTATTTCAATTTTCAACTAATATCAAGGAATGCCATCAAAAGTTCATAAAGTGATTGTGGCGATATAAATATTGAAGCATAAAAATAAAATTTCTTAGAAACAAGTCACTTACAATGCCTTTAACATTTATAATGTATTAAGAAAATCCCTTTGATTTCAAACGTTTGTGTTCGTTACTTCCCTTCGTAACATTCTTTCTTTCTTTTTTCCGTTGCTTTATATTATCTTGAAATTTACTTTAGTTCAAAGTTTTACCAAAAAAATATTTATGAATAATGTTAAATTGTTAGAGGAAATTATATAAAGCTTAAATTTTTTTTTTTTTTTGGTTCCAAACGTTGAGCACGATACGCCAAATTCCCTTGTATCAATTTGAGACTAATTCATGTTTAAAAAAAGAATTAATATGGGAACAAAATTTGAAATAGGTACCATACTCAATTGAAAAAGAAAGAAAGAAATTTTCGTCCCTCAAAATTTTCTCCAAATCCATAATTTGGAAGATTACTATGTTCTTATAATTTGGAATGTCAAAGGCAGCAGGACACCATAAATGGCTTGATTAAATGAAACTACTTGATATAGCATTTAAAGTAAGACAATAATAAGTCCAGATAAAAGTAAACTGATGCACCATCTCGTACATACCACAGTTTCAAAGGGAAAAACAGTTGCTATTCCGGATTCAAGAGTATGGTGATACTCCAAGCAGTGTCTCCATGCCAGCCAATTGATGCTGGAGGAATCTGTATACTGATTCGGTTGTCATGGCAGCTATTCGAACGACAACACCTATCCCCTGCAGACAAAGAACCATTGGTCAGACTACCTTGAAATGTAACGACAGAATTTTTCAGCTTGTCGCGATGTCCAAACAATAATGTTCAGAATAATATTTCACTTCAAAATAAAAAAGAGGTAGAGGAATACATTGATTTTACTTCCAGACAATAATAATAATAATAATAATAATAATAAAGAAAAGAAAGTTACATTTATGCTTGACATGGTAAATCCATAAGATATGCAGATAGAGAGGCGGTTAAAAGCAAAATCTGCATAGTGATTTACCAAAATAAAATAGTTACCCTAAAGATTAGCATTTTGTTTATTTTTCTTATTATTTTCGTTTTAAAAGCCATCATCATGCCAACTCATCACCAGACACTTGGGTTGCTTTAAGGCAAAAAAATAGTATGCTATACAACAACAGTAAGTTTGACCAGATTCAAAATCAGAACTAGATTTTCAACTATTGTAATCCATAAAGAGCTCGGTCAAATAAGGAAACTTCTTGAATTCAGTAACACAAGATCATAGAAATGATGGATATAGGTAAAATGATTGTAGATGTGATATTTGATCCATGACAAACATACCTTAGGACCAAAGGCACTACAAGAAACAACAAAGGTCGGTTTCGCCAAAAAATGATCAGAATGCGTTTTCCCATGGGGGCGCAAGCCTGTGGAAGGAAGGTATAACTGCTCAGACATCATCCTCCTCGCATTTTCTTGCACTTGTATTTGAATTTGCTTTAGCTTTGGCCTACACAAAAGCAATCACTAAAAAGTCTTAAACTGATTGTTTTCTCCAAATTCCTTTCACCACTTTTCAGCATAATTAAGCTAAGAAATGACCGGCAAATATATAATTGTTAAGGTGGCATGAAGTTTTGATACATGAGAAAGAATCTACCCCAAGAGTATGACCATCGCAATAACTTGGTAGTCCTGCATACGTTCTGCAATGTTGGTAATGCTTCCTTGTTCCAGCAATACCTATGACACATCAATAAAAGCCTTTTATGACAACGAAGTTATGACCTTCAATATATGAGGATAGAATGTTGATGAAATTTAAAGCAGAAAGCCTTATTCAATATGAATAGTAAAATCATTTTTCAGAAAAATTCAGGTCTTCAGAACCGTAGACCACATGATGCCTATCACATTAAACAATGCTGTTATAAAAAGACTGCTTCTTCAAATGAGAACTATGGAACAGGGATTTTGTTACAAAATTTAAGAATGATAAGTTATTTCCATTGATTACAAAAGGGATCCAATTTCCCAGTTAAATATACAAGTAAGTTGTTCACATCAACCAAAGACATGCTCGTTTGTTAATTAAGAGTGAAAATGACATATATGATAGGGAAATTAAGAAATTTCTGTAATTTAACTCCCTCCTACTGTGAGATAGCATTCCCAGAAACTGAAAGTCAGTTTAGAAGCTCCAAGATTGAAAAAACATTACCGAATCAAGAAACAAGGGCTGATCGCCTTCTAAGAAGATGTGGTTGGTGCTCCTATAAAGTTCAAAATCCCATATCTCTCCACTTTCATGGCGCCCACTGGTAATCCAATCAACTATTACCAAACTTGAGTCCAAAACCACTCTGAAGATTTGTTTCTGAGAATACCTTGCAGTGGAAAAACAGGTCACTGGATCTGGAATCACAGCCAAAAGGGCATCACTCCCAATTCTAGCCTACTGCATGCAATAATTTCCCAAGTGTCATTTGAAACCATTTACAAACTATTCAGACTTGAAAATGATGATTACATCTGTGAAAGTTTGAAGACTCTGCCTTGTCACAAGTTTTACATCTTTCTTAGAGATCAAGTCATCAAACTTACGGAGAAAAACAAGATATAACCAAATTTGAACACCAAGCAGTGTCATAACAGAATTTGAAAATAATGATAAAATCTTCTGGTATACAGAAGGCTGTTACCTCCAAGATTTGCTCAGAAGACTTGGACCCCAGAGACTTGTAGACCTATAGTGGATAATAAACTGATAAAAGCATGTTTATCAAATGAAACAAAATAAAATAAATAGTCAAATAAAGATGAGAGAAGACCTTAGTGGAAGCTTGGGTAGTTAAAACTGCAGTGCAAGCATCTGCTACAGTAATTTCACATGAAATAGAATCTCCCTACAATAACACATTTTCTTTTTTTATATATATATTAAACATGAAGCAGTGGAATTCATAAAGCAAAGAGTTGTTAGAAGGGACATACAGATACAATCCCCCCACCATAAGTGAGAGTGTAAACCCAAACAGCATCAGTTTCTGAAGAACCCACCTGAGGAATCATCGCTCAAAATGTACGCAGTATAATTAACATAGTACATCAAGGGAAAATATATAGAAACAAAAATAAAAAGAACCTTATTGGGAATGATGAATTTGAGAGGATATTTAGAAAAACATCTGGTCACTGTTGATTTCCCTCCTACTTTCTTCACCACCAACTTTCCTGTTGCTGCTTCTATCTTTGGTTCCATCTCTCTCTTTCCGCAGCCACTGCGGGTCAATGCTCCGCTTCCTTGCAGAGCTATTCTTACCGCCCCGGCCCAAATTACTGTTTTGGGCCTGATTGGCAAGCTGTGCCCGAATAAAACGTAATAACATAGAACCTCCAAACGATTTACAATTTCGTAAATAAGGCATTTTTGTTTTTCTCTTATGTGAATCAAAAAGGTCCTTCAACAATCCTTTTACCGTTTTACGGTTTTACCAAGGTACGGGAACGTGAACTTTAAAGGGTATTCAAGTCATTTTCTCAAGGTATCTCAATAGGAATAGTAATGGGGTGGGGTGGGGTGGGGTGGGGTGGGAGTGGGGAGACCTACCCCATTCCCTATTCCATAAAAAAAATTTTACCTCAATTTTTCACTTCAATTTTTTATAAATTTAGTAGAGTGGAGGTAAAGAATCTTCATGTAAGGAATGTTTTCTCTACCCCCACCCGATTCCCCATTTATTTATTTTATAATAAGTATATATACATAATTTAAATAAATAAAAAATTATGAATTTAAATAAAATTATCAACATAGTATAAAATATTTCAATTATTTAAAAAATCTTTAAAAGTTTGAAATAATATCTTGAAATATTATTAAAATTAAAAAATATTTAAAAAGAGCAGCACCTTAAGAGAGAAAAGAAAATATAACAATTTTGTAGGATAGAATAATAATTATATTATAGATTTTTCTTTTAGTTATAACATATTTATATTATATAAAAATAAAAAAAAATTTATTAACTAATATTATAATTAATAACATAAAAATTATTAAATAAAAATTAAAAAAATTTATATATAATGGAGATTGGGATAGGGGTGGAGTAGGGAGTATAAAATTAAACCCCATCTCAATACGAATTTAAAGATTATTTTTCTTTTATTTCTCATTCTATTTTTTAAAAATTATTTAAAATTTACCTCATTTAAAGTGAGACCCTATAAAATTTCAAACCCATAACAAATTTTACAATCCTGAAGAAAAAAAAAAAAAATCATTCCTCCAAGGTTTAGAGCTCTCTGATGCAAATAACAAACATATCATGTCCTTATTTGAGTAATTAGAAAATGGAGGATCCAATTGTTATTATCCTATTTGAGTAAAATGGAAGGGGCGTGAGGTTCACGTGAAACCAAGAACCTTCACCCGCTCCAGCTCTAGGGTTTTACTCTTCCATTTCAATCTAATCAATCAAGGTGAGCTCTCTCTCTCTCTCTCTCTCTCTAAACAATATGATCTTTCATTGCGAGTCTGAAAGGGTTTTGTGTGCTTGGTTACGTTGATGTCTGTACGTGACAATATGACCTGGTTTTGTTTGCTTGCTTGATCATTACTTCTTTTCATTTTTGAAGCTTAGTAATGGAGTTGTCTTGTTTGTCGCTTGCCCTGAAAATAAAATTTGAAAAAAGATAAACTTTTGGGTTGAAAAAGTGTCCTCTTTTAACTTTGTTATTTCTTGGGAGTAGATTCAAAAATAGAAGTAAATTTCTTTTATCTAATTTTTTTTTTCATTACAGGACATTGGTTTTCTCATGCAATATTTTATATTAGATATTCAAAGGTTTATTTGCGCTTGATAATTGAAAAACCTTTTGCTGGAAATGAGCTTAATATCGAAGTTAAGACATCATTTACCAAATAGGCTTTCCAGAAATCCCTCTGTTTCTCCCATATTAGCATTGAGGTTTTTGAACTTCAATGGGGTAGCATCTCGGAGCTTTGGTCAAACTGCAAGGAAGGAGGAAGAGGAGGAGGAGGTAGAGATAGATCAAAGGAGACTCCCGGCAAATTATAATCGGGCTACTTTTGATCCCACAGAGTATCCTAGCCCTCCTACTGAACGAGTATTCAAGCTTGTAGATGAAGTATCTGCACTTACACTGTCTGAAAGTGCAGAACTGGGTTTGATTATGATGAAAAAACGAGGAATGACGGAACCTCCTGTTGTGGGAGTTTTGAAGCCTGGTGCTGCTGGTTTCACTGGAATGGCTACGAAGACAGGGGGTGCAGCTGCCAAGGAAGAGTTGAAACCTGAGAAGACTGCTTTTGACTTGAAATTGGAATCTTACGAAGTAAATGCAAAAGTTAAAATAATTAAGGAGCTGAGAACTTTTACTGATTTGGGTCTCAAGGAAGCAAAGGATTTAGTAGAGAAGACGCCTGCAGTGTTGAAGAAAGGAGTTCTGAAGGAAGAAGCTGAGAAAATAATTGAGAAGATGAAAGCTGTTGGGGGGAAAGTTATTATGGAATGAATCTAGTTATTATTTTCTTAGTAACTTCTTAAATCTTCACCACATTCAAGGTGAGGCTGCCATTTCACTATGCTTATTAATTTTGATAATTTATTCTCAGCCATGCCTACCTCTCCAGAAGCAAGTTTATTTTTTATGATGATCTTTTGCTTTATATACATTATTTTGTCAATTAAATTAATTGAATAAAAATATATAACCATGAAAATGAACATGCTGCACTTGCCTCTATTGCCTGACTGGTACCTGCTATGGCTTACCAATGGGGTTGCTTTTGTTGCATGGTCATGAATCCATCCCTACAATTATTTTCGATTAATCATCTCAATTGTTGCTTGGAATTCGTGTGAGGCAAAAAATAAACATACTAGTTCCAATCACAATGTCAAGCACTTAAACATAGTGTTTAAAGTTGCAAAGCAAGGAAAATATAGTTTAGGCCTTTAGTTTTGCCTTGCTACTGCCAGATTTAGTTTCTGAATACAATGGTACATCAAATAATGTAACACAAGGGCAGATTAATGACAATATTTTGGTGAAAGCATGATGGAAAATCGAGTTCATTGCAGTGAGATACAGATCTTAGATAAAAATAAAAGAGGCATTTTTACTTTCATTACTGTGTAGGGTCAGCTTTCACCTCCAAAGATAGAACAAATAGTTGTCATAGAGTTAAGTAATGTGCATTTGTTTATGTGATTGACTTTCTTTTTCTTTCTTCTTTCTCTGTTTCTCAGTTATGCCTATTTACATGCGACAAATTTCACTTCTGTTATTAGCCATTTGCTACCTTTCCTCTTCTGTGATAATCCATTGGAAACCAATAGTATATTGTGATGGCAGACACCGACAGTTTAGCTTAGCTCAAGTAAACTGCATTTTGTAGTTAATGATAAGGAGGATAGCACCTGATTTAGGTTGTTTTAGGAATTCTTTCATGTACTTTAGCAAATCCCTGAAAATAGATTGCATGTCAAGCAACTTTAGCACATTCCTGGAAATATATTGCATGTCAAGCATTCGCCAATGAAAGGGTATTAGTTATGATATAAATTTATGCTTGCTAGAAAAGTTACAGGTGGTACTGTAAGAAATTCTAACTTAGAATCGTCGTCTATATACATTTTCATTTTCTTGGCTGAGATCGGCGCATCAACATTTTATGAAAGGTTTTCTTTTGCCTTACAAGGATGCATGGTATTATTACTCATGTAATTATGTTGTCCTGAAATTTGGGTATGATTCACCCAACTAAGTCTGTGTTAACGGGCATTTATTGCCCTTCCAATGAAGCGACAAATTTTGTCTGACAAAATGCCTGAATCAGTTTTCTCTTCACTAATATTTAACGCCCTAAATTGTCACATGTAGTAGTGAACCATCTTGCCTGATCTTAAAATTTTAAATTTTAATCTGGACAAGTATAATTAGTTCTCCAATTTTTTATTTAAAAAATTATCGAGAAAATCATCAAATGCAAAATTTGAAACGATCAGGAGAACAAAATTTGAATAATAATACAAAATATCTGGTTCTCTAAAATAGATAAATGCGTATAGCACAACATGATGAAATGCTTATGCATTCTTCCAAGCAACCCAAAAGGCTTCTATGCAGTGCAAGAGATCTAAGCATCCTATGGAAGTATGAAATACCAAAACTCAATGGGTGCTATGACTGGAGCACAGGACTAAACTGGAAAACACTTAAGAAAAACTCCTGCAAGCCATCTTCATCAATGCCTGAAATGCCTGACACTAGTAAGGAGCAGAGCAACCCCATACTTGTTACAGCAGTCTATGGCATCTCCATCTCTAATGCTGCCACCAGGCTCTGCGATTACTCCAATCCCGCTTTCACATGCCTCTTCCACGGCATCTTTCCAAGCTGTTATGAAACCATTAGCATCAAGATTATTACACAGACATAACAGAAAAGAGCTTTATCACTTAAGTTACAACTTGGCAATCCAGGTTAGAGTAGTGATTACCAAATGGAAAGAATGCATCACTAGCCAAAGCAGCTCCTTTAACTTCATCTCCTGCCTTTTTCATAGCTATTCTCAAACTCTCCAGACGATTTGGCTGCCCGCTTCCCATGCCCAGCATGCAGTTATTCTGTCCAAACAACGATCAGATTCTTAAATCACAACCAAACACATCAAATTTTAGCAGAACATTAAAAAAGTTCCATCAGAACAGCAGTCCCAACCTTTGCTATTACAATGGCGTTGCTCTTGACATGTTTCACACAGAGCCATGCAAATTCGGCATCATGAAGCTCACTTTCTTGCGGCTTTTTCTCAGAAACCACTTTGAATTGGATATCTTCAGGAGTTAAGTCATCTGAATCCTGAGCTAACCAACCACCACCAACTTGTCTGAGGGAGAGCTTTCCCTTTTCGTTCTTTTTTGTCTCAAGGATCCTAAGATTCTTTGATTTACCCCGAAGAATCTCAAGCCCCTGCTCCGTATAGCTGGGAGCAACTACGATCTCATAAAACATCCGAGTTTCACCATCTGTTGGACTCCTATGCTCTCGGAGTTCTTTAGCAAGAGCCTAGATGATAATAAATGCATTTAATCAGAAACATAAAGCGGTAACAGTCTAATGCTAGCTTCTCAAGTTAATTAGGTCAGCAATCCACTTTATCACACGGTAATGCATGGCAGATTTATTCAAAATTTTCAGTTAATATTAATATGATTTTAATTATTCTGATTTAAGTTATAGTGGAATGCTCCATAGTTGATGAAATTCAATATAAGAGCTAACTAGACACTCACAAAGCGCACATATCAACTGGAGTTTATCCCATAAATGAATTCGATGCTAGAACTTGAAGCTATAAATAACAATTACCTCATCAACTTCCACGTTGAAGGCCACAATACCACCAAATGCACTAATTGGATCTCCTTTCACGGCCAGCTTATATGCTTCAACGATATCATCACGTGAAGCTACCCCACAGGGATTTGTATGCTTTACAATTACACAAGTAGGGTTTTTAAACTCTGATACACAATTCCAAGCTGCATCAGCATCCAAATAGTTGTTATATGACATCTCCTGCATCAGGAAGGAAAAAGTAGAATTGCCAAGAAATTCAACCATGATGGATTTAGATATTTCTCCAATCAATATGTCCAACAGAATCCTAAGAATACAGTACAATGAACACACAAAGAAAAATGAGGAAAAAAAGAAACAAAATCCATATGGTTCACACCAAGTGTTTATATCACATTAGAATCCACTTCCATTTTTTAACTTTATGCTATCATTGATTCACACATCTACATTTAATAACAACTCAAGGTATCCAGTTTATGCTGCTTCCAAATTTATAATATTCCTAAAAGACAAACCTTGATATACCTTTTCCCTTAAATGTCAGTTCAATAATATGTAAGAAATGGACCAACCAAAAATTAAAAAGATATTGGAACCCAACAGAGCTTTATGCTAACCATTTCTTCTGATAAATTCTTTGGTCACCATGTAAATATATGACGATGCCTTCACTAACCAAATTTAGAATAAGATCTACCAACAAGATCAAAACAATATATATGGCATTTAAATCACTAGTGATGGTGACAAGTTCTCATAGCAAAAGAGTAGCAGGTAGAATTCATGTATCTTACCTTCCCATGGTGCTGAATAGCTGTAGCAATGCCACCAGCATTAAACTCGGCAAGACTCTTGTCAACATAAAATGCAGCCTTCTGGTGAGGATTTTCACCATAACGAAGAGAACTTTTGAGTTTAAGAGGCACTGTGAAGCTAGGAGGGAATTTATCTTCTAAAAAAGGTTAAAATTAAAAAGAAAAAATCAAAAACATGCACTTGCAACAAATTCCTTAAAATCTATTTTCAAAGGAAACATTTAAATGTCATTTCCATACAACCTTCAAAATCATTTCATAAATTATAGTGATTGACTTATTCCATTTAACAATTTTGTGTCTTAAGAATAAGATGTGGCTCATGCATTGTTTTCTATTGCTAAACTGGTAATGGTTTCTGAATGGCACCCTTAAGAACAAAATAGTACCTCCAGCAGTCTGTTTCCACAGCCACTCCGACACTGCAGAATCATATGAAGCAACATGTTGAAATGCTTTCCAAGCAAGTTTTCTACGAAACTGTTGATCATCCTGGTTTCCTTTAAGAAATTCTAGGAGGGCAGGATAATCTTCCGAGTCAACTACAACCAGGACATCCTTGTGGTTCTGTATGAAAGGCATATTCAAGAAATGATTGAATAACATAAAACAAAAGAAAATCAGTATTCAGCATCATGTGTTAAATTATTGCATGCATATTGCAACGAACATCTAGTTAAATGGCATTAATGGCTTTGAGTTTGCTATGCTGCTATTTTATTATTCAAGGAGCTCTAAGATTGTGAAAATACTTGAGGTGAAATGAAAGGAGGTCTCATAAATTTGTAACCCATGAAGATTGCAAAAATAAAATTAATTTGAAAGGACCAATTTTTAACTAACCCACTTGGGAACAGCACTAAAAGACCCATGAATAAAATGTTCAGAGATTTATCTCTCTGGAGACATACAATAAAAATGGAATGGTACAGAGAATATTTGCACGGCCCCTGCACAAGATTAGCTTTGCTCGTCTGCTCTCAAAATCATGTTGAATTTCTCCCATGTTTCCTCAACTCACAAATAAAATTAAAAAAAAAATTCAAAGATTTTCATATGCTAAGCTAAATGCGGTTGTAAAATATGTTGGGTTTGCAGCACCCACTTGACACAGCCCTTCATTTTAGATTTGTGCCCTTCAATTTAGTTGAATCTGATTTTGTCTAACAATAATGTTGTACATCAGGATAAAATTGTTGAATAATTTCACTGTCTCTAACAATGAATGAATGGAGTACTGAATTCAGCAGATGTTTAAAGGGATGGAATTATTCATAATTTGAGTTGCAGACTGGAGAGAAACCCAGTGTAAATGTCTTTCCAATAGAAGTTAACAAGTCAACAATGTCATTTACTAAATTACCTTTGCAGCAGCTCTAATCATGGCAGGGCCACCAATATCAATGTTCTCAATTCCATCCTCAAAATCAATCCCCCCAGCAGAGGTAACTTTATCATAGAAGGGGTATAAGTTCACAACTACTAAATCAAATGTACCTGCCCAGACACTGTATCAGCAAAAGCAAGCATGTACCAAACGTTGAAAATGTGCAGAAGGAAGAGAAAAACATATTTAAGGCAACACTGACAATTATGCAGATATTATTAAAGAGTTCAAATGTCACCCACCGATTCCATGTTCGCTGAGAGCATCCATATGATGCTTTTGGTCTCTTCTGGCAAGAATACCTCCGTGAATGTTGGGGTGTAAAGTTTTTACACGGCCATCCAGCTGAAACAGAGAGCTAACATATAACATTGATACTATAACTAAAAGGGGAAATCTAATGTTAGGTTTCAGAGCTTACAAAACCTCATGAAAACCCTTTAAAAGAAAGTTTTGGTACTAAATAACTCTCCTGATGCAAGTCCCATTCAGTGGAGTCTAAGAGGAGTGCCATGGCACAGTAGTAAACTTTCAAAATTTTAAATTTTGACAAATTATCACAGATCCAAGAACACAAACGAGCACTCTTAAGCTAGAGAACCCAATTTTATAGTTGTTAGATGATTCCCCTTTTTTGAAGAATTTTTTTATGGAGTGAACTTCTTTCAGTTCAAGTTATATTCATCTCATATTCCACAGAACCACAACATGAGTATAACGAAATAGAATGAAAGGTATTAAGGAGAAGAAAAGAGTATTCACTCCTTGAATCAGATCCGTGATCATTTAACATATAGATATCAAATACTTATAAGTATAATCAAAATCCAATATTAGTGCGAACTTATATAAAGCAAACAATTTTACCATTTCCGGGAAACAGGTGAGCTGCTCCACTTTAGTCACAGACACCCCAGCATTTTCTAGAGAAGTAGCTGTTCCTCCAGTCGAAACAATTGTGTACCTCCATATTTCAAAAGAGGCCACAGAAAAGTTTCACCATAAACAACAAAAACAAATTAGCTACATATTTTAAAGGATAGATTTTCAACGGCTTTGTACTTGATACAATAGCTTTAAGATGAAAGTAATATTTCTAAAATTATTTAAAAATAATAATAAATGAAACAGGGAAGCGTGGTTTAAAGAATTTACCCCAGTTGTTGTAACCCAATTCCAAGAGATGCCAAATCCTTTTTATCCGACAAAGAAATCAATGCTTGCTTATTCCCTGTTACAAAATAATTACAAGAACACGTGTTTATTACAACAAAAAACACGATATGAAAAAAAAAGATAAAATAAAAGCAAAACACTGTCGATGAACATAACGGTACGGTAAACACAAATTTATTTAAGAAGAAAATAAAAAAGATGGTAGGTACCTTGAGAGGAGGAGGAGGACTGGGGTTGATGGGTTGGAACAGAAACGGTGTGAGAGTGGGCCATGGCTCTGATAGGGGAATAACTGGAGCGCAGACAGGTAGTGTGGACGCGAACGCAGCAGATCGGAGTTCGTTTTTTGTTAAGTAGAGTGTAGAGGATGTTAGAGTACGGCGGTTGAGCAGTTATGCTGGCGGGCGCTGTGACGGCGGCGGCGGCGGCGGCGGACAACCTAATCATCTCTCAGTCTGTCTATTTGCCGTTTGCAAAAATTATAATCCTCAAGCACATAAAGTTCACTTGGACTCCTGCGGCAGCAGTTGTCTAGTTCGGTCTTTTACCTTCTGTGGAACTAGGACTACTATTGATGCTACGTTTCCGACGTGGACGGTTATATTTAGGGATGTGATCTAATGCGCTAGGGTGCGGCGAGCTTTTCTTGGGGGCGTTAGATCGACGGTAGAACTCTCCCCCTGAGAATCCATCACCCGTACTGTCACGCACCATAACTTTCGTTGTAATGTGTGTATATCTGTGTGTACATAAGTGTAATACTTCGTAGAACTATCCACCATCTAAATTCTTTTAATATTTATTTTTAATAAAATTTATATGTAATTTTATTCAAGTTCATTAGCTTTTTAATTCCTAAAATAATTATTTGTTATTTAATCCAATGAATGAAAGAAGATTTTTGAAATGATAAAAATTTAATAGTCAAAAATCACCCTCGACTTGATTCCATTCGAATTCCTTTCCTAAATTCCTTAAAGTCCGGTCGCTATTTAATTGATGCAGACTTAAGGTGCATTTAGTAATGAGATACTCTTCAGTTTTAAACTTCAACGGCTTCAAAATAAAAATTATAATTATAGAGTATAAACTGATGATGTTTGATAAACTTTAACAGTCGTGAAATAAAAGTTGATAAATATTCGTAATAATTAATACACAGATTGTAGAAAAAAATTGCTGAGCTATCAAAGCTCAACTATTATTACAATTTTTATAAAAAATTGTAATAAAAAAATTATTACAACTTGCAGCTGGCCTACGGGCTACAACACATCAGTCCCTAACACACCATTATATGATAATTGATTTCCTAATCAAATTATTGCTGTTATTTGGTAATAATTTTCAAATAGCATTTTCATTATTATCGCTATCGGCGATTCTCAATTACTGTAATGGCATGAAATGATAATAAATACAATAATATTAAATATCCTAACAGTTAAATCTTAAGTTTCAATATCATATGTCAATTATACATGGATTTCATAATGCAACCAAAGAAATAACTTCTTTTTTTTCTAATTAATATATTTACGGAAGGAACTCTAGAGTCTTGAACCTTAATAAATAGAGGAAATTTTGAATCTGAAAGATTTTATACCAAAAAAAAAAAAATTGATGGCATAAAAACTGCAACATTTACAGATGGCTCCTCCTAAACTGGGAAAACGAGCAAAAAACAGAATCTTTTTGGAAAAAAATGCATCGGCTTCTTTCAAACTTCTTACATTTTTCCATATCAGGCTGTGGATGGATACCATATGATTGTCGATTTCAATATCCAAAAAGCAAATGGATTTTGTTGTAAGACGAGCAATATCTCAGATCTCATTCCTCTTAATTGTTCTATTGAATTTAGTTAGTTGGCACCTGCAAGAGAACCATATCTTCTGAAACAGCAGCAACTTACTGATTTCATATGCCGATGCAAAAATAAAATGATTATTAGACAGACTCCCCGCAAAACGATATCTCGCATATGACTAGCCATCATAACATAACAGGGATCTAATGGACTAATGTCTTTAACACAATTTCAGAAGTTTTGGATACCAATCCTATAGGACCAAAAATTGGGGTGTACTCCACCAAACCACCCAAAAAAAAAAAGAATAATAATTGGGTGCTCACTGATCTGTGAAGTGTGGACCCTTTGCGAAATATAAAAGAGCATGTAGCTGTAAATATCAAAACCTTTTTTTAGACAACTTCTACCGTGGCTAACGAGAGAGGTGTTTCTTTTGCAAATGTTTTGATGTCATGCCATGCAACTGAGAGGGCCCAACTACGACATTAGACTGGTCCTGGAATTAGAGACAAAACTCAATAGAAGGAATAGGTGAAAACAAAGGGCCAGATAATCTATCTCATGACATAATTTAAATACCATATCTTGAATATCAAAGCAAGTTGGAATAGTCTGTGGTCTGAAATGCAACTGCCCCTGCCAGAGCGTAAAAGGAAATATTAGTTTTTTTTTTTTTTTTTCATGGTTGGTTGTTGATAGAAAAAGGAAATATTAATTAAAACCTCGAGAAAATAGGAAAATATTTTCAGACCTCTTTGGTCATTTTGAGGTGTGTATGTAAGAAGTGATGGCTCCAACGAAGCATGGATTTCACTTTTCAGTGTATCATAATAAATTCTAGAAACCCTCCTGGAAAGTTATCATCATCCTATTAAAAATAAAAATTTCTTAGCAGAATATCCATACCATCCCATGCATCCTTTGTTGAGTGATGTAATGACCATCATGGACTGGTGGAATAGAGTTCAGTTGTCCCTAAAATACGAATAATTTAACGGAATTTAGATGTTTTATACAGACCCAAAAAGGAAAAAAAATGGTATTCACACAAACTATCTAACTTTATAATATGCATTACCAGCCCTTGCATATTCTGTTGATTGCTGTAATAATCATCACGGCTTGAAGCCATTGAGTTTAACTGTCCCTAAAAGATAAAATAGAAAGGCAAAGTTAGATTGACATATGCTTTGAAATAAGGTTAATGTCACAGTATCATAGACACAGCCATGAATCAATGATTGATGAATCCATAATTTTACCAGTATAATGAGAAAAAAAAATGGCATACCATTCCCTGGAAAATTTGTGGAGTGCCAAAATAGCCGTCAAGGGTTGGAGCTCGAGAATTCAATTGTTCCTAGATGCACATTTATGCATAACTCTAAAATTTCAGCAGCATTCATCAAAAAAATGACAACTAGAAAAGTTTAAAATGACCAAAATTTCCTACTCAACATATTGGAGTTACTATTCAAAAATCCTACCATCCCTTGCATTCTCTCTGCTGTGTCATACGAACATTCAAGGGCTGGTGCACGACAATTTGGGTGTCCCTACAACAAGTATCAAACCAACACTAAAAGGTTGCCATATAGAAATATCATATCTCAGAATTGAGTACAGAGATTGAAAAAAATGTTGTAACAAGAACACAATATAACTAACCATTTGTTGCCAACAGTCATGCAACCCAATGGTTATGTTATCTGTTTCTGGATGTACCTAAAGAATGTGCAAAAGTTCAACTAAATTAGATAACCATCTAAGAGAATTCGACCACAGAGTAGAATATAAAAGCATAATTGTCAGCTAGAACTCAACTACCTGTCGTTTCTTGGGTATACTATTCTTTTTGTTTGTCTTGGATGTGCCATTAACTTGGTTAACTTCTTCATAGTCATGAGAACCATGAGTCGGCAATGCCGACTCTGTTACAGTCTGGATTGAGTTATTCACGGTCTCACACTTTCTCAAAGCTTCTTCTAGTGCACTGAATACAATATTGTAACTCTCTTGAGATAGAGACCCTTCTTCACCCAGCTTAAATGCCTGCCAACATAGGTCATTGTAGCGTTGAACCCTAGACTTGATCACATCAGACTTTTCTCTCCTCGTTTGCCCACTTTTTGCATCCTTTGTCCAACGTGTCAATATATATTGCGAGGGTATGCTGTGTAAACCAAACATTTGCAGAACAATCAACACATGTCTACAAAGAAAACCATTGAACTCAAATGAACGACACAAACAAGATATGTCTGATGTTGTTTCATTCCACACAACAACAAAATCTTGATTTTCTTCAAAATCTTGAACCTTAAACGTTTTGATTGGTCCATCTTCACTTTCTTTTCTTGGATGGCAAGCAACTACTCCCAAAACCTCAACCTGAAATTTCTTAAATATTGCATGTGTATACATTGTCACCATCTGTTTCCCAAAAGGTGAGGGAGATTTCAATCCAGGCTGTTTATGCCGAGTTTCAAAATCAGCTTTTGCTTCCTCTTCGCACTTCTCTTGCAGAATAGCTTTGTATTGATCAAGAAATTCTTTCAACGTAGTTTTCCTCTGCATGTATTTATCAAAGAAAGAGTTTATGCTTTCTGATCGCTGGACTGTAGACATCCCAGCCAAACATATGTCTTTCATGAATGTTGGCATCCATCGTTCACGATCTTCATATAATGATTGAATCCACTTATCACTTCTTAAATTGAACCTATCAACAATTTTCCACCACCTCTTTTCAAACTGTTCATTTGTAAATGATTTAAAAATGCACTTGTTAAATTTGGTCATAAAGTTTCCATGTTGCTTGATCACATAACTGAGCTTCTCAGGAATCTTGCTAAATATATGCCACAAACAAAAACAGTGACGAGAATCAGGGAAAACTTCTGCAATAGCTTCTTTCAGGGCAATGTCTTGGTCGGTGAGTATCACACTTGGAGCATGTCCACCCATTGCTCTCAGCCAGGCACGCATAAGCCATATATAGGTTGATTTAGTCTCATCTGCAACTAATGCACACCCAAGTAAAAGAAATTGGAAATGATGGTTCACACCAATAAAGGGAGCAAATGGCAGTTTATATTCATTTTTGATATATGCGGTATCAAAAAAGACAACATCACCAAAATTGCTATAATCAAGTCTACTTTTGGCATCGACCCACAAGACATTTCTCAAACGCTGCTCTTCGTTCAGATCTATGGCATAAAAGAAGTTAGGATTCTCATCTTGCATATGCATAAAATGATCAAGCATAACTTGACCATCTCCTTCATCTAAAGCTAAATGTTGAGCACTTACTAATTGATTTACAACACTTCCTTTCTGATGATCTAGTTTCTTATAGCCGACAGATTTTCTAGACATCGTGACAAACATTCTTTTTGTTCTCTCCCGGATTGCATGCAAGGCATCAGGATTACCATTACCTAGATCTAAATTCCTATGACCCCGAAAGTAATATGCCTGGTCTGGGAATATTTCATGGTTATGCTCCTTTATGAAACTATGAATAATCCATCTTCCATCTTCTTGCCTTCTCTTCACATGCATGCAAGCCTTGCAATCAGTTTTTGACCAAGACCGATTAATTCTACCCCGTTTCTTCTTAATGGGAATGCCTGTCATACTATCCATATTGACGGCTTCTGTAGATTCTACCGTACTTGATTCTCGCTTATTTCCGTACCTAGTACATACAAATTTTGCATCAATAAATTTTCCAGATATTCTTGATCGACGGCTAGCCTTTATAATGGTGGCAAAACCCACTGACTTGGCATACTCTTTATAGAAAGAAAATGCTTCTTCCTTTGATTCAAATTCCATTCCCTCTCGAGGCTCTATAGTTTTCATGGAATGCAGGTTAATTTCATCTCCAGCATAAGCTTTCTGTCTACCATCTACCACTGTTCCACTAATATCAGGTCTAGTATTTTCCTTATTATTACCAGAGACATTTAAACAATTCACAGTGACTCCACCTCTATTACTCCGTTCATCATTGGCATTAATTCCATCAACATTCACATTGGACCTACTGTCTTCCATATAACATTCTCTTGAAGGTTGTTCAAGATCTATCCCCATCAGGAACTGCTAAAGCGAGCATCCTACAACCATACCTGAAAAAGTAAACAGGAGGCACACATTTGATGCCAACAACGGAGTAACCAAAAAATTCAGAAGTTTTAGAATGGGATGAAGACTAATTACATGTGTGTTAGCAAAGGAAGAAGATATAAACCTGATGTAAGCAGAATGACTGTGCAGCTGACCAATACAGTGAAGTGGATAAAATATCTGACTCAGGATTCAAGGTGGAAATATTTCTGTTAGTAATAACCTTCACCAGTTCAAGCAGAGAATTCACAGATCACAGTACTACAGTCAGGTATGCTTCAGCTCTCTGTGAGGGCATAATTTCAGCAAAGATAGAATAACAATTGATTTTAATTTTATCTTTCAAGAACGTTCTGTATATTGCATTAAAATAACTCATCATAGTAAGCAATCTTTAAGCAATACAGATTAAAAATTTTGCTGCATTTTCCTTTTGCGGTTTGTTAGTGTTTCTGCCTTTCTCCTCATTTTCAAACTACAGGAATCAAATTAAACAAAAACTCATACAAAATGCCACCTACTAGTGACTAAACCAAGTGAAACTAAAGCTACTACTAATTCAAACCCGAAATCACAAAGTGAAATAGGTGAAAGGGAAATGAAAATGCAAAGATATAGTTTACAAAATTGAATACCTAACCTAACAAAGACAATAAAGAACATTTCAGAACAAAAACCAACATACAAGTGAATATATCATACATACGAGTATCACCACAGAGATTAACACACAAAAATCATCATTAAAATTTGAAATGGCACGTATCCACTTCACCAAATTTCTTCATTAACCATGAGAAATTATCACTAACATGTCAAAAGAGTTGCAGAGCACCAACTAATGAAGTAAGAACAGGCAGAAAGTTAAAATGTCAAACAACCCACTCCACAAAATCGATTAATAATAACAAAAATAAAGAGAGTAAATGCTTAAAATTTAACACACAACAAGTAAAATGAACTGGAAAGTAGCTAAGAAACAGTTAACATTCAGATAGTTAGTAGCTATAATAAAATACATACAGCTGTGAGTGAACAACAAAGTAATTAAAAATGCCAAAAATAAATTAAGAAAAAATTTATCAGAGAGAGAGAGAGAGAGTAAGAGAGAGACTTTACGTGAACTTGAGCACACTTTGATCAGCAGCAAGATTTAATGAGAGGGCGAGTAGATATGCCCCTGATTTTGTGAATTTGATAGTTAGGGCAAGAGAAGATGGATACCGTACTCGCAGCATTTGATTTACGATACTCGCGTTTTGTTTCTCGCGCTTCACCACGGACACCACACTATCCCACGTGGACCGATTATAAGTTTCTGTTCTAATTTTAAAATATAATTTTTTAATTTAAAATTTACCCCACTTCTTTTTTAAAAGAGGTCGTTTAATTTTTATATTTTAAAAAATATTTACAAATACCTTTACTTCGGTTGGATTTAAAAATTATTTTTTTTACTTTTAAATATTAAGTTATGTAACAAAGGGATCTTGAAGACTTAAATACCTTAAAATGAGCAATTATTAAAAAAATAAACATCTATGTATATAGATAAAAAAAAATAGAACAAAATCATCTTAGCTATGAAATAGTTTTCATTATATACATACAAAAATTAAAAAAATTAATAAAAATTATCCTCCTTATGCTTTTTGAAGAAGCATTTGTCGGACTTTTTTTAATAACAATTACCTTATTTCTTCTTTTTTTTTTTTAAATTTTAAACTAAACAAAAAGATACTTTTAGAGGTTCTCTTCATGTCTCAACAACAACTTTAGAATATTGGGATTTGTAAATTTGAAAATTATGAACTATTGAAGCTCGATTTAGGATGTGGTGCGTAGTTGGAGAAGAGAAAGGGTAGATTTTTTGTTGCACTTTCTTTTCGTTTTTTTTTTTTTTCGTTTACCTTGAATTTATTCTCTTTTTTTTTAATTGTTAATGTCATATTGTCATTTTTCTTTTGTTCGTAGCAAAATTTTTTTAATTTTAAATTATTATAGTTCAAAAGAAATTTTTAATCTCAGAAAGTAACTTTCAACTGTAATAGAGATAATGACAGATTGAGATAATGGTAGGGGTATTCTCAAATATTTTTAAAATATAAGAATTACATAAACACTTTGATCATATTATTGAGACTAAGAGGACTTTTATTATTTTTCTTAATTGAGTGGAGCAGTGGAGGTAAACATCTAACTATAACAAGGTAATAATATGTAATATTTAAAATGTGGAACAAAAAATAAAATAACTGCAAATAAAATTCAAAAGAATGAAAAAAAAATACCGATTTTCATTTAACCACCAACTAAAACTTAGCCTTTAAAAAATTATATATGTATTTAAAAAAAAAAAAAAAAGGCGTTTAAACAAACTTGCCGCTGTCGCCAAAAGTTTTCCAGGTACAATTAGGAAAACCGAAAACCTGGTACAATAAGGAATAAGTAATCCTAGCTCACACGGGAATCGGCAAACAAAAGTATTTACATGGGATTTTATCATCGTTAATGCTTTCCTTTCAGTTGAGGCAGTGTAAATTTATTGTTCGTCTTAGTTTCTAAATAATGGAGGTTATTTCAACGTCGGCTCCGACAGTGTTGGATGTGATCAGTACTAAAGAGTTGGTGAAAGTTTTAGTTGATGAAAAATTATTTGCTAGTGAGGAAGAAGCTTTAGTAAGGGTGGAGGTATTGGGAAGGTTAGACGAGATTGTTAAAGATTGGATTAAAAGGGTCACAATTGATAAGGGCATATCCGATGAAGAACTGATTAAAGAAGCTAATGCCAAATTGTTTACATTCGGGTCTTATCGTTTGGGCGTTGACGGCCCTTCCGCTGATATTGATGCTTTGTGTGTTGGACCTCGCTATGCCACCAGACACGACGATTTCTTTGGCAAGCTTTTCCGTATGCTTCAAGAAACTCCTCTAGTTGAGGATTTGACGCCTGTGCCGGATGCCCGCGTGCCGGTTATCAAGTTTAAGTTTAATGGGGTGTCTGTTGATCTTCTTTATGCACAATTGCAATTTTCGGTGATTCCTGAGGACTTGGATATCTTGCAAGATTCTTTGCTGCACAATCTTGATGAGCAGACAGTCTTGAGTCTCAATGGATGCAGGGTCACTGACAGGATTTTCAGTTTGGTTCGCAATATTCGGAATTTTCAGTCCACTTTGAGATGCCTTCGGTTTTGGGCAAAGAGGCGCGGGATTTATTCCAATGCGATGGGGTTTCTTGGTGGTATTAACTGGGCGTTGCTCGTTGCTCGTGTGTGTCAGCTGTACCCGAATGCTCTTCCCAGTGTGCTGGTTTCTCGATTCTTCAAGATTTTTGCACAATGGAAGTGGCCTAATCCAGTCATGTTATGTCCAATTCAGCATCTGGCTATGAAACACTCCGTTTGGGATCCCAGAAGTAATCTGAGGGACAGGAAACATCTGATGCCCATAATAACTCCTTCCTATCCTTGTATGAATTCCAGCTACAATGTGTCATCCACCACACTCCGCATTATGCAAGAAGAATTTCAGAGGGCAAAAGAACTGTGTGAGGAAATTGAGGCTGGCAAAAGAACCTGGATTACTCTTTTCGAGCCCTACCCTTTCTTTGAATCATTCAAGAACTACTTGCAGATACACATAGCAGCTAAAAATGCTGGAGATTTTAGACAGTGGAAAGGCTGGGTTGAATCAAGGCTACGTCAGCTTATTCATATGATTGAGAGGGATATGGGCGGTGTGCTTCAGTGTCGTCTATACCCTGGTGATTTTTCAGGGAAATCAGTAAAATCAAGCAGCCAATGTTACCACTTCATGGGATTGGTTCGCAAGCAAGGCGTCATGTTGTGCAAAATTTTAATATACTCGCAAGCGCACGAATCTAGAGATAGAGTAGTGGTAACGAGGTCGAACCCACAGGGATTGCTTTAAATTGAAAAGTCTAATTTAAATCTAAAATTAATATTAATCCTAACCTAGTTGAACAAATTGAGTTTAAGATAAATTAAACTAATTAATCTAAGAAAATAATTAAAGCAAAGGAGAATTCAATAAGACAAAGGTTACTAAGGTTTTAGAATCCGCCACTATTCAACTAGTGATTTATCTAATTATCAATTAATCCCTAATTTTAGAGTGACAACTCGAAATCAATCTATGTCATCTCATGGATATAACAATTAAGTCCAATTAAAATTAATCTTGTATATGTCCTTTTTCTGCTTAATAATATGATATCTAAGCATCCTATGTAAACATATTGAATGACAAAGAGTCAAAGTTTTCCTAAGTACTCTGTGTAAACAATTTAATAAAAGACACGGAACCAAAGAAAATCATATATAGACATTATAGATTCAAGTATAGATTTAATTGAATATTAATCCTAACAATCAATAATGCATGACAGAATTGATGAAAAGATTTAATAACATCTAACTAATTATGTGAAATAAGAACCATAAACATTAAAGAACATATGTAGGGAATTTAATTAAACAAAAAGATAATTATTTCATTGAATAGGGTTTCATCCTTAACCTTAGTATAGAAATATTAGCTAGACATACTTAAATTAGGAGCAACAAAATAAATAAAATCAGCCATGGAAAATTGGACTGCTGTTGCTGCTTCTCTTTTGCTCTCTGTCTTGCTTCCCCTCTTATGTCTTGCGTCTCCTCCTTATATATTGCCATAAGCCGAATTCTCCATGGATTAGGATTATAATTCTTATACGTTAAGTGACCAACTCATAAGAAAAAAAATCAAATAGCTTCCTTTTTAAATTGATTGTTCACGCCACCATTAACTTTGTTTCCACTTTTAATTGCTTGGCATGGGCCCTCCACAAGTTATTCCTTTTTTTGTCTTCTAATTTAATCTTCATTGCTTCCTAAATTGAACTTCTTCATGCCCTTTTATCAATATTCTCCAATTAATTTCCTATTCAATAAAACAAGTTAATTAATTAAAACTAATAAATAATCATAACTAATAATTATATAATTAAGGGTGAGATATGTATATATTATATGCTCATCACGTCAGTCCTCAGGATGGTGAAAAGTTTGATATGAGATTAACTGTGGAGGAATTTAAGAGCCATGTAGTATGGACGTACAGCTCATGGAAACAAGGAATGCAAATGCATGTATCCCACTTAAGATGCCAAGACATCCCTGATTTTGTCTTTCCTGGAGGAGTTCGACCTCCTAAATCACTTAACGAAAAGAAGAGGAAAAGAATTGAAGTCAATGAAAGCAGAAAGTTGAAGAAATCTGAATCTTCGGCTACAGGACATTCTTCCGGTCAGAAATCCTCACAGACAAAGAGTGGTGTGGTACTTGATGGTTCCCGCGGTATCAAAAGTAGTCCATCGGTGGAGCCTTCAACTTCTTCTCTGAGTAGCAGCATGTGTGCCTCTTCTCATACACAGAGGCCTGCGGTATCAATCGAAACTGAAGATGTCAATGCCACATCCTTGGGTCAAGCCCAAAATTTTGATTAAGTCAGTGCGACAGTTGCAGCAGCTTTAGCAACCAGCACTATATCTAGTTTTTGGCAGAATGAGAGTTTAGAAGAGCTTGAGCCTCCTGAACTTACTGCACCATGCTTCAAGACTGCAATTGTGGCCACTCAGAAGCCTATTATAAAGTTGCAATTCAGCTCTCTGGTGAAGTAATTAATCAGCAAAACCAAAGTTTCTTCACACTTGCAACGTGATTTTCAGCATGTATACAGCAATGAAATTGATCAATGTAACAATTTGTAAAATATAATACAAAATTTCTGTATTAATTTTCTCTTGTGTTGATTTACTATGATGTTACTACTTATGTTGCCTGCGATCAAATTTTCATTACCGTGTTAACTTGAAATAGTTTCATGCTCACTTTTGGCTTCTTCTCTTGTATCCCCTTTATATGATGCATAGAATTGATTAGATCTAGTTGTCAGAGCTTCATTAGCAATGTCCAAAGATTAGGAAGCTCAGTCATGACAAGCATTGAGATATGCGTATTGTTGTCACACAAGAATTATATGGGTGAATTTTGCTAAATTCGAACTATTTTATGAATGCTCTTGAACCAGTTTAATATTCATTATTCAATATAAGCTGCCCGGGAATTCTGATCTCCAACCCCAAAAATTGCAGTTTACCATCTCATGTAACAATGTACCCATTGGTGTACGCTATAACGGTGTGTAATTGTTGTTCTCAAAGAAAGCTACATTAATTATTAGGCTGATTGACTACTTTTGGTGTAAGTAAGACTTGTCATACCACCTTAGAAGACTTTGTTAGTCAATTGATTAAGACCCAAAAGAATTTTAAGAAAAAAGAAAAACACAAACATTACCTCAACAAGACGATCAAAGGGCATCACTGCCAATTTAAAAAAAATGAGCCAATCTCATATTGCACAACATATCACAAAATTATAATTCATACATAAGCATCCCGCCTGCCATCTATCTCAATAAAAAGCATGGGAAAGATGAACCCCACCGATCCCATTTTAACTAATATGGAGCCGCAGAAATCAAGAATAGATAGAGAAAACTCAACTAGTATCCAATCTCACAAGGCGCATGAAATGTCCTTCCACGGCATATAGCTTCTAGGTTTTCTCCAGCATAAGAACAGAGTGGTGATACCTCCACACCTGGATTCAAGAGCAAACATACCAAATATTGAGAACAATCTAAAATCCTTGGGTGGCTACTTCAATTGAATAGAGACAGAGGGGTAGGAGGGGTTGAGTAAGAGTCGTTACTCTGTTTTCCCTTTAGTTTCACATATTAAAAGCCAATTGTGAGAAAAGGTGATGACGAACCAAACCTACATCTAAATTGCTAAGTTTAATACCCTAAATGCTGGACTAATTCACATCATCCAAAGGAAACTCAACTCAACCTAAGCCCTCCTCATCTCAGTTACCAATATAGTATCACATAAAGTAACACGAATTTCATACTTTCTATTCCATCCACCTGCCTATCTGAGTTTAAGCATCCTCTCTCCCTCCTTTTCCATTTCACATCTTACTAAAGTATTCTTGTATAATGGAACTTCACATGTGAATGCACATAAAAGAAATAATGAAATTACCAGTTGCATATAGCGGCACTGAATGAGTCAAAAAGCCACCAGCAGCAATTACCCAACGTGTGTGGAGTCGGAGTACAAGCAGTCGAGCACTGTCTGGGGTGTCAAAGTTTGACCCATTGGCATTTTTTACTGGTGCAAACTCTTCCTCACGCAACACCTGAAATTTTGTACAACATATTTTCCGAGGCAAAAGTAACACTCAGCACATAGACAAGAAAGGAAACTTCAGGACTTGGATTAAGGAAAATGGAAGGCATGTCACCTCAAAAAGTGCAGTTGAAGGAGCATAAGGAAATGCATCGAATATGAATTGCTCTAGCTTGAATCCCACAGTTTGACCGTGGATGGAAGGTATCTTTTTCTCAGCAAGATGGTAACTGCACTCAAAATGCATGTGTATTAACATACCGAGCCAGTAAAAAGTGTGTACAAAAAATACAATGAAGTGTCTGAAGAGTACCACAGTGTTATTCATCATGTACAAATTTCTACTGTCTCCTTGACGTTTACTTTGACCCATCTCATTTCTAGGAATACCAAATAGATATACAACGGATGTTGCAAACCATCGAAGACTCAAATGACTAGGTTTGTTAATTCTTACATTTCTTGATGGTGTTTGATCCCTCTATTCTTTTGGAAGTTGGAACCCTATAAAAGATTAATGTTGATAATTTTTCCTCCAGGATCCCAGAGAGAACATGCTAGTTCACACTCTTGATAACATTGACGGGTTAGAAAGAAATGGTGGAGACGAGACTGATAATACTCCATTCAGGTAGAAGTGATTTTTAGAATGAACTAGTTGGAGTCCACTACCATGGTTCAATATAATCCAGACTGATAAAGCAGCGTCCAGGCAAAATGACATTAAAGATCAATCAGGACATATATAGCAATAAAGGACATGCTGATTATGGGAATGATAAAAATCAGTTTCAACATTGTATGTATGAGAAAGATAGCATTACTAACACACTGTCTTTTTCGAGGCCATTAGCCACTTGGTTTAGGAAATCCAAAGTAAACATGTGTAAGCAAACCTGAAACCGAAGATTGTGTAGAACAGTCAGGAAAACAAATTTTATTAGAATGCAAAACATTCTTTATTATTTTAAACTTTCAGAGAAGGTAAGAAATCACAGTGCCTACATAACAGTGACAACTGAGAACTCAAAAGAATCCTCAATGGAATGAAAATTATTATGTGCATCTTCAAATCATCAGTTTACATAGTTCATGACACATTCATTAGGATAGTAATTGAAGTTCTCTCATAAAGGTTTCACAAAGGCATTAAATCATCAATCAAAAACATTTACTGCCCTGAAAACAAGCAAACTTTAAATCGTACAAGACTTTAAAGAACAGCAAAACCAGGTTTTATGGGACCAAAATTCATTATAACATACTAAAAAGTAATGTTAGAGTACAAAAGAATAAGCAAATGTTTAAAGAAATGAAAAGAAAATTTCTTTCATCACAATAGTAACCTCAAGCATAATTTTTCAGCCCAACTCCTTTCAGCCAACAATTTATTATCTACAAGCACCTGGGCCACATACTCCATCAAGCAAAATCAAAATCTACAGGAACGCTACAGTACAGTAAAAAATCATTAAGAAGTGTGAGGAAAAAGTCCATACATTACTCCAACAAAAACGAAGACGCCCAGTCTCCTGATTGATTGCAGAAGCCAGTGATGGATCTAACTCACTGTACTCAACGACAATAAGAGGTCCACCTTTACCTCGCCTTACAAAAACACCAACCTTTTCTTGGGGGTATGCCTGTAACAAACTCAGAGGAAAAAGAATAACTTGTTTAGAATATATTTTCTAAATAACAAAAACCTTTTTATTGTAAACAATATCAAATTCCCTAAGTTTATACACGGAACAATGCACTTATGCTTATTAACCATCAATTACTACTGCTGATAGTGACAAAGCTAACCTACAATAAACCTGATTCATGTCCAGATTTATTCAGTATCCAAGCATGATTTTTCCATTTAAATTGAGAAGCAGATGCTAAGCAAAAGCAAATTCCAAAATATCCTAGACATGGGGAAAGAACACCCTTTGACATGAGGGGTCGTGGTGTCTTTATCCATCATAGAGAATTTTATACTGTGAGTTAACCAGAATAATGATAGCAATGGAAACAAACTGCAGTTATCTGGAACACCTTCACAAATTCAATTCATAATAGACATTAGTCAATTCATAAAATGGAAGTTCCAGACAGGTCCAGATGCAGAATATATTAGTTACCTTGCGGACAACTTTTGCACCAGCAGAGACACCTTTGTCAATAAAATATCCCAAGAAAGTAGGATCAGCCACGCGAACCTGCTTGCAAGACCCTAGTCACTATTTCTTAAATAAGAAAATACCTAGAAATTTTAATCACAAAGAAATAATCGAAAGAACAAAAATTTACCAGCACATTGTCAACTCCATAGCAATCTATGTATTTAATCCCCCTCGTAGCCATGTCTTCTAGTAATTTTGATGATTTCAGAGCTGATCAACATGAGTCCAGCTAAATCAGTAAGTATCCGTATGATATTGTGATACTTGAAACATCGCTGAATCAAAAAGATACCTGAATATACTCCTCCATTTCCATCTGGAGCCTTAGCAACCTGGCTTTAAACAATTAAACTCATCTAACTATTGTATTGTATAAGGGACATGAAACTTTAAAAATTTGGAAAGGTTAAAACAGAAAAATAAAAAATAAAAAGGAGGGGAAGGCCATACTTTGTATGGAGTCTCCATAATAAATCTACCATCCTTAGAAACACAAGGTATGGTGCCCTGCTGGAAGAAGGTGACCTACATCAAAGAAGTGTCATCCAAAGTAAGAACAAAAAAGCAATTGTACCAAATATCCAAAAATGAAAAATGTTGACGGCATCTCACTTGATCCGATTCAAGACCAAAGTACTTGTGGCTCTCAAAATATTTGTGTGTGGCATCATCGGTAAATGGGCTGGTCATTATATACCAATGTATCAATCCTGAACCAGAACCTGCACCTGCAGATAATGAAGAATTAACATAGTGAATTCAAATGAATTATAAACACACACAATCTAGCAAAATAAACCTTACCCTCACTTGTAGCTTGAGCAGCAAGTCGTTGGACACACAAGATTCTCTCAGCTTGTAGTTGAAAAAGAGACTTCCCAGAAGGAAGTCCAATATCTGAAATAAAATCCCGTCAAAGGTAATGAAAGTTCAAAACACAATTTATTTTCGAATCACTGAGTTTCCGAGATTCAAATATATAGAAAAGAAAAAATGACTTCAATGAAACATAACTTCTAATGCTGCAGTCAAAATTCAAGAAATCATTTAGAGCAGACTAGGATTCAACTTTTCTTTTCTTTTCTTTTATTTTTTCTTTTGAATGAAAGAAAATAAATAATTCAACGAAATGAGGAATTTAAGCATTTTTTTTTCTTATTTTAGATTCAGATAAGTTATTCGGATTTGAAACAAACAAAAGACGTAACCATTGTAAGTTTCTCAAAGAAAATAAATTATTCGATGAAAAGAGGAATTTAAGCATTTTAGATTCAGATAAGTTATAAGATTTAAAACAAACAAAAGAAGTAAAGAAGTAACCATTGTAAATTTCTCGACAACACAACAAAAGCAAAGTAAAACTGGTCCGTACTTCAAGGAAATACGTAAGCAAAAGAAAGAAACAACACTAGGACCGGTAATTAGACAAAACAATTGGCGAAATAACAGGTTGTATAACGAACTAGTGTGAACCATTCAATTTGTAGTGATGAACTATACCACACATCGTAATAGTTCTACTACAAACAAAAAATAGAAGAAAATCAGTAAAAGAATCACAAATTCCACACCTCAAGCATTTTCAATTCAACAACCTCAAAAGTACACGATTTAATGAATGGTTTTAAATCAAGTGATGGAACAATTACTCACTCAAACATCCCTTTGGATCCGAACTTCCGAGTCGAGTTCCCTGTATCAAAGTCCCATCACAAGTAAACATATGCAAGAGTCAGATAAAGTTGCGCTTACAAGCACAGTGAACAGAACAACTTCATGGAACATAAAATACAGAATAATAGACAAAAGTCTGAAAGCAACCAAAATATATGCAGCAAAATAACAGTTTACCCACATGCACCCTAATATGAAAATTAAACACGTCACTTCTCATGACACTGATATTCTAAATACCATTACATGTACCAAAAAAAAACCTCAACTTAGTGGCATTATCATTTATGGACGGTTTGAAAATAAAGAGTAACAGGAGAAACTTCTGGTGTTTGCCTCATCCAACTCTCCAAGGGGATAGTAGCATAACTGGTTAATCACTTGGAAAGAAACAAGAGGTCTAAAGATCAAATTCCTCTCCCACCAACCTTGAGGGGGAAGATATTTAATTTAATCTGTGTTTGTATACAGGGAAGGATGAGCAGGGGTGTTTTGATTAAAAAATTAAAAACAAAACAAAACATGAGAATGTAAGGCCACACATTAAGTAACAAATGCATCTTATCATTTAAAAGAAATCAAATCAACAGATTGTAATTAGCTGACTTGACAGCTAATGTTGTTGGAGGACAAAGTGCATTTCATCCAAAGATCAGTAATCATCACTAGTAAAATGCAAATAAATGGTTATTGGATGAGTGTTGTTACTGGTCTAAGCATACATTCCCAAATTTGGTTTACTACTGAGAAAAATGAGGATATTCCTTGGACAACAATTTCCACCATGCACGAGCACACAGACACAAATAATGAGGATATTCATACATACAATAATATATATTTCCAGTGTTACAGAATACCAGGTCCAAGAGAAGGTAAGTTTGATTACTAATAATGATTTAGAATTGATTCTGATAAAACTGAGCATCGAATCCTATTAAGCATCCTTTTGATACAATAATTGCTAATAAAAAGTATTAGGGCTCCTACTTTTCACTTTTAGGTGAACAATCCAGTAGCAAATTGTCATTAGTGGAGATCCAAAAGAAGCAAAAGCACACCAACCAGAGAGAGAGAGAGCAAGAGAGAGAGAGGTGTGTGACGTAACTACCCACCCAAAGTCCAAAGAGTCTAGTAAAGCAAATAGTGAGTACACATGATAACACTTTACCATCCCTGCCTTTTGCATTATTAAGTAAACATATCCATTTTCCAAATTGTCTTAAGTGAGCATCATATATTCATCCCATCTCAAAAAGCACCATTATGGTTAGAGAGCAAGAGAAAGACACAGATTCTTCAAGAAACATCCCATTCACACAACAAGAATAAATAATTAATTCGTTTGAAAGCACATCACATATATAGAACACTTACTCTCTCTGAAAAATGAAAAAGCAAAAGCAATCAAAACCAAAATAACCCACATGGTTCAACATACACTTTTAGAGATAATGATGATAATAACTAGCACGAGAATAAATAAACAAAATGAAAAAGGAAATAACCTGGCCACCGGATAAAAGCAAAACAGCCAATTTGCCATCAGAGATGGCCTTCAAACCCATCTTCCACCATCTTTCCCTTTCGTCCATGGTTCTCTCCTCTACCGTTGACACACTTCTCTCCGGCACCGGCTCAATTGCGGCCACCGGCAGCCCTGCAATATAAACAAATTTTGCATCATTTCGCATCAAGCTTGTAATCTTTTTCACTTACGTACATTATAACAGAGCAATTAAGAAAGATATGAATAAGTAACCTTGAGATCGAAGTGAACATCGAATGATCCGATCGACTCTCGGAAGATCTAAGCTCTGTGAAAAACGAAAGATAAAATAAAATAACATTTCAAAGAATAGATGATAAAATGGAAGCTTTCAATGGAAAAAGAAAAAGAGCAACCTCGATGTCCTTGACGAGGTGGTCGCGCTCGCCGGGGGAGAGCTCATCCCAGAGGGCAAAGGCGTCTTCTTGGCCATAGTCCTTGAGCCTCTCTAGCAAGGCCTGAGGTGGCGGGGGCTGTGCTATTGACCCCACCGGCGCGCAGTTGCTCTCCGTCCCAACCACCGTCGGTTCCCTCATTTCTATTTTATTATTATTTTTTCCTAATTAATCCTCTCACACTTACTCTCTGGATCTCGCTCGGTCGCTGAATTTTTTATTGCGCTCGAATCGTCAGTGGTGTTGGATTTATAACACAAATAAAATAAAATAAAATAAAAGAGGAAGGGATTGGGATTAGTAGCGAGGAAGACAAGAATGAACTAACTGACCAGTTGGTGTTGGGGGTGCGTATGCGTGTGTGGCACTGACTCCTCTCACTTCTGTTCTGTGCGTCCAATAACTGTATTTTTTCTTGCTGCAGTGTGTATTTTTCTATGTTCGGTAAATGTTCCGCTGTGTTCCCTTCCCCCTTGCGTCTCAATTTTGTTTGCATCCACACCGGCCATTGATGTAGTGGGACCCGCTTGTTACACCGAACCCGCTCAAATGTCAAATAACAACCGACTCCCTAATGTTTATGTTTTCTTCTTAAAGTGTGGGCATAGTTTTCCTGTTTGTGTCAAATGGGTCGACCTCTCATCCAGTAATCCACCCTTATTCAGATGAGTCCAAACCCAATACGTGATGAATCGATGATGAGAGGATGATGCGCCGATGAAGTCTTTCGAGAAGGGGTGGGTCCGGTCAATTACCTGCTTGATACAGATGTGCAAACTATAACATTATTTGAGAAATTATCAAAACGTAGGGATCTGTGTGCGTGTTATCTATTTTTATTTTTCGTCTTAAAATATGAAAATCATCAACCTATAGCCAATAGTGCTGTACTGCAGCCACCGACCCACATGACATTCATTTCTTTGGTAGATAAATAGAATATGATTAGATTAGATTAGATTAGATTGGATCACACTGTATAATTTGTATTATAGCTGTTTTTTTTTTTAAATAAACAGCTATAAATTGATTTTAGGATGAATAAGCGAAAACTTTTTCAACAATATTTTCAATAAGATGTCACCCACGAAACAAAACAATAATAGTAATAATTTATATTATACTGCTACATCATAATAACATAAGCATTTTAGAAAGACATATATACTTAGGCATTGCCCAAGAATATTCTTTAATTTTTCTTTTAGTAATTCCATCAAAGAAGCTTCGAGCTTCCCACCATGTACAATCAAAGGATTAGCTGTCTAATAAGACAACTCTTTCATCTAATTTTCGTGCTTAAAGAATCACATTCCAAAGGATTATTCCCTAAGCACAGATAGTCTACAAAAAGAATCACACTCCAATTAAATGCAATTTTTTAACCTTTTTAGAAAAAGTAAAAAAAAAAATTCAATCAAATGTTATAAAAAAAAAAAAATTGCGTATAGTAAAAATACAATGAGAATACCCTAAAATATTAAGACACATTTATAATTTGCTTTTTTTATTTTCATTTTCTTATCAAGAATCACGAATGCAAATTACATATCTCATATGTTTTTCATAACTTTTCTAAATGTTTAGTGGCTGTAATATAGAATTACACATTCCATTAAAAAAAAAAAAAAAGTACGTGAAGGTAATTTATAGAAGAACAATGTTAGGTATCTCAATATTTAAGTCTCAATTTGAATCTAAATTGATGTAGTATTCATAGATTTGATGGTGATTAAATAATTTTATTGACTATAAAATTTATCATCCAATAAATAAGCAACACATAATCTTAGGCTCAAGTTGATATTCAAATTTTGAGATCCCTAATATTATTATTTATAGAATTTAGCTTTAAGGTCAATTAATAGTTTCAAAAGTTGTTCATATGTATGAGAATTAGATATTGTATGAATATTGCATGATCTACCAAATTTTACGAGCAGGTAAAGTGATGCCTTGAATTTTTTAAAAGTATGAGGGTCCATATGCATGCCTCCAACCTAACAATTTTTAATTAGGTTCTGAATACATATACATACATTAGATCCCATTTGGGCCATGCATAACTCCAATTAATTATAAATCATAATCTAATCATATGCTTCTGTAATTAGTTTTAATTGAGATGAAATCTTTAAAGAGAATATATAAGATACAACCATTACTCATTAAGTTTGGTCAAATTAATTATCTCCCTAAAAGGGTGGCATGTCGTGATCATAACCAAATTTCTAGTAGCACTTAACAAATGATAATTTTATACGCTGCCATGATTGTTGTTATAGAGCAATGTTTGTTTTGCATATTTAGCCCAAACAAATTATTACAACATTATGACTTATGTTGGCGTAAAGAATGAACAGCTCTACAATTAATAATCATTTAATACTCAAATGGTTTTGTCGTATTACATTCTGCCATACAAAATAATAGGATGTATTTGGTGCAACAATATATAAAAAACGGAAAAATAAGTTGTGCTACATGGCCAAATTAATCTGAACTTATTTTTTAAAGTAAACTTTTATTATTTTGTAACATCAAACAGATATTATTGAGAAATGCAGATTATTATTTATTAGGAAATTTAATATATCGTACCTTATTGATTTAATATATAGCACCCAGATTTTATATATCATCCTAGAAAAGCAGGGCCCATGCCCCCAACAAGAATTAGATGAACGTTTATTTGTAAAATATTAGTTAGGAGAGGCGTCTTGGTTGTTGATTATTAAATTATTATCCATGCAATGGATAATGGGATTCATTGCATGAATAATAATTTATTCAATCGATAAGTTAATTAATCTTTTTTTCCTTTGTCATTTCATAACTTAAATTTAAAGACCCAACAACTTATGTTGCATATAAAGCATTTTTCAAATACTTAATCTTCCCCTTGAATACAGGATCAAATAGTGTTCATCATCGCAATGTAAGTGTAAGTACAGCATTTGAGATCAAAATTAGAAGAGTTATAGAGCGAGTAACACCAATTTCAAATCCTAAATCAAGTGCTTGTACAACAGCAGCTAATGAACTAATTTGAGGAACCCTATACAAAATAACGAGCACAAAACGAAATCTAAAAGCTACTAATTAAATAATCCGTATATTTACTAATAAATTAACTGGAGAAAAACGTCCCCCGTCCTTATGCCTTTAGACTTCAGAGTAATAATGAGCTTTGTTTTGCTCTTGTTAATTTACACTTCGTTAATTCATTAGTAGATCTATTCAGATTATTAAGTACTAATTAATGGGAGGGTCGCTGGGCTTTTTCACTTATCCAAGCTTCCATACAACTTGGGCTAAGCGGTTAATCCATGTTGGGCCTCGTAACTTCGCAGTATATATTATTCAGTATTCGCTCATGGCTATTTTAATTATAGTATTTTTATTACACTTATTATTATTGTATATTCGCCCTCACTTAGGGGACACGTTAACAAAAACTCCTACAAATTATCTTTATTTATCCACATAGAAAAATTATTTAATGAAAAAATAATCACAATTTATTTATTTTTTTTTTGGTGGGTATAGCAACGATAATGATTGAAATAAACCTTACCTCTTTCGGGTAAGAGTATGGAACACCTATCTTGTTTGGGCCAGTCCACAACTGTAGGCCCAGAAGACCTTGTGATTTTGGACTTGCAATAGGCTAAGCTTAGAGTTTTAGATCCTAATGAGTATTAAGCCCATTGCCTCTCATAAAACATAAATCATCTCAAAATCCTTCTCATTTTTTGCAACCCCCCCCCCCCCAAAATAAAATAAAAGGGTCTTTGCTTGTTAATAAAAAAAAAACAAAAATTATAGGTTTGTTCTTCAATCATTTGAATGAGTTTATCAATAATCCTTCTGTGGCATGAAATGCTGTAGTTGCGAGTAATGAAAGAAGGTGGCATTTGGGATAAATATAAACTTTTTTGTTTTTCTTTTGTAATTACCGCCAAGACAAGAAACAACTCAACACAAAACAAAAATAAATGAAACGAATTGAGACAACTTCACAATTAAACGACATAACTTTACAATTGAAGACTTTGTACCCAACCACGTTATTAAGAAAAAAATAACTTCAAAAAAAAAATCTGCAGAAGTTACAAAAATGATATCTTAAAAAATATATCTAAAAATTGTTTTAGAGAATATTTGGGAAATCTAATAGCACGTTGCCTCGCACGTGCATTGCCCACCAAGGATTTATACAAATCAATATCAATTTTTTTTTTTTCATTTTTATCATGTTAAATGAACTTACAATTTTCTGATCCCTTTGTTTTGTAATTTCTTGAAACCAGTAATCATTTTATAACTTCTATAAATCAATTGCTGTTCCAAATTTGTTGTTAAGGAGATCTAATTCCATAACATTTTTGTATTACTTATACACTTATCGCAAAAGGCCTTTGTCGGATAAACCAACTATTGGTTAATTGTTTAGGTAAAATTTATTATTCACTAATCACTACGAGCTAGTTTGCTAATTAAGCGAGAGAGGTCTAATTATAATTATAACTACAATAATTATTTCGTAATAGAAAATTGTAACGAAGACACACACACACACCTCCCAAAATGAATAGACAATAAGACTACAATTTGGTGCTTTGAGTCATTCAATACATAGAAAAAAATTAAATTTAGTAATTCGATGAAAATTAAATAGTTAAAAATACAAAGACCACGTATATATTCAGATCCAAAAATATTAAAAATAGAAATGAGGGGGAGACAGACCAAACATGAAACTTTGTATACAAAATAAAGGACATTTTTATTCACACGACGAGCTTTAAAATCGAGGTAAGGCTGCCGCGCCCGTAGTTTAAAGGAGGCAAATAATCGCATTCGCAATACTGTTTGTCCACAATAATAATAATAATAATATTCGAAAGGGTGCGTTCTGTTTACACTAAAATTGTGCCTCATTTTGGACCTCATAAATTTAGAATTTGTGCTAATACATTGATTATTAATTATTAAACCAGCAGTGGGAGAGGGCTATTTACGTCTTTCTGCAAATTGGGTGCTCAAATCAATTATGCAGACGCCGAGAGGGAGGGAGGGAGGACTGGAGGTGTACGGTACGGATACTGGTGCGGTGGGTTGGAGTGTATGTAATTACTTATACTCCCGCCATATGCTGCAGCCTGATCCAGTACACCGCCATTACATTTACACGTACACCTCACCAATCCCTCCCCCCTTTCCCTCTGTCTGCTGGCTGTGCAAGTTTTGATTTTGTCCGTAACGAGATTATCTAAGTGTGAATTAATTTGGGTGCCTGTGAGATAAAAAAAAAAAAAAACTAAGGATAAATTGGATTTTCTTTTTTTAAAAAAAAAAAAAAAAACTAAGGATAAGGAAAGTATTTGAATTCGAGATAATTAATTAAATAAAATTATCTAAAACTCACTAAATGATGCCGATGATAAGTGGAACTAATTAATTAATTAAGATAATAGATAAATCAATAATAAAAATGATGTAACAAATTACAATCTCCATCCAAAACGATGCACATACATTCTCTCTCTTTCTTTAAGAAGTTATGTGTAGCGTTGTGTCTCTCTTCAATCCATTTTTCTGTAAAACGACATACATACATAATACATTACGCATACTGCAGCAGCATACATCACATTACATGCATTCTCTCTCTCTCTCTCCTCTTTCTTTCTTTATTTTTTCTTCTCTCTCTAGAAACGACGGGAATTCTGGAAAAGTCCGGTATAAATAGAGAGAGGAAGGCCAGAACCTGTGGCTGGGAGGGCATATTAATAGAATAGAAGAAGCGGCAAATAACAACTACACATACATATTTACTAATAGCCCTTCGTTCACTGTTCTCTTCGTCATTAGGGTTTCAAAATCACCTGGCTGGCTACTGGCTGCCTCTGTGCTGTGTACCAGCTGTTATCCTATAGAGCTTCAGAGCTTGCTCATATTACACATAACATAGTGTAATTAGTTAAAAAGACCCGAGAGAAAAAAAAAGACTTGTCTTTTTTATTAGTTAATTAAATTACCACCATATTCTTGAACTAGCTAATTCATATATACAATACGCACCTTGACTGGCGTACAGTATCATTCGTTGTAATTCCTTCAAAATGGGGAGAGGTGATGATGAGGTGGTGATGATGAATATGGAAGTGAAACCTGCATGGTTACAAGGATTAATGGGGGAAACATTCTTTGGAGGGTGTGGGGTCCATGAGAATTGCAGGAAGAATGAGAAGAACATCTTTTGCTTGCTCTGCTGCCTTAGTATTTGCCCCCACTGCCTCCCTTCTCATCGCTCTCACCCTCTTCTTCAGGTACTTTTTCTCTCTTCTTTAATTTTGTTCTCAATTCTTTGAATTCTTTAACACCATCGTCATAAATGAAGTTGTTTTTAACCATCTTTTTGTCCCTTTTCTTGCTTTTCATGCTCAATTTTTTGGTGGGTTGTGAGTGAATTCTTTGGATTAATTAATTCTTCAGCATGATTAAATTTCCGCTTTTGCTATTCTTTCCCAAAATTCTGTTCTGGGGTGTCTCATGTTTCTTTATTAATATTCTTAGATAACTCTTTTTTTTTTCTTGGTGAATTTGATCAATTCATGGAGTGTTCTGTTATATATCTGTACAATTCTCTTTGTTTTGTTTTGATTCAAGTGTATTTTCATATCATATTCTTGTTCGTTTTTTTTTTAGTGGGAATTTAGTGAATCTTTCTACTTTCATCTCGCATCTCCCTTTAGCCAGTTTTCATCGCCGCAATTTTTTTCCCCCAATAATATATCTTTTATTAAAGCACTAAACCCCTCTGTATTGTTGTTTCTTTAACAAACTTCTGCCAAGTGTTCTAAGTTCTAACTCATCTTTAAGTTCATAATTTTGCCAATTTAAAGTCAATCAAATGCAATTCATTTTAGTTTTGTTGAGTTTCCTCCATGCAATTCTTTCTTTCTCAGAATTAATAAATAAATAAATGAACTACTCATTTAATCCTTCAAACTGATAACACAACCTACCTGCTAGATGCTCAAAACTACTCTTTTATGATTCTTTTTTTGTCATAATTAATAAATTTACATTCAGATGTAATGATTCTTTTGTGTTTGTTGACTAGAGACGAGGATCTGTTCTCCTGATTCTCTTAAATCCGGTTTTTTTTTTTTGTTGGGTGTTTCAATCACGGATATATTCTCTCTCTATATATATATTATTAGTTATTATTATTATTATTGTTATTCTCTTGTGCCAAGAATCTTTAATGCTTTAGGTCACTTTTCCAATTACTTTCAGTTTTCAATTTTTCCTTTTGCCCTTATTTCCATTTTTTAGAGTGAGTTAATTTCTTTCCCATATATAGTAGATTTCTTTTTTATCCCTTTCTTTTTCTTTTTCTTTTTTTCAGCTTAAATTTTTCTGCAATGGCCTTCTCAGCTGTTGCTTTCAATGAAAGTGAAAGTTTGACTCACCACTTCCCCAATTTCTATATTGAAAATTGTATTTCAATTCATTATTTATTCCCAACTCAACTCATTTAATTTTCTCTCATGAATTTTGGCAGTTGGTTGCCCAACTTTTCACCTAAATTTCAATCTGTCCTACAGAAAATTTAACCCAGGTTAATGCAATTCACTTGTACTCCACTTCCAAACAAGCTATAAACTTACAAATTAAATGCAGCAAAATCTGGCTCCATTTCAGTCAGTGTTCGATCATTGCCTAATTTAGTATTTTGCCTCTGTCCACCCTTTAGAGACAGTCGTCAATTGGCGTTTTAACGGTATGTTGTGTAACAGGTGAGACGTTACGTTTACCACGATGTGGTTCGACTGGGGGATCTCGAAAAACTGATTGACTGTGCTTACATTCAGGTACTTAATCAATTCTGGTTAATTTAGAAGAATCAATAATGAAATTTTTTTTTTTTTTTTTTTGGGGGGGTTGTAATTTGTTCCTTGTATTCGCATGCAGCCCTACACCATTAACCATGCCAAGGTAATTTTCTTGAATCAAAGGCCGCAGTCGAGGTCTTGTAAAGGCTCGGCCAATATGTGCTTCACTTGTGACCGAATTCTCCAGGAGTCTTTCCACTTCTGTTCCCTCTCTTGCAAGGTAATTCATTGCTAAAAATTTGTTTTGTTAATGTTAAATTGAAATTGAAATTGCAATTCGCAAATGCGACGGTAACATATTCGCCCTGCAGGTTGATTACATGGTGTATCAAGGACAAGACCTGTCGAGCATTCTCTACAGGATTGATGAATCGGATTTCGCGTTCTCACAGTTTGATGGACTGAGAGTAGACGGCTCGGAGATCATCGACGATGATGGTCAAATCACTCAAAACTCCTTCCTGGAGGAGCCGTTGCAGTACAAAAGCACGTCGTGCTCCAACGACAACATGGGCAGTTCCGGGATTTCACACCAGCCCGTGGCGGTCAACAAGAAGAAGAAAGGCTTCCTCCCGGGACTTGTTCTCTCCCTCAGCAGCAGGAGAAAGGGTGCTCCTCAAAGGGCCCCCCTTTCTTAAGACGTAATAATTTGGTAACTTTCCAGAATAAAATTTTACAATATGATATATATATTCTTCGACGGTTTCGTTAGTCATGGCTTGGGTTTATTTTTAATTGTTGGAATTTCTATTTCTCGTCATTTTCTTTTCCATATCCGAATTTGTCTCGAGGAAAGTCGTTTCCGTTACTGACCTCAGGTGGATGTATCTGAGAGACTATGGTTAAAACTCTAGCCTCTTAATTTCACCAATTTTGTATCGATCATGTAATGGAAACTTGCAAGTATATATGCCATAAATATCTATATATCTATATTTGTTATTACTAAGTTAATTTTTGAAGCTCACTTCACTTAATTAATCGGGCTTTCTGCACGCGACGATCATTTCATTTTCGTGGAGAGAACTCATTACAATAGCCTCATCATCTCGAATCGTTAATTCGTCTTCTCGACAGCCAAACAAAAATGTAGAAATCAACGCTTTACTTTGTTCAAAGTTTGGTCAATAAGCATACGTACAAAATTGAAATCCTTGGAAGGAACGAGGGTCGGTTCACGAGATACATAGCTTGAAGCCAATTTGGGTAAACTTCCAAAAAAAAAAACATTACGTTTAAAATGTGAGTATTATTATGAGTGGGCACTCGGTGGTGGATTTTAGCGCACAGACGGTGCGCATGTTAGAGGGAGAAAGAGGGAGGTGCAGCTGATGCATCATGCATGGGTGTGTACGAGTAGGCGAGTGAAATGAATTACAGTTAGAAAATGTCGTGTAACAGGCGGAAAAAAAAAAAAAAAATGGGCAGGTACCTACAAGACAAGACAGCACAGCCCCATATCCTCCTCCTCTCCGTACGCTTTGTTTTGCTTGTCGTTTTTCTTCACTTTGCTCGCTGCTATTGCCATGTGCCACGTCTTCTCCTGCAGCTAACAGATAACAACTTATTTTGTAGCCTGTAAAATGTAGGTTGAGGAAATTTGGTTTCGACTTTGGATCCACAATAAATATCTCTCAAGGACTACCATGACGTTTAGGAGGAAAGGCCCCCCCCCCCAAAAAAAAAAAAAAAGAGTTTTGCCCATATTTTTGGAGTATCGTGATGTATTATAATTCACCGTCTCTATAATTGGTTAATAATAGGTATGTGTGACACGAGGATATACATTAAACAGTATTGAATAATTTCTCATGATTGAGATAGAAATATTAATAATTTCTTGGTTTGGTTGGGTTGTGTTGTGGGAGTATATCTTTAAGAAAAATTATATATATATATATATATAGCGTTGGTAATTCAGAAATAATAAGGACCTATTCGATACAAAGTTCAAAACGTATGACAATTATGTCATTACATCTATTTTATTGTAATCAAAGCAAATTTGGAATAATAAAATAAAGCAAGTGGAATAGTTAATAAATATGAAACTTGGCTGGCAAAGACACAAATCAAAATTCTAACGGTATTTGTGCATTGGCTTTTGTTAATGGTATAATTTTGAGAAAATCAATGGATGGAGGAAGCAAGTGGTGTCTCACTCGTTTGACAGAATGAGAGTCCAACAAGAACAAGGCAGAGAAGCCAGAAGCCAGGAGCCAAAAGCAGAAGCAGCGAGTGATGTGTTGTTACTCGTTAGCTGCTGCAACATGACATTGCTAAACCCGAGGCTTTGCTGACCATTTGAGTCTCACCGGCAGGAATCTTTTTAGATCGTATTTATCGTTCAAGTGCCCCAAGTTTACAACATTTATCAAATAAATACATAACTTATCACAGTTAATTGCATGAATCCTTCCTAATAATTAAGAGTGTTATTTGATTTTTTTTCAATAAAGCAGAAGAAAAGAGAAAGTGACGAAATTAAGTGAATAAAATGTGGACGCTGGTAATCACACAAAGGTAATGAATGTCCAAAGAGAAAAACATAAATTCTCCTAAGATTGCCACATGCTAATTGAGGGAAGGTACAGTATTAGAATGGGAGGAGGTCAGATTAATCACATGGCTTGTCACATTCGATTCATTGTCGTTCGGCTCCTTTAATAAAAATGTGTAAGAACCTAGGCAGCACTAGCGGCAAAGCACCATCATATTTCAATTATTTTACACGATACCATTAGCCCTAGCCTAGCTAGACTATACGTGGCAACACTCCCGAACCCGATGCGTATCTTTCAAAATTTATTATTTGTACTCGAATACTGATGTCTGTATAAATAAAAAAGAATACAAAAAGTAATACAATTGGTCTTAATGGTAGAATTTTCGTCCTATAGGAAAATTTTTTGTCTCACAATGATGACGCCCTATTTTTATGCTGACTTTTATGCACCCATCCATTATTTATTTATACCCTAGAAAGTGAAAAACTCAACAAACAAATTTATATACTTTGATTCGGGCACTTCCTGTTCGTATTTTATGACTGAATTATGAGACATTGTTCGATACAACTCACCAATTTTACGCGGCGTTGAAAAACTTCAAAAAATTTTTGTCCTTGAGCTCTAAATCTATTTTTGTTACTCCTATTAATAACTTTCGACATATCATACATCTTATATGAAAATTTAGAGTGTAGTAGCAAAAAAACTAGTGGTTGTAACAAAATATAATTTTAGATAATCAACATAAGGTGAGAGAGAATTTTGTACTGGATACTGGATAGTGTTGTACCGTAGTAATATTCTTTTATTCAAAAATATGGATATTATGATCTATCTACCTAAGTTTTTCTAATGTATCAACTCACTACTAAATCAGGTTTAGTGAAAACTATATTTTACCACTTAATATTTACTCTGTTATCACTTCACTAATATTCTGCTAAAAATAAGATAATATTTAATAGAAGTTAAATTTGCCCCTGGAGCATAAAAGGCGATTTTGTCTTTGAAAAGAAAAAAATTACAAAAGAGAAACTTATTATTTGTCTATTAGAAGTTTTCTAACATATCAATTTAGTACCAACATTTCCTGATAACTATATTTTACCACTTAATATTTAAATTATTATCACTTTACCACTAAGACATTAAAAATAACCAAATATAATTAACTTTGAGTGTAAAAGAAGATTTTGTCATCCGAAAATAAAAAGATTACAAAAGAGAAAATACCCAAGAAAAGTTGCCCTCATATTATTAAAAAAAAAAAAGACTACTTTTTGTTTATTATATAAACATAATATTGTGCATTCAGTTTTGATAATATCATTCAACATCAGCAACCCTAAACCATTTCAAACACAACGATGGCAAGGCAAATACTCCAGATTTAACGCTTCATCATTCAACAATTGTGCTAATGTTTTGAATTCAACATGAAATTTCTTAAATGATCTTATGACATCAATAATTTTTTAATTGTGTTGATGTTTTTGTGGTAAAATAATAACAGCTTAAAACATTAGATGGTGAAATACAATTTTTAAGAAACCTTAGTAAATAAATTAATATGTCAAAAAACTTCCAGTTGACAAATGATAATATTTCTTTCACAATTGATAGTTGAATTGTGTGTTTTGGCTTTAACGTGAAATTCCTTAAATGCCTATAATATCAATCAATTTTTAAATGCGTTAACATTTTGGTGATAAAATAATAACAGCACAAATATTAAATGATAAACTGTAATTTTTACCAAACCTTAGTATTAACTTGATATATCAGAAAAATTTATATGGATAAACGATAATATCCTTAAAAAATAAAAATAAAAATAAATAAGGAACAAAGCCCATGGGCCTGATGATGGGCTCCCATGCAGCGGTTCTCAGGTAAATATGGGGTTTCAAAATAAATGAGCATTCCGAGGAATCAAAAATGATTTTATTATTATGTTTAACTTTAAAATATTAAAAGCAGAGTGTGGAGAGACAAAGGGAGAGAGAAAAATTGTGTGTTAGTGTGTGCTTTTCAAGGTGGAATAAGTTCGAGGAAATCTAAAAAAGCTTGATTGATTTGATTAGGGTTGCTGCTTTTGCCTATCGTGATTATGTCATCACCTGAAAAATTAAAAGTTTTTGAAATCCAAATCAACCAATCACCATTGATGCTCGTGATTCGTGATGCAGGTCGCCGTACCCAATCAATGTGTGGTGGGCTTCCTCTCATTTATGGTGCCCAAATCAATATTCACTTTCTTCTGGTTACTTTTCTTTTCTTTTTCTTTTTTTTTTTTAATTTTTTTAGTCTTTCTTTTTGGAACTAACAAGGAGTAAATCAAATCAACATTCACTTTGAAACCCCTAACAATTTTCTGTTAGTTTGGTTTCCAAATTCAATAAAGAGAACTTTTTCCAATTGGTATCATACTAAAAAACGTAACCTACGGTAACTTTGGGGCAGTAATTTCCAAAATTTTGCTTGGCTGTTCCAAAATTGTGGTGAAAATATTTACTTTGGCTAATCATTATTTCAAGTTCTCCCAAAAATTAGATGGTTTATTTATTACTCTTTTTTTTTTTTCCTTCAAGTTTTTGGCCTAGCTAATATACGTAGATGGTAACTTAAAAAAAAAAAATTGGGGACATTATTATTATTATTATTATTATTACTTCATTTTCCCCTATCAATAAGCAAAAAAGTAACCACATAAGTTTTATATCCGTTGGACTAAAAAAATAACATGAGATACAACGCAAGCACAATTTTGCAAAAAGAAAACGAAATGCGAAATACATGTATTGAAGATTTAATAATTACTCTATGAAATGAAATGGTGGAACCCACTTGAGTTGTCCAATCACATTGATCATTGTTGATAACTAAATTCAAACCACTGAATTATTGAGTTTCTGACTCCAATTTCAATAACTAAATTCGTTTGGTGTGTGTTCGATGCATAAACACATATTATTTTGCGAATTTATAAAAAATCAATATTTAATTTTTCAGTGCTTGATTTTAGTTTCTTCCATTCTTCCTTGGACTTATGTTTTTGGTGAATAATATGGATAATTTTTAAAAAAACATTTTAAGATTTTGCCTAATTTTCCACTTACTTCAATATATGGAAACACTAAAAGAAAACAGCCGTATATTAATATTAAAATCAACTACAATGACACTATTACTATAATCAATCGGGATAAAATTAATTAATGCAACGATGATAAGCACAGTAAATTTACAAGAAGTTGCCAATAATTGATATCGCTACTAAAAGCATATATGCATATATAAGAGAAAAATAATAAAAAAATTTGAAGCAGTATGAGTGATGGTGCCAACTTTATTATGAATGATAAATTCACGTGATATTGTTTGATTAGTTCACAATGTTAATAATAGTCATAAAGATAAATATTCACCAACCACCTGATGCTTCACACACACATACATGTAGCTATCTCTATGAAATTTACAAAATGTATAATTTTTTCACTTTTTCATTAACATAATATTAATAAAATAATTATTTTACCCTTGAACATATAAAAAAAAGACTATTTAATTATCGCTAAATGACAAAAAAAGATATTTTATTTTGTAGATGTTGAAACGAGTAAGGCTACAAGATACGCTAGTAAATTTTTAACTCATTTACAACATAAATCAAGAACTCGTGCTCATATAATCTATCCAGAATAACATATTTTCGACGGCAACAATAAAACTTTAACAACTATAAGTCAGTAATAGAAACAGTTATATAGTTATACAAATACATTTAAAATAACTATAAAATTTGTTTTTAGACACTTTAAATATTATACTTTGTTCCCATCAATGAAAAAAAAACTATAAGAACAATTATGAGGAACTTAGAATTTATTGTTTGTTCTCATCAATCCAAAATAATAATACATTCTGAAATTATCCAAAATAACAACTAATAAATAGGTCTTTTACATTCAAATTCAATGGTAAAACTGAAATAGTCATGTCATTAATATTTATTTAAATCCTCTAACATTATTAACGAAAAGGTCAAAGGGTGGGGTTATTTAAACCCAACGGATCACGTATGAACACTTTTTTTTCTTAAAAAAAAAGAAGAAAATTATTACTAAAATGTCCAGTGATCTAACTTACTGTTATGGGCAGACATGAAAAATCCTAAATTAGTCATGGTGCGCCCATTTTCTTTGAATATTTTTTAGGAGTGTCTTCGTCATCAACACTTGCTGGTAGAATGAAGTGTTGAGGATGGAATTAGGCTTAAAACTTGTAGTCGGTAGAGATTCGTCTGAATATATTCTTCGGAGTCTAGTTCATTCGAATTCCATGCATTTAATTCTCTTTTGGCGGTTAAGCTATACATGAAAATTAAACAAAAGAGCCATGTGATAATAGAAATATTTAAGTGCTTGGACTGGTCATGAATATAATTATGTTATATCAGCCGTTGTTTCCTGAATCTTTGGTAGGTTTGTAATGGTTATCGCACTGCATTCAAAGTTCAATGGGAATATATTTATATTTATATTTACCCCATTCATAAAGAGTCATCAAATTGTTGATGTATCTTTTAAAGTGCTGTAGACCCATTAATCCTTGCAGAATGTGAGTGGTAACAGCGTATGAGGAGCTGCGCTGAATCTGAAAATGGGAGGCATGGACAAGAAAGAAGAAAGAAAAAGCAGAGGGGAGGGGGAGGGGGCATCAGTCATCAGCATCAGTAGCAGTATCAGTATCACCCATCCCTATCAAAAATCTAAAAAAGCGTCAGCCTTTTTCAACTTGTTGCTGCGGCTAGCTAGCTGGTTGGCTATATTTTTCATATCAATCACAATTCAATCCAACGAACATCACCCCTCTCCATCACCTTTTTTTCTTGGCGGCTTATTTGATTTGGGGTTATGGGTTTACATTCTTGTGACCGTTGGTTATTCACTGGCCTCTCTTCCTCCCTTTTCATTTTCCACTCCCCTTGTTATTCTGTTGACTAACTCTCCGCCTATGGTGCGTGTGAATTCCCCATTTGAATCTTAATTTCCACACCCTTGTATTAAACTTTTTTCTTGAAATTATATATATATATATATATATATAATTACTATTTAGTATAACAATTTCAACATCTTTTTAATTAATTACTGTGCACTACCCCCTTTCGCGCTCTTACTATTAAGTTAAAAATATTTCTTTGAATTTTCGAAGAGAGTCTCTAAGTTATCAACTTACAGTCGTAAAAAAAATGAGTGAACAGTAACCACATGATGTTACTGTTTATTCATTTATTTTTACAGTTATAACTTAGAAAAATCTATTTTGAAGTCCTAACCCTCAGATTTTGTGAGTGCTAGTTGGTTTAATTAGTGAAATTTTTGTAGTAGTGTAAAAAATTTTAGGTTCAAACTCAAATCATACAAGTGAGATAAAAAAAAAAAGTAACTTTCATTAATGTTATACAATGGAAGAAGATACATGTCTTACTTTTCATTACGTACTTTATATATATCTTCTTATAAATATAATTTATTTTATCTCTGTTTACATAAGGTAATAACCTCAGCGTTTTGGGTAAATGAGATTTGTGTAAACATACAATAAAACAATGTTCTATAATTTATATTTGGGAAGAGCAATGACCTGGAAAAATTTGTATCACATAAGTGGGAGAGTGTGGTACACTCTCCTGAAGGTGAGATGGATATTAGAAAAAAAAAAAGAAAAGAAGAAGAAGAAGAAAATAGCATATTATTTTCTAGGCTGGTTTTTTTGTTGTTGTACAGTAGCTTACCTGCTATCAGCACTACGTATATTACCTAGTAATTTTTTTTAAATGATGATATGGTAATAAAGTAGTGACATGAAATGGCTGCAGAGGCAAAAAAGCGAGAGAATAATGGGAATATGGGCCAAAAAAAAAAAAAAGGGGAGTCGAAAAGGTGTAAAGCTTGTTCGCCAATTTCTAGCAATTACATCATTAGCAATATTTGGTAAACTAATCAAATCAGATTTTTGGTTACCCTTTTTTTTTCTGCTTTCAATCTTCCTATCATATCATTTGTAAACCAACTCGATAATGACAGCTGAAATATTTGAATTTAAAACTTGTAAATATACCATTAAATATTCGAAAGATTTTTTTTTTTAAATTTATACACGTGAAGCCGTGAAGGCTCGAATTCAATTCAATTAATTACTACTTAACTCATTTGTGACTCTTGAGGCTAAGGCCTTGCTCCACTGGGTAGTGAACAGTCTTATCACGATCTAATTGTTGAATTCGAGTTCTATATTATGTGTGTATTTCAAATTTTAGAGTGTTGCAATTAAATAAATAAATAGTTATCTATTGAATTTTAGTTGGATGATTATTTGGGAGTTGGAAAATGAAACATGAACAGATGGAAATCAAATCATGGTCTCACACAATGTCTAAAAATATATGGTATGATCAGAAGAAGGTGGAAATGGACCCAACAATCAGAAACCCCAGAGCTTTATAATTGTCCTCAACTTTTGACCAATTTGGTTGGACTTGGACTGCCTGCTGCTGCCCTGCAACCTGCCATTCATTCATTCATCATTTCTCTCCCCATGGGACACACATTGGCACTACTCTACAACATTTGTAGGCCTGCTGCCTCTGCCCTGCCACCTTTAATTAATTATTTTGATCTACTTCTGCTTCTTCTTCTTCTCGCTTTACAGCATCTTTGTCAACCATAAATAACTAAGTTGTTGAAGTTGAGTCTCCCTTTTTTGTTACTTTAAATGGGATGATTTGATCCATCCCCGTTTTGATCTGTAATGGCAACAGCAAATGTGATTTGATCCCAAGCTTACCACACTACTTTAAGAAATGTTGTTAATGGGAAACATTTAAGCCTTCTTCACGGGTAATTAATTTTCTTTCCAAATATTTGGAAACAGATTTTTGTTAAGATCTCTACATGTGTGTTAATGGGTAAAATGTTTTTTTTTTGTTTTCTTTTCTGAAAGAAAGATTTTTCATGCTGGACTTTCAATTCGGCTAAATAAAGACTTTTACAATTTCACAGACACACACACACACACACAAAAGAAAAACTTGTGAACAGGATATATATTGAATTCAAGAGATATCCCAGATTAAGCTAATTAAATGCTACAACACTAATATTTCTCTCTTGTGAAACATGTTCCTTCCTGTGAAATGTTTTCAAATTCCTTCAATTTTAAATGGTTGAATGATTTTTTATATAACAAAATTAATTGATAGAATACAATTAACGAAATGCATTTGAGGTTTGCTATTAAATGCTCATCAAATTTGGAAAAAAAAAAAAAAAAACAATCCCCAGTTTTGTTTACAAGAAATTAGAATAAAAAAAATTGGAAAGGGCTTTCCAATAATATTAAAAAACATCGTAAACCGTTGAAAATGCAGGCTGGACAAAGATCTTCCTGAAGAGCTTACGTTGTTGTCCTTTAAGGCCAACGAGGAGCCCAATGGCCCCCTCAGCCTGTGAACAAATATACTATTTCACGATATATGAAAATTTTTTGGAAATTGGAAGATTTTCAACTTTTCAAAAAATCATTCATCCATTGTTGTTCTAATTTATTAAGATCAAAACTTACAATGGCAAAACACCCCAAGGGCGTGGCCCAATTAGTAACAGCAAAGTTTGTAACCGCTGACCACTCGTGCTCGATCTTGGGGGTAGTAAGAGGGAAAAATAAAAAACTATTTAGGCTTCGCTCACCCCTTTACTTTAAAAATTAAAAAAAAAAAAAACTTACAATGGCATAAGGGACATAAGAGCGCAGATTATCATTATGAACAATTTGTACATTCACTTCTCCTATAGGATCATCTATTAGAATCCTCTCTCTTATCTGCCATGATAACAAAATTGTAATGCAATGTCTAGGCAGTAAATTTAGAGTTCAGGAAAAAAATTAAAAAAAAAAAAACTGTAATGTTTGCTTCAAGAATAAGAGTCAAATTTAAAGGACTCCGCAATTTATGCACAAATATAATTTGAATATACTGATGATGTTTGCTTTGGAAAGAAACCTCAATCCAGTTTCTTAAACAGGTCATTTATGGATAAATCTGTATATAAAGATTTTCTTTAACCTGACAAAGAAAATAAATATCATCGCAATTCCCAAAATCTCTCAGGAAAATCTTACAAGCTCATCTGGTCAGGTATCCTTACTTCATTCAGTCCTTCCTGGAAAAGAAAACAATGACACAAGTACTCAGACAACAAAGACAGTGATTACCGTCAATTTATACCAATTGCTGATCAAGTGCTCAAGCCTACAATATTATGTATGCAGCCCCAGGAGGCCTTGAACAACCTGGTCGGGGAACAATGCTATTGTTTTTGTTTTTTTAATACAGCATTTTTCCAAAAATGCGTTGTTTAGATAAAAAATGGCCCAATCCCAACTACTCTGGTTTACCATAAGCAGCATGCATATATACTAAAAGTATAATCTTCCCGTTAAGCAAATGCATAAATATAATGCAACAAAGATAAATGAGGAATTACTTGTAAAGTTGTTCCATAGTTGTATTCAAGCGTGAAACATCAGCACCAACTATTTCAGCCACCTTTTCTCCACGTTGAAAGAACAGCAGCGTTGGCTGCGGCATAAGAAAGCAAATCAGCAACAAAACAAAAGTGAAGGTGACTAAACTTTATAAGAAACTGAAAATGTAATTGTTTAGTCATATTTTCCAATTTTTGTATATTAGCAACAAATGGATCAATGAAACAAAAGGTTATCTCATTACGATGAAGAAAAGATCAAAGCAGAATCAATTGCTGCTGGCTTCTCTTCATCGAAATTGGGATATAATAACAATGAAAAAATTTCCATTCACCTTGCCCTCATAGACATCATTTCAGTTGTTAACAAAAAGCAGAAGGGTGCAACTTGAAGCAGATATGATCTATTTACTAAGAAAAATGTCAACCAATGGTAGATAAAAAACAATAAGGAAAATATAACCACCACCAATTTCGGATAAAAACAACAATAAATGTACACAGCCACAAGAAGCAATTTGCTTCCTGACCATGTCATTGAGATATTCAAACAATTGAAGGAATGAAGGAGTCGAGCTACTTACCACAGCACTGATGTTTAACTTGCTTAATGTGCTTTCAAGTCCTTTCTGCAATAGAACAACCAAATTAGGTCCCACAAGGTTTTCAAGGGCAGTTGTACTTCCTATCAAGCAAAATGAAGTTCAACTCCTGAATGAGGAGAGAAATGATATAAGCAAACTGCCAAACTGTCAGTTCATTATGTTATGTAATATTATGGCTTCATTATGTTATGTAATATTATGGCCAAGTTATGGACACCAAAAATGCCAGTTTACATATGGAGATTGCAGCACGAATTTTCGGCTTCTACCATGCCAGCAGGCAGATAATAAAAAATATCGTCAGCTGTTCTGAGCAAACAGATTCTTGTACCAAAGCAATTTTAGCTAGAAATAAATACTATATACCTCAGCATGGTGCATATCTTTCAATCTACGAAAAGCAGACACATCTTTCCCCTATAATTATCAATATTCTAACCCAATACGGCAATAGCTATTTAAATTCTCTCCGCCAATTATTGCTCATGCTAAAGTCCAAGGGCTGAAGTCACTATTATCTTTTAATCAGATCCAGCCTAGGATAAGACGCTGGAAAACAGAAGTTATAATATAAAGGTTACAAGAAAAATGTACTACAATAAGCAAGGAAAAGGATAAGTTCCTTATTCCCAGAGCATAATTAACATAAGAAACATATGGAGGAAAATTTCATCGAAGAAACTAGGTGCAAGTACTTAATAAAGAAGAAAAAGCGAAGAGGGAGGAAGGCAAGATCAAATACAGTGAGTGAGCAAACCAAATGACTTTTCTTTCACTATCTCAACTTTCTAGATATTTGTCGCCATGTTTACAAACTTCTGAGATATTACAGACAAAACTGATAACTTGTGGCTTCAGAGGAATGAATTCAAAGTGAAATATCAGGATTATAAACAGAGTGAACACTTGAATTTACTCTTGGACTTTGAATTCCATACATAAGATTCAACAGGAGTGGCACAACGTATCACGAACATGGTAAGATTTACAGCAAAATATGACATGTCCAACTATTAAGAAAATAAAATAATTAAAAAAATGCTTCCAAAATCTCCAAATCCCTCAGTACCTGGTCAATGTCAACCTTATATGTTGTTACATGAGGGTATTTTGCACTCAACTCCGCTATGACAGGTGATATAAACTTGCCTGCACTAGTAAATGTACCATTACACAAATGATACTTTACTACGACGTATTAATCCAATAAAAAAGGAAACAAACAACAAACTTACAGGGGCCACACCAAGCAGCAGTGAAATAAAACATCGCTGGCAGAGATTCATCTATTCATTGAATTTCAAAAACAAAAAGTTGTGAGCAAAACAAATTTTTTTTGAAAGTTCCAAACAAACAAAACACTAAAAAATGAGTACATTATGAGCATACCTTTAACTTTGCCAAATGAGCTATTGAACTCTTCTCCTGACTCGACGACCAGAATATTTGATGGACCTGAAATATCAAATAACAATCATTGACCTAGCAATAAACACATAGAGATAATTTATTTTTTTAAGAAATAATCATAAGAGGGTACCATCTGCGGATGAGAAGAGGGTTCTGTGGAATTGAAGGGAAGGAAGCATCTGTGACTGTGATTTTGAGGAGCTAGCGGGAATATAATTACGGAACGAGGGTATACTGGGAACAGTAGTGTTGTTTGTAGAAGGCGAAATTAGTGTTTTTGCAATATTAGTGGAGTTGGAATTTGAGACTTGGCGTCGAACAAGTAATCGACGCAGAATAACTGAAGAATTTCCTCTCATTTTCTCTGCAAATTCACCTCTCTTCTTCGTTAGGGTTTTGTGAACGGTGCCGCTGCGGGCGGGGTCCTGCGCTGGAAGGCTTAGAGGCTGTAACCCAGCAAAGGGAGTTCAAATGATAACACGTGTCGCGATGACATTTGAAATAAGTAGAATTTTGGATCAGAATTGGACCTGGTGGATCGGCCCATACAACAACTAATTGGAGTATTGGATGCCTCTTGAAGTTGCTCCGGGCCCATAGCGTGTAACAGAACATCTACTTAGTACGGCCATTTATCAAGTGAGAATGACTTCTCAGTTTGCAGAGGCAGGCAAAAGCAAACTAAATGAAACTATTGAAACTTGAAAGTCCAGTCGCGCAAGCGACTTGGACATATTTATAAATAAGAATAATGACACAATCATAAATTTTTGTATAAATTTATTTTGTACAAATTGATGTAGCATGATTTAATTGATTGAATTAAATATCACTTAGTCCACATGATTTATTTTCATTATTTTATATTTTATTTCAATCAATGAATTAATGTCACATCAATTTATACAAATTTAATTTATATAAGAGTTTGTGGCTATATCATTATTCTATAAATAATTAAAGAATCACATGTAAAACGCTACAATAATTGTTAACGTATCGCATACAACACGTAGTCTGGGAGTGGGACCCCCAAATGATATCCTATTTTTTTCACGATTGTGTTTTCCTCAAGGATTTTTTATGTGTTTTCTTTTTAGATTTCGAAGTAAACAAATTCCAAATTAATTTGTATTTATTTTTTTAAAATATTATTATTACTTATGCTTCTTATAGAATCTAAACTCGAGTTGAATAAAAGATATTTGAAAACCATTCTATTTTAGTCTGCTAGTAAAATGAGTGGTCGATATTAAATTTTGAATTTTAATATTAATTATTAAGTTAATTTTTTTATTTCATTTATAATTAAACTGTTTTTTTACTAAATTTAATTTCGTTAGGAGGGAATAGAATAGAAAAACATTAAGTGGTGATTATAATCGTTTGTTTTTTGAGTTTTAATGAATGATTATCGCTGGATTTTAAAAAAAAATTCATATCCACAACGCGACAATAATTGTTGGATGTTAAAAACTTGATAATAACTAGTGATGGGTTTATGGTTAAGAGAGCTAATTACGTTTTCTGATATACTTTAATTTTTATTACTAATTTAATAAATAATAATGGCATGAAAATCAGAATTAATATTGTGGGAGAGAAATTCTAGATACGTCGGAGTTATTGCCACTTGGCGGTTGCGATCCTGAAATGGATAGTGTTTTAGCTTTTTGAAAAACAAAATAAAATGACTTCATTCGTTTATTCAATCAAGTGTTTAACTTTAGTCCACGTCTACCAAAACTTATTTCTCATGCAAGCCATTGACATCCCCCTTTTGTGCATGTGAATTTATCAGGTGTTGCTTTCGATTTGCATTATTATTCCCATGTCAATATCACCATTTGATTTCGGGCAAAATGATTGATGAGATTCGATGTTATATAATTTTCATAGAAAGTTGCTAAAAATATTTAAAAAAAAAAAAAAAAAGGCACGAACACTAGTTGGGTTATGGACTGACTTGAAACTAAAGTTAGTGACCACACACACAGAGACCACAACCAAATCCTCACCAAAAAGTAGAACAACGCAAAACAACTTTTAAAGCTTCAATTTAATCTAAAATTGCAGACGGGATGTTTGGCAAAATGCCCCGAGTAAGATGGCGTTATAAAAAATGCCCCGCATAATATAATAAGGCCGTGGCAATAACTAAACTTTTGGTCGTTGACGTTTGCGTTGCACCAGCAACACCTGCCCAACAAATAACAACTTGCACCGGATTTGACATTGACACGGACTCATCTGATGGAGGTCGACATCTCTTGTTTCTTTAAATCACAAACAGGTTTGAAATTTTCTGGGATTAGGTGTTCAAACAAATTTATAGTCTTTTTTTTATATTTTCTTGTTATTGTAATTCAGTTCACCTAATTCTAATATTTGTTTCGTCTTGTAACCTTTTAAGCATATAACATTACTATTATTATAAACTTTTTCTCATAACTGATAGCCCTGCTTTGACTTATGGATATGCACATAACTTGCAAAAGCATCAATTTGCAGTAATAATAAAATTAAATAAATTCATTCCATAATATTTAAAATTTTCAATAAAAATAAAATTCAATTTCGAATTATCTAAACAAAATATAAAATAATCTTAAACCAATTCACCCCTACAAAAGTTAAACACCAAAAAGTGAAATGAGATGGCAGCCCACCCTGAGTTATTTATATTTTTATCGAGGGTGAATGAAATGGGGGCCAAATCAAGTCCCATATTGGATCTTGCCATGAAAATTGAGGAGCCACAGTGACGTGTTTGGGTGGAAGTACACTTAAGAGATCCATTTTGATTTTCTTCAATGAGGTGTCATGTCCTCATTAGTGGATTGTTGTATAATTGTTTTTTTTTTTTTTTGGAGCTATTCAATTATTTTTCGCTCTTGGTTCTTTTGTTGGAGAAAATGTCATCCTTCCAATTACATTTGTTCCCGATAATGCTCCTTTTTAATCAAAAGTTGTGGGGATTCGTATTGTCTTCATGGAATGTCATAAACATGGATCCAAAATTGAGAGAAACTCAGTGTAAAGCTCATAAGCGCACTTAAAAAGATACGTAATAGATTGCAACGTAACCTCAGCATTCTTAATTAAAAAGCATTCATTTAATTATAACTTAAATATACCTAGGTTAAAATTGGGAAAAAAGATGTCGTTATAATGTCATATGCAAAGCAAATACCTATTCTTCACTCTCATTCCTCAACTTTATAGGAAGGGGATTTAAATTTCCACTAGTAACAAAATGTAACCTTTTTTTTCCCTTGAGTTGTTAGTATATTTTTAGGACGTGCTCATTATCTTTTACATAAACAATTTTGTGTAGTTTTGTTTTAGTGGGATTTCAGATGATCCCAATGAAACAATAAAATTGTAAAAATGAGATAGGTGTTGGAGCCGTCTTGCTATGTTTGGAGGTGTTCTGTCACAAGATCGGGAGGTTAGTTGTATCGGTTGGGCGTTTGACGATGAAGGGATAAGAATAAGGATCACAGCCCTTAAACTCAAGCTAAATGTATTCTGCAAAAACGGAGCAACCACAAACGTTAGATGTAGAGTTGATGGTGGACGATGAGTGCTCTGAGGAAGAAGATGAGACCAATCTTTTGGGTGATAAAAATTGCTTACCGTTTGAGAGTGAACCTTGAGCGTTTGTGGAGTGTGCTTGACAGTCATTTAAATAATTTTAGACACATAATACTTATTGATTAGCTGTCCTCCCTCGGGTGGGGGCATTTTAGTAATTATGCTTGTTGTCCCAAGATGTGGCATGCTTGAGTATAAGAAGTGAGGCAAAGTAACCAACAGCCTCTCTTTTGCCTCTTACTTTATACACATGGCAACCTCTTCAGCTTGTGGTCCTGTTGCCTTTTAGACTATTACAGATGATAGCTGATGTAGCAGACCCCCATTGCTCATCCTAGAAATCTCTCTTTCCATTAGCTTCTTGCATTTAGCCAAAAAAAAAAAAAAGATATTTTTTATTTCACAAATGATGGAATGCATTTTTCACGTATGCCTCCAACCACAAAAAAAAAAAAAAAATAGATTCCAATTATACCCTTTGATAGTACGTGTTTTACCCGAACTACTCTTCTTTTCGAGGAGCTTATCTCTTAACTTACTTTGAGTTATCCTCGCATTTTGGTCAAATGATATGGCTTTACTTATGACTCTCTTTTGCCATGTGTCATTGTGCTATTGATCTACAATTGCACCCGTATGTTTCTCCAAACAAGTTTAATAATTTTTTAGGCCAAATTACTATTTAATTGAGTGGTATACACTTTTTCATCTAATTCTCATACTGGGGTATTAGAGTTCTCTCCATATACTGTGGATTCAACTTTTGATGCAGCAAAATTACTGCAATGTGTACTTATTCATATTTAAAATTAAAAAAAAAAAATTTTAATATTACAAAATTGTTTAGTATGTTCTTTGAAAATCAAGGTTTTTATGTTTGTAAGAAATAAAAAATGTGTTTGTAATAACATTTTAAAGTGCCGTCTTTGAAGTGTATAATGATTACGTATTTAAAGTTTTATTTTAAGTTATATTTTAAATGATGTGATATGTAATATATCATTCTTTAATTAATTAATATTTTTAATAATTTATAAATAAATTAATTATATTATACCAACGTTCAATTGATGAACAATAGGTGATTTAAATAAAAATTTATGATAAAATTTTAGAATACGTTAATACTCTTCAAACAACGCCAAGAGGATTCCATAGGTAAGTTTGACCTTCGAGATCTAGACCTTGCAGCGGAAGGCCGGTCAAGGATTGACGGCCGCCCGATCAATCAATAACCATATAAAATTAATTATAAACCACCAACTCATATGACACTCCGTTATTTTACGCGTCCCTGCAACTACTCTCAAATTCCAAGAATACCCTTATTCTAGAATCTCGCGCATCACCACGTGGATAATATTTTACAAGCCTATTTGCCCTTCGCTGCCACCAAATCCCGGAAACGACGATAGAAGTAACATGAGTGTCACGTGCCGAGATTTGATGTTATATGTGTATTTTTTTTCTTTTAATAGGATATTATACTACTTTTGATTAATAAAATATTACCCGTTCGTTGCGTTCTTCTACCCACCGCGTGCCACGTGGTTCCCGCACCACGCCATCTCATTTGTTTATTTTTCCCAATTGTTTTATGTGATTTACAAAATTAATCTGTAAATAAGAAATTAAAAAATTTATTATTATTATTGTTATTATCACTTTTTTTTTTGTTTTTTTTGTTTTACGTGCGGCGGTCTTGTTTCTAGAGTAATAATGTCTATTGCCATCTTGTATCTATGTAAAGTCAATTATAACATAGTTTAGTTATTTATGACCAAATTAAACAAGTCTACTCAAATTTAAGAAAATTTTACCAAACATCTTTTACTCACAATGAAGTGAATTGATGCACTCCATATATTTCAAGTGGTGATATAAGAATCGTTTTCATTCCTCATTCAGTAACTTGTTTGATAAAATATTTTAAAAATATCAAAATATGTTCGTTTTAACTTATGTTTAGATTTATATACCTAAAACATTGAAAAAATGCAATGATTAACATAAATTTATAAATGATGATAACCCAATAAATACAATACGAACTTTTTCCTTTCTTCGATTTTAAAAAACTAGATTTGATGGTCATAATAAACTTATTTTAAGATATGTAAGTTAAAAATAATCAAACTATAATAGAAAATGTAATTGAAACATGATACTTTGTTGTTGCCAAAATCGAAATTGCCGCTGCATAACTACGTATAAAAAGATTAATTATTTACCTATATACAAAAAATGCAATGATTAACAGAAATTTGTAAATGATGATAACCCAATAATGCTTTCATTTTGTGGTGATCAAGTGGCATTTAATTCTGCCTTGTAAAAAGGTGACACTTTGAATCGATCTCATGAAATGACAATTATGATTAGCAATAATATTATGCTGTGTTTATTTAATGCATCATTTGGCTTATTTTAGGTATATATAAATTTTTTCAAGCGTGAAGCTCATTAAAGATATTTAGAGATAAAGATAATTGGATGATAGTGATGTAGCCCCCATTTGCGCACTGATATGTAGTAGCTTCAATTTATATACAAAAGTATTTGGTTGAAAAAAAAAATCGATTAAAAAACATTATTTGGTTGCCAAAAAGAAACCTAAAATTGACTCTTAGTAAGGTTAAGCAATGTAGAATATTTTGAATATAGCAACACCACCAACAATTCAATTTGTAAATCTCATCTAATTCGTATGATGCTTGACGATACAGTTTTGAAATAATATTACAATCTTTTATTCAATTGAGTAATGTTTTATAATTATTTTTATCTGCTATAACAATTTTGACTTTAGAATAATCAAAATTATGACAGTCAAATGAAGACCTGAATTAAAGGTAAGAAAAAAAATATATTTTTTGAAAAATCAAATGAAATAAATCGTTGAATGCAGAAAAAACTAAAGATGAAAATTGCAAAATAAGTGGAACATGTTAACGGGTCAAAATAATCCAAAACCTCACTGCGGGCCCCACTACGGCATCCGCGTGGCTTCCTCATTTGTGCAGTACAATCTACACAGCTGCAAGTACAAAACCCTTCCCCAGAAAAGTAAATAGAGATCACTGAGAGGGACAAAATGGGAAATTGAAAAAAATCTCTGAGACTGCCCCACGTTGTGGTTAAAAAATTGCTGTCTCTACCATCTCCCTCGGGCAGCTCCAATTTCTCTCTCAGTGTCTCTATAATAAAAAGTGAAACTCTCAACTTTCGCTGTGAAATAATAACAATTTTTTTTTTGTCTTTATTTTTTATATTTTTCTGCTATATATTGGCTGTGCATTTCTTTGTATGCTCGGTGGTATTAGAAGGGATATAATGATGGCGCCGAGCAACATAGACTTGCAGCTGACGAAGCTCAACGGCGGCGGTGGCAGCGACGGAGATGACAGGGAGGACGAGTGGCTCCTGAACAATTATGATGGGAAAAAGGAGAGGATTGGAGATGGTATGAGGAGGATTCAAGTGGGAGTCACGGGGATGACGTGTGCGGCATGCTCTAACTCGGTTGAGGGTGCTCTAATGGGCCTCAAAGGCGTCGCTACGGCCTCTGTTGCCTTGTTGCAGAACAAAGCTGATGTCGTTTTTGATCCGGATTTGGTCAAAGTAAGTCCTCTTCTGGTTTTGTAAACAATCACCCGAAAAAATGAAAAAGTAGTTTGTAATTTGTGCTTTGATTGATTGTATGTGATGTGCTGCTTGATGGATTAGCTTTAATTTAATAACAAGGGTCTTGATTGGATTTATTTTTGTTTGACTTTAGCTTTTATTTTTAAAAAAGTTGGAGTGTTACGTATTGTTCAAGGATTACTTGATGATGCTTTAGTGTTTATTTTTGTAAAAGATGGAGCATAAGCTATGATCAAATGAATGTTTATTTTGGTTTTGGTGAAAAGTACTGCAGACTTAATGCAGTTTACTGTGCTTTGATTTGTTCTAGTATTTATGACCTGATTCGCGGGTGATCTGTTGGATAATGGACTTGTGTTGGCATTAGGAAGAAAACCATGTCAATGTTTTGAGGTGTGGCCAAGTTTGTTTAATCTGGTGATATTGTGTTTTGGATTGATTTTGATTGGATTACCATTTGATAATGGCCTAGTGTTAGTTTTATTTCTATGCTGCAATGGTGGTTTCATTTGAGGATTGCTAGTGTCATCTTCACTGCTATGAAAATGATAATTAGCTGGATGTTCATATCTGGTGGACTTGGATAATGATCAGATATCCATTATGAGAGTTGGAGCTTTCTGGGGTTTATCATATGTGGTTAAGACTCTTTGTCAAGTATTATGACTTTTTTCTCTTAGTAGGTTAATTTGTTCTTGTTTTTGTTATAGGCTGTATTGACATATCCTAATTAATCTACTAATAGAAAAGCTAGGCTATTTAAGTCACAACTTCAATTATTTGGTAATTACTGTTAAATTTGGGTTAAATAGTCGGATTCTGGTGTTATTTAAATGTGGTGGATAGTCCCTCATGACTGCTTTTCTACACTTAAGTCAGCCTTAACAGCGGTTTTTTTGTGATTTATGTCTTGTAATCATGTTTTAACTTGGTTTAATTCTGTGCTTACTCATGGTTTTATGGTACATTGGATCAGTTTAAGATTTAAACTGTAAATTGTTGATAATTGGGTTTCATGTTTCTTTTAATTTTTTATTTCAAACTTTATTTATTTAAGTTATGTTTTAACTGTTTATTTATCTTGCAGTTTCTGGTCAAGGTTTAATATGATCTCTATATCTTAAAGTTGTGAACGCTGCTTGGACTTTTGATCTGTTATTGGTCATTGTTGCTCTGAATTTCCAGCAAATGTATCTGCTCTAAATGCCTCAATTCTTGTTTTGTTATTTTTGACCATTTGGTGGATCATAGTTCTTAACTTCGGATGGGTTCAATAATTGAGTTCTCTTGGTTCAAAATCCTATTTCTTGTCTTGGCGCATTAGAATCTTTGGGTTAAAGTCTTTTTCTTGTGATCATGTAGTTTTAATCTTAATCAGAGTTGTGTCCGGTTTCATTGCTGGAAGAATGATTGTGTGCTGGAAATTTTTAGAATCTTATTTTGGCATCCTGCATCCATTTAAAGGGTAAATGATAGCTGTTGACTTTCAATTGACTGGCAAGGACTTTTGTATGATTAGGGACTGCTCATTTCTCTCTCCTCCCCTCTCTCTTTTTGCTTTTATGTGCGTGCTTACCTTTGATATAAGCTGCAATTATGATTAGTATTGGGATTAAGTTTTTGTATAAATTATCTACACTTGCTTTTAAGAGTTCATTACTGCACTTGATGATGTTTTCTCTCTGTCGTGGGTGTATGATTTTGGGGGTGCAATCATGATTAGCATTAGGCTAAAAGTGATTTATAAACCCTCTACTTTCCCTTTCCTAAAAGATTTTATTATGGCACTTGATGGTGTTTTCCTTGAGCAACCACCCCAAAACAATTGACATAAGATCCTAATTTTGTATTGAATTTAACCAGTTTTGATTGACCTGTCAGTCTTTGTCTAACATCTTCTGTTCAACCTCCTCTTCCCTTTTTTTTTTTTAAAAAAAATTATTCCTTATAGTTGTTCCTGTTGTATGCATTCTCTCTACTGCAGCTTTTACCTGCTTTTATACAAACTTTATTTTAGATACATTTTCAGATTATAAATCATAAGAAAGAATCTTATAGATATTCTTATCAAAAAAGAAAGAATCTCATAGGTATTAATTTGGAAGCTTGTATTTTATACATTTATTTGGTAGTATATTTCTTTGGTCAAAGAGGACATGGATGAACCTTTTAAATTACCTTGTTGTAAGGGTAGGAGTGTGCGTCAGCGTTTTTGAATTTTTCATTCATCTTTTAAGTACCCCCTCAGGCCCTGAGTAATCTAGTCAGGACCCAGGTTCCTGCCCCACCCTTTCTGGCCATGTCAAGATTCTTTTTATTTTTCCCCTTTTCTTCTCTCCTTTGCTGTTTGTATTTTGAAACTATGAATCTGGCTTTCTGTGCAAACTCAATTATTTGTGACTCATATGATTTAGGATGAGGACATCAAGAATGCAATTGAAGATGCAGGATTTGAGGCAGAAATACTAACTGAATCATCTACATCTGGGCCAAAGCCACAAGGAACCATAGTGGGGCAGTATACAATAGGGGGTATGACCTGTGCTGCCTGTGTAAACTCTGTTGAAGGTATTTTAAGGGGTCTTCCTGGTGTGAAAAGGGCAGTAGTTGCCTTGGCTACTTCGTTAGGAGAGGTTGAGTATGATCCTACCGTAATTAGCAAAGATGATATAGCAAATGCTATTGAAGATGCTGGATTTGAGGCCTCATTTGTACAGAGCAGTGGTCAGGATAAAATTTTACTTCGGGTTACTGGGGTACTCTGTGAGTTGGACGCACATTTTTTAGAAGGCATACTAAGCAACTTTAAAGGGGTGAGACAATTTCGCTTTGACAAGATTTCTGGAGAACTTGAAGTTCTTTTTGATCCGGAAGCTCTCAGCTCTAGATCCTTAGTTGATGGGATTGCAGAAAGAAGCAATGGGAAGTTCCAAGTACGTGTTATGAATCCATTTGCAAGAATGACATCTAGAGATGCTGAAGAAACCTCAAATATGTTTCGGCTATTTACCTCAAGCCTGTTTCTCAGTGTGAGAATCTTTCTCTTGCTTTTTATATTTAGCTACGTCTGATATTCATGACTTGTGTCCTGCATAATTCTTATTATCACTAATTTCTTTTCCTATTCTTTACTGGTATGGTTTAGATTGAATTATGTTTTAATGACTCGTTCTTTGTAATGCAAGCGTTCATTAGGGGGCTAAATGAAAGAGCTGTCTAGTCTTACCTGCAGAATATTATTCTAGAGGGATTTGATTCAAATGCTATGTGCAGTATGGAAAATGGATGTTTGTTTGTGACCAACTGGAGATTTGGATTGATAAAAAGAGATATATAATGTATTTCAGTTCCTTTCCTAGTACATTTTGTGACAGAGGTCATTGGTAATTACTGGAAGTTTGCCATGAAAGCATGGTCTTTTATATTACATTGAGAGCGATCATAATATTCAATTGGCACTAACTTATTCTTTTCTTCCTAAATTGATTGTTTACTCTTGATGTATTGGATCCAGATTCCTGTTTTTTTCATACGAGTGATTTGTCCTCATATACCTCTGGTGTATGCATTACTGGTTCGGCGATGTGGACCCTTCCTAATGGGTGACTGGTTAAACTGGGCATTGGTGAGTGTTGTTCAGTTTGTTATTGGGAAGCGCTTCTACACTGCAGCTGGCAGAGCTCTTAGAAATGGTTCAACTAACATGGATGTTTTGGTTGCATTGGGAACTTCGGCCGCTTACTTCTACTCTGTCGGTGCACTTCTATATGGTGTTGTAACAGGGTTTTGGTCTCCCACATACTTTGAAACAAGTGCCATGCTAATAACATTTGTACTGTTTGGGAAGTATTTGGAGACTCTTGCAAAGGGGAAAACATCAGATGCCATCAAGAAGTTAGTTGAGCTTGCACCAGCAACAGCGCTGTTGGTATTCAAAGATAAAGGTAAGTGTTCTTTCTTTATCTCTGCTCTTTCTCTACCTCCAGAACCCCCCCCCCCCTCCCCCCCTCTTCCTCTTCTTTAGAAATTTTAAGACCCTTGGGAAAGCTGAGAAGTGTAGTCTATTGGTTTTCCAGTAGGAAAGTGCATTGAGGAAAGGGAAATAGATGCTTTACTGATTCAGTCTGGTGATACGTTAAAGGTTCTTCCTGGTACAAAGCTTCCTGCAGATGGGATTGTGGTATGGGGTACAAGTTATGTTAATGAGAGTATGGTAACTGGTGAAGCTGTACCAGTTTTAAAGGAAATCAATTCACCAGTTATTGGAGGAACGATAAATTTACATGGTGTCCTTCACATACAAGCTACCAAAGTAGGATCTGATGCAGTTTTAAGTCAGATAATTAGTTTGGTTGAGACGGCCCAGATGTCCAAAGCTCCTATTCAGAAGTTTGCCGATTTTGTGAGTTTTCTTATGTTGAACTAGTAAATTTTTATGTCAAGTTAGAATTGTGTCAAGTTAGATAATTATGTTGTTTTGCAGAGATGAAATATGACTAATTATGCCCATATGAACGAAGTAAAACTATTTGACATTTCAGTCTCGTGACATTTGCAAGTTATTCGTTATAACTAATTTGCGCCTCCAATACATGAAGTATCAAAATTCAAAAATTGTTGTCAAAGATTCAAGGTTATATGTTGGTGTCTCCACAACTATAGTGACTTTAGTTTGGGACAGAGAATTTAATGTATTGATGCAAAATTGTTTATTTTCAATTAGTCTTTGATGTTTATGATTATCTCGAAGCACCTTTCATGGCCTGTTGTTTTGATGAGATACTTGGTTGGGATAAAAGTATGAGACCACAAATTATGAAGTCAGAGCTGTTCTTATGTTTAGATTTCTTTTTGATTTGTAGGTTGCAAGCATTTTTGTTCCTATTGTGGTTACTTTGGCATTGTGTACTTGGTTGGGCTGGTAAGTTTTCAGTGTTTGTTACCTTTTTTTGGCATCTTCACTTGATTATTATCGCCCAGTTGTTACAATATTTAACTTTTCTGCTGGTGTATACGTCCTTTTAATTATATAGTGCTATGTTGATTCTTTAGGTATGTTGCTGGAGTTCTTGGAGCATATCCAGAACAATGGCTTCCTGAAAATGGCACGCACTTCGTTTTTGCCCTCATGTTTTCAATATCAGTGGTGGTGATTGCATGTCCATGTGCTCTTGGCTTGGCCACACCAACTGCTGTCATGGTTGCAACGGGTGTTGGGGCTAATAATGGTGTTCTCATTAAAGGAGGGGATGCTTTGGAAAGAGCTCAGAAGATCAACTATGTGATATTTGATAAAACAGGCACCCTAACCCAAGGGAAAGCCACTGTTACAACCGCAAAGGTTTTCACAGAAATGGATCGTGGTGAATTTCTTACATTGGTGGCCTCAGCAGAGGTAATTTCTTACTTACAAGCTGAAGCAGTTCCTTCACCACCCCCCTCCCAAATCCAAAGCCTCATGGTATTGCCTTACAAAAGCATGACATGCTGAACAACAATGGTTTAATTTTGGTACAAAATGGGATCCAGATCTTTCTTTTGTTTCTCCATTAAATATACTTATTTTAGAGTTATTTTGAGTGAAAGGAGGGGCCCCCTTGTTTATATACTCAACATTAGAAGGTTGTCTAGACGAATTAATATATTTCTTCTTCCATTTTATAGGCTAGCAGTGAACACCCATTGGCCAAAGCAGTTGTGGAGTATGCACGTCATTTCCATTTCTTTGATGATCCCTCTTCGAACCCGGATGGCCAAAGCCACAGCAAAGAATCCGCTGCTTCTGGATGGCTTCTTGATGTCTCGGATTTCTCTGCTCTGCCTGGAAGAGGTATCCAGTGCTTTATAGGTGGAAAACAGGTTTTGGTGAGTTTCTGGTTCCGCAGAACTATCTCTTTTTGACTGCTTGAGACTTGAGAGATGTAATATTTCTTTTCAGACATTGCTTATTGAAGGTAATGTGTTTCCTGAATAGGTGGGTAACCGGAAGTTGCTGAATGAAAGTGGAATCACCATTCCAGACCATGTAGAAAGTTTTGTTGTGGAACTGGAGGAAAGTGCCAGGACGGGCATACTTGTCGCGTATGATGATAACTTGATTGGTGTTATGGGAATTGCCGACCCAGTAAAGAGAGAAGCTTCTGTAGTTGTAGAGGGCCTTTTAAAAATGGGTGTGAGACCAGTCATGGTAACCGGAGATAATTGGAGGACAGCGCATGCTGTTGCTAGAGAGGTTTGTGTTATTGGTCGATTTTTACTTCAATGCAATATTTGATATTCTGATAGAAAATGATTAAAAGTGTTAATTTCAAATAAACTGAACACAGCTTATCTGAAATATTCATTGAATCTGTTGAAATAAACTAATATCAGATGTTAAATTTCAAACTGAGGATTGTGTTGCTCTTGCACAATCATGAATGATTGTTCTTGTGCAGATCGGCATTCAAGATGTGATGGCAGAGGTAATGCCAGCCGGAAAAGCTGATGCCATCCGCTCATTTCAGAAAGACGGAAGCATAGTAGCTATGGTTGGGGATGGAATCAATGATTCTCCAGCTCTAGCTGCCGCCGATGTTGGCATGGCTATTGGGGCAGGTACAGATATTGCCATCGAAGCAGCCGACTATGTGTTAATGAGGAATAGCTTGGAAGATGTAATCATAGCCATTGATCTCTCAAGGAAAACTTTCGCTCGTATTCGTTTAAATTATATCTTTGCCATGGCCTACAATGTTGTTGCAATCCCCATTGCTGCCGGAGTTTTCTTTCCTTCGTTAGGGATCAAGTTGCCACCATGGGCGGCTGGTGCTTGCATGGCCCTCTCATCTGTCAGTGTTGTATGCTCTTCTTTGCTTCTTAGGAGATACAAAAAACCACGACTCACGACTATACTAGAAATAACTGTAGAATAAACGCCAAGAAAATAGCTCTAGATTCAAAGAAAGGAAATATAAATGGAATCAAATGGGTGAGTGTTTTTGTGTTTTTTTTTTTTTCTTTCCTCCCTCTTTTTAACCTCACAATAGGCTGGGGATGTAATTTTACCACCCCATTGAATGTAGATGTTGGTTGTTGTATGATATCCTCTTTGAGCTTCTTTTTTTAACCACGTTTCCTAGTTCAATTGGGATTCCTTGTAAGACAAGAAATCAGAGTTTCTTTTTTGTGTTTCGTATTTCTGTTGAATTTCCTCATTCAATACTGGATCGACTGCAAGTGGGAAAGATGTACTATAAATGCAGGTGGCAAAATCCAAACTTTAATGCATTATATTGATATTAAATTCTCTGTTTTCTTCTTATTTCACAACATTCTTGATCATCATGGTGAGATTCGAAAGTTTGCTGCTGCTGAGTGAGGCTTCGTCATCCGACAGTGATGCTCTCAGTCATATAATGCAGAAGCTGGAAGATATTGATAATTAACTATTCACAACTCGATTCGGAAGAACTACCGGAACAATTATCCGGGGCTCGGAACGTTGGTACAAAGTCCAATTGTTTATGCCCGCGTGGTCAAAAGAATTGGGAATGAGCTGAGTTGAAGTGTAGCTGCCATTGCCAATGATTATGGTGGTACCAATTGTTGCACCAGCATCAAACGAGAAGCTGCTTCGAGAGGATGTTCTTCAAAAGACCGTGGACGCATTTGATCAATCTTTTGCTCCTGATACAGAGAAGGCGAAGGTGCTTGATTTTCTTGAAATAGAATGGGATCTTTGGCGCCTAATTCTCTCATTTAACAATTTCTTGCCACTTCCACTTACGATTGATTGTCTTGATGATTTACCAATATCAATCCTGATGACCACTTTGTAATTATGAGAATCAGCACCATCATGATTCTTTCATTGCCTTCTTCAATGTTGATTTATCATCATAATTGCTTGTTGATTAAATTCCTCGATTTCGATCGGTTGCCCAGCTTTTATGTTTCCATCATCCTTACAACTTTTAGCATTCTAAACGTTCCTAGTTTTAAATTATTTTCCTTTGCTTTAGTTTGCTTTGTTTTGCCTTTTCTTTTCTTGACTGGTTCATTCGTTGTATCTCGAGCATGTTCTCGACTTGTGTGGATAGAATTACTTTTTCAAAGTGCTATCAGGAACTGGAAATTCTGATGGCACAATCAAATACTGTGTGGATTTGGAAATTAATTGCTGGAAGTCAATCAATATAATTGTAGCTTTCAGGCAGCAAAAGGACCAAGTCAAAAATTCTATATTTAAATTTATTTGGCCACATTTAAATTACTTCTTTGTAAAAAGATTTGTCATCTTCTTCATGAGAGTCAATGATTATCCTTTTTCTGTGTGCCTGTCTCTGACCCAACCATCAGCTCTAAGAATCGCTGAGTCACCAGCGTTCTCTTTGGTCTATTCACACCACATTATGTTCTTGACTCTGAAGACACCCATATTGCTGAAATGAAAAGTAAAAATATCAGTCGGTTCTCTTAGTCATCAAGATACATGATCCCTTTCACATTATACTCTCAATGGCATGAGGTTTTTAATTATTCAAAATCTACAGCCCTGATTTTTATAAGTTGGTTCAAAATTTCTAGCAAATCCTTTCACGTGCATGCTAACTCAAGCGCCATATTAGTATTCTCCCAAGATGTGAAATAGGTTTGGTATTTTCTAAATTCACAACAGCAATCGAGTCAAAGTAAGCAACATTAATTCCCTTTCTTACAAACAATGATGATGTGACTTGTTTAAAGGTCTTTGAATAAAATCCCTGGTCAATATCCACACATTTGGGGGACCTGCTCCGCAAAATCTAATCCGTTGTGGTAGAAAATTGTAATGGTAATTAAAATTTTAGAAGAAAAAAACAATCTGAGTTGTTAATGACTTAATGGGTTCCTATCATTTAGTTGTGATTTACACAGAAATTAATTTCCGAATTTGAGGTGTTTATCAACTTGAATAGTAGACTGCTTGCAATGCTGTTCGTTATATGGATATGTATGCATACACACACCCAACATTGACTTTGATATTGACATTGGAGATTATTTTTGTTTTAATTAATGTTGATGTAGATACGTATGAATGGATGTACGGTCATTGGTTAGAATTAATTAAGATTGTTTTTGGATGGATTTGAATTCTCTTAAGTGTCTAAAGATTCAGTAATATTACGGTACTAATATTATTTGAATCTCAACTGTTAGATGTTATTTATTTATTGGATAATAAATTTTATAATTAGTAAAATTAATATTCTATCATTAAATAGATAAAACGTTAAATTACTTAAATAATTAAGTTGAGACTCAGATGTTAGTATACATGTCATTACTCATTTCACCATATGCGCATTTATGATAATGTAGTAAAATCCGTACATGTATTAAAAAAAAAAAAGAAATAGGAGAAGTTTGAAATGATCAGAATCAACCTTTAAAAGAAAAAAAAATTAAGGATCTGAGATCAGCTTCTGCTTATGCGCATACGCAAAGCTGTGAAATTTATTATAAACGTCACATACGTATATATTATATAATAGTAGAAGCACCAACGGAGCAAAAGCTCTAGGATTAATTAGCTAGCTTGATAGGAACAACAATGAATTGTATTTGTGTGTGTGTGGAATAATAGGATTGTATGATGATAAGTTTCCTTGTAGTTTCATGGTTGAAGTTTCCAATGTGGAAGGCAAAACTCAGAAATCGAAAGATTTATTCAGAGGGTGAGAGTGGTTGAAGCAAAATCATGGTATTATTATTCTAGGTTACATGACTAAACCCAATTCTTCATCAAAGTCATCTGCATGCATCCCGCGTAATACAGACGTTCAATGAAATTTTACCATCTAATATTTACTTTGAGCTATCTTAGGTATATAATTCAAGCATCATCTTGACATTTATTTATTTTATTAATTAGATGACCGTACAAACAACATCCGCGATTATCAGTGATCTAATGAATAGTGGGAACACCAAATCCAGACGTCTATGATTCGGACACTTGTGCTGAGGAAACAAAATTGCTTACATTTCCATTGCAATTAATAACATCCGGGATTATTATATATTAAATTTTTTGTCACGTTATCATCATAATGGCATAATTTTCAATGGACCTGTAAATTGGAAAACTGGGAAAATCGACAAGTGAAGTACGACTTGTGCTACTGCTTCCAATATTAATTAAAAAATACAAAATCATTTAAGTCGTCTGAAAAAGGATTTGCGTTGAAGACTTGTTCCTTTCTAAAGCCCAACGAACAGAACACTTGCCACAAAATAATAAATCTGAAGAAAGAAGAAGATAGAGATTGTACTAAAAGCCATATGCTTACATAGCTTTTGGGCATGCATGAAAGGGCAAACTAATCCGGGCATGCCACCAAATTGGAACACATAATTGTAAAAAACCCAGTCAAAACCAAAAATTTGGTGGTTGTTGGGGATTGCCAATTTATATTTATTATAATTCTTGTCTCTCTCACAAAATGTTAAAATAAAAATATTTAACTACAAGACCTTCATCAAGAAGAAAGAGGCAGTTATCAGCGGAGTGTATCGTTTTTTTTACCTTTTTTTTTTAATATTTTTAAGCTTTTTAAAACATTTTTTGACCAAGACCATATCAAAAAGTTGCAAGTGAACCTACAAAGAGTCAAAAGCTGAGGTTACCAAGATGTATGATCATATGATCACCTCATTGAAATAAATTAAATGGAGAGTCAGTTTCCTAGAAGCTGCATGGCTCTGGCTTCAAGTATTTCTCATTTACTCTCACTATGAATTGTCAACATTATGCATGTTTATTTGACCGAAATCTGTCACTATAAATTTACCTTAAGCTAGGCTTTGTTTCTTTCCATAACAAAAGACAGCTTAAAGAACAGTGATAGATTGGGAGTGATCACCACTCAAAAAAAGTTTTGAAAAAAATGTCTAGTGATCAATGGATGCAATTCTACAACCCAGTAAGCTTAGATGATCAAGATCATCATCATGTTTATTCTTCTTTTGCATTTTCTGATGCCACAGCGGTTACGGCAAGCGCCGGGGCTTCTGAAAGCGTGTTAAGCCCTAGCATTTCAAGCTCTGGGAGTGATCAGCTGACCCCAAGAGGGTGTGTGTCAAAACCAGTTAAAAGAAGATCAAGAGCTTCAAAGAAGACACCAACGACACTTCTTAATGCCGACACTAACAATTTTCGGGACCTGGTGCAGAAATTTACTGGCTGTCCTAGCACAAACTTTTCATTTGGAAGCAAAAAGGGCCCTGTCAACTTAAACTTTGGACTTGGAAATCAGCAGAATGATCAAATCAGGTGTGCGGCAGCAAGCACACCTGTTGCAGCTAATTATGGCAACAATTATTTCTGTGATTATCAGCAGTCCCATCATCATCAGCAGTATTATCAGCAGTCCCATCATCATCATCAGCAGCAGCAGCTGCCGCAACAGCAGCATCAAGCATGCCAAGAGCAGCAATGTTTGGTGTCATTCGATGACGTTGGCAACGGTGCCATTTTTGAGACAGCCAGTAATTATTGTAACCCTAATGGATTTGCCATGGATAATGGTATGTTCCACGAGGTTTCTACTGATGCTTTTTACAGCATTGAAAGTAGGAATTACGGTTACCTCTTGTAAGGAGAATGATGATTAGAAATAAGAACATACGCTGTCTTGTTCTCGAGCAATATTTATTATTGCTGAATTGTACTTCATGAGCAATTAAATGTTTAGAAATATTTTCTCTGTGTGTTTTTTTTTTTTTTTTTTCCTTTTTCATGGAAACTATGTGTACTTAATTTGGATCAAGTTGTAAATTTTGTGGGAATATCAACAATATAATTAATTCCTCCTTGCAGATCGACTGAGCCACTAAAATTAAGAGTGGATATTTTCACTCTTAGAAAAGCATTAAGAAAATGTCAACTTCACGGTCATTTCCTGAAAATTAAAAAAAAAAAAAATTGAGAGTAAAACAAGGGTATAACGGACATTTCCTTCATGATAAAAGGTTCAAAACATGTAAAAAATGCAGAATGAAGTAGATGATCAAGCCAAGCGAAACATCACTTAGCTCCAAAACAAGGGTCGTTGGTGGTTAGCGGCATATTCATTTCCGCCAAAACGCAGCGTATCTTGAGTATGTGGGCAGCAGCAGCAACGGTTTCTTACCCCCAACTGATGCTCGCAAATTCACTCACAAATCGTGAGAACCCATGTTTCAGAACACTCAATCTGAGAGCATCACTCTCTAATTTTCCGCTTGCGAGCAGAATCATGGTTAGAAGTAAAGTCTTTTTCTCTTCCTTTTGCCTAATTTTCATCTGGGTTTTTGTTTTATCAGTTTTCAGATTCTTTCCTTTGTTAATACTATGCCTTAGTTTTGTTTTGCTTTTTTTTTTTTAAAAAAAAAAGTAATTTTGGTCCTATTATTCAAGAGACAGACTTCAGATTTAGAAGCAAATGATTTTTAAGTAGAATAGTGTTAAGAAATGACCGATAACTGTATTCAATTGGATAGTAATGACTAAGAATACACTAGTTACGACCACGGGGTCGAATTGCAATGAGTTAACAGTTTATCAGGAGAGCATATCGTATTGTTGCTGCCACAGAGTTAATAAACAGCATGTGGATTGAGGAAATACTAGTAGAAGATGTTTCTGGGACTAACAATTTTGAATTGAATTTAGTAATTGAGAATAAATGACCTATATATGACAATACATCTGCCTAACATATTGGATTGAGGATGAGTGTTGTGGAGTAATTGGACTGAGGGATGTTTCCTGAACTTATTCAAAATGATTCAAATGATGTTGGTTTTCTGAATCATTTGACCAAGTGTTATAAAGGAAGGAGCATGTCTTCTGGATGCATTACCAGAGTGCTTGAGATGTTAAAGGCAAGATTAAATTTGGTCACAGGAACCTTACCTTTGAGTTTGTCAGATGATTCTGCAATGGCCCACATACCACATCAATTTTTAATAATATGTAGTTGAGAATTTTATTATAGATTATTCTTGTTTTGATATTTTTGCAAAATAATTTTGCTTTGCAAATGTTCTCACTGAAACACGCCCACTATATTGCATATTTGGAAATATTTGGCCCAAGTAGCTGGTTTATACATGATTCATTTTTGTTATGTGGTGTATGGATATGTTGGTTGGTAATATACTATACATATATTCTACTACCAAGCAAAATTTATTCTACATAAGTGTGTGCGCACATGAGTGTTAAAGAGAGTTAAACGTATTTGAGGAAATTGTTTGTCTTAATGTTTTCCTGCATTTGTTTGTCTATCTGGGGGCTGCAGATTTACCTTTTACTACTCATGAGCATACATTGCAAAAGGAATTCTCAGCTTTTGGTGAAGTAGCAGAAGGTGTTTGTCATCTCTCTGTCTCTCATACTTGTTAATTTTCAATAAATTAGCTTCATTTTTTCTCTTCATTTGTGATTTTCTTCCATGCTTCACAGTTTGATAACTTTCTATGCTGTTATGGCAGTTAAGATTGTCAAGGATGAAATCACAAAGAAATCAAAAGGGTATGGATTTATTCAATATACTAGTCAGGATGATGCCTTGCTTGCGCTAGAGAGCATGGATCACAAGGTAACTTCCATGCCAATTTGCTCTTGCTTTTCAGGCTATTACTTTCAATTTTGAAGACTCATATTGTTGTTATGTATATCAGAATTTAGACGGCAGGTTGATTTATGTTGACATTGCCAAACCTGGGAAAGAGAGATTTGGAGGATATCCAAGAACCTCTGGACCCCCAAAACAGCAGCCTTTGTCTGAGCAAGATGAGGTAGCAGATTGTTGGTACTGATCAATTTCTTACAGCCAAATATCGTGCAGTCGCCAATATTGTTGAAGATTGCCCATTTTTTCAATAATTTCTGTGTAAGATTCTATGCTTAAGAAAGAGTATACTAGATTTAGGCATGGAAGTAAGTGTGGATCTTCCCACTATGCATAAATCACTGGAAATGATTTGTAATTGAAACTCCAAATGCGCAATGACAGAAGTTTTTAGGTAGCTACAAGTAAACGTGCGGATCTGTGATATGACATTTGTGGAAATTGTTTGTTGTGTTCTATTCATTTATTTATTTTTTTAATCATATTGTATTGTGTAGTGCTTAATCATATTATAGGAGTATATATCACTGTTTTTAATGTTTTATTATAATTAAATTGGTATTATATATGAACCAAATTTAAAGTGTTTGATAAAATTAATTAATATTACTAATGTAAAAAAAAATTTAATTAATTAATTTAAATAATTCACTAGTGAATATTATAATATACCATTTGTATGCTGAAAATATAAATAACATATCATATATATTCCACAAAAACATGAGGCAAGTACGATTACTACCCCAGAGTAAATATTTTACAACATGTCATTTGTGTGATAAAACATCAAACGACATGTCATATAGTTTCATTAATCTGTATGGGCCCTATGGGATATCATTTCTCTGGAGTGAAAGTATTACGACTTGTCATCTAGGTTCGGTTATATACACAACGTCACAAAAATATTATTCAAACATTCACGATCTAGGATGGTAAAATCATCCACAGGTTTGGGAATCCATGGAGCCCCACCTCAAATTGAGTGAACTTTAAATAATTTTTTAAAAAAAAGAGATAAATAATCGTCAAATTTTTAATAAAATGAGGTTTGATTTTGTATTCTACACTCTACTCCAATCTCCATTATATATAAGTATTTTTTAATTTTTATTTAATATTTTTTAATTTTATCAATTATCAAGTTGGTTAATAATTTTTTTTTTATTTTTACCTAACATAAATATGATATAACTAAAAGAAAACTCTACAATATAATTCTTGTTTCATCTTAAAATATTGTTATATTTTCTTTTCTCTCTTAAAGTACTGCTCTCTTCAAACATTTTTAAGTTTTGATAATATTTCAAGATATTATTTTAAATTTTTAGAGTTTTTTTAAATAATTTAAATACTTTATAATATGATAATGATTTTATTTAAGCCTCTAATTTTTAATTTACTGAAATTATGTATTTATACTTACTATAAAATAAGTAAATGAGAAATGGAGTGGCATAGGAAAATCATTTCCCACATTGAGATTTCACATCCCTGTCCCACTCAATTTATTGGGAAATGAAATGAGGAATTGAGACGAAATTTTTAATGGGATGCTCACCCCATCCCATTGGCATCCCTATAACACGATCATGTCATTTATGTATAAACTGTAAACGACATGTCATATATTGAAATATATAAAATTTTATACCCTAATTTACTATGGTAAAATTATAAAATTTAAATTTTAAAATAAAAATTAATGAATAAAAAATAAATAAAACCTAATATATCTGTATAAAAAAACATAAAAGCACTAAAACCATTTTTTTTAAAATTTTATAATAACATATTTCGTTATTATTTTGTGTTATTTTTTGAACTAAATGTTTGTTTAATTTTTATATTTTAAATTAAGTATCCATTTAGTGTATATGTTTTAAAGAAAAATGGAGTAATTCGACCCACCCAAATATTAACTAAACCCATTTACAATCCACTTAAAAAATTTTAACATTTATGTTTTACCATACAAATTCATTTTAATACCAAATACACCCCTATATATGTGTGTGTATGTATGTATGTATTAAATTATAATGATTTATACAGCTTCTTCTTTTTGCAGGTTTGCAACTCTTTCCCCTTTCCTCTGCAACTGTTCTCCTTAGGCTCCATCTCTCTATACTCATTCCATAGTTTCATATGCAAATCTTCCTTCTAATTTCAGACATACTATAATAAAATTGCTAAAACATACAAAAGAATGAAAGATTAGGGAAAACACAACAGAGAATAAAACAATGTTTGTAATTCATTAAACAATAAAATTCATGCTCTCAACAGTTCTCTCATGGCTCTTTCTTCTTCATACATATATATGCACAAAAAGAATAACTGGGGAGAGAGAATTTAAAGCCTAAATTCAAAGAAGATTGCCTAAAACATAGATTATTGGCCGATTGCTACTTTTACCAATAAGGAATTTTATACTGAATCCAAATATGAAACAATTTCATATAATCTCAGTTCTAGAACAGATGGATTAAAGAGGGATTATGAATTATTTTTTTTTTCATTTATTTTATATTATGTCCATAATAGCAATTTAGAGTATGGATACTTTGGTAATAAGTTGTTTTATAAAAAAAGAAAAATGAGTCTAAAAAGTATTATTGTGGGTTCAAATAGTTCCACTTTTAAAAAGTATTATATTACAATCCGATCTTTATTTTCTTTGCTTTTATAATAATATTCTTACAACAATAGTTTTGGAGATATTAACAGAAAGAAAAAAATGTGAGTTTATCAAATTAGCCTCATTAATTTATTAAATTAAATTTTTTACAAAAAAAAAAAATATCAGTAAGATTGTTGCAAGAGTATTAAATATTGCTTAAAATTAGTTGGTATTAATTTATTTATAAATAATAATTAGAAAAACTTGTTGAAAGGGTATGAAAAATACCAGTTGTTTTATACTAATATTTGTTTCTTTATTTGTTAATAAGTAATTATTGATTAGTTTATTAATTAAGTTCTTTTAATATTAAAATAGTAATGCAAAAAATATTATTGTAAGAGTATTATTGTAAAAAAAAAGAGTATAAGATATTTAATAATAGGAATATTTTAATATATTTTTAAAAATATAAAAGACTAAATATATACTTAAATCAAAATATACGTAATAAACACTCTCGAAATTAATTATTTTGCTATAAGATTCATGTCACTGATAAAAGGGATTATTAAAAAAAAAATTGTACGTTGCTGCTGCGAGTTGTACCTTACCATACAAGTCACTAGTCCTAGGAATCATCAGACAGAGGGAGCGAGAGAAACTCCAGTTCTGTGCGTGAACCAAACTTGAGTCAAACCCAAAAAGCAACTGACAGAAAATGGAGAAACGGAAGGTTGTATGTGAAGGTTCAAATATCGCTGAGCCACCAACGGACCGGCCGGTTCGAGTATACGCAGATGGAATATACGATCTCTTCCACTTCGGTCACGCCCGTGCTCTCGAGCAAGCCAAAAAACTGTATTAATTTCATGCCTTTTTCTGTTTGTTTCCTGAGAAAATTTGTCCTTGTTTCTTCGCTCAACAGAACCCAATAACAAAATTATGGTTAAACTATTATATCTCTTCATGTAACTTGGTTCAAGCTTTTTACTGTTTTTGCTTAGTTACATTAATTTACCTTGTTTTATACACATCAAATGACAAAATCATTTTTGAATTCTTGATTTGAAATTGGTGCATGGAAGAAACCCAGAGAAATAAATAAAATAAAATGACCCGCATAAGTTTTGACAATCATTGTTTCTCCGTGGGAAGTTTGTATCATTCAATACGTAGTAAAAAGGAAAAAATCATCTTTACTGGTTCTCAGTTCTTGGAATTCGTTACCTTTGTTCGACTTTCTAAATGTTTTGAGTTTAAGTTTGATAAACCTTGAAGCTATAAAAGCAATTCCGTGGAATCGGTATTTGAATTGAATACAATTCTTGCACGGCGTAAATGAGCCTATTAGTCTACTCAATTTGATTTGTAATTCTGGGCTGAAATTGTAGGTTTCCAAACACTTACCTGCTTGTTGGATGCAACAATGATGAAGATACACGCAAATACAAGGGAAAAACTGTCATGACTGATAAGGAGCGATATGAGTCACTTCGCCACTGCAGGTTGCTTTAATTTGCATCTTAAGCTTAACTAACTCAAAAGAGCCCAACAGCTTGGCAGGCTGTCTTTTGTTTTTAGTTTGGCCTCAAATTTCAACTTGGTTTTCCTTTCGTACTCTTTCTTGATCACCAAAAGATACGGTTTCTAAATGCTAATTTCTACTGATAATCCAAATTAGCTTGTGTATAAAGAGAAGAGAATCCCTAAAAGTATGCTTCATTGGTTTCATTGCGGTCCTAACATATATGTCAGAATTTCTCTCTCTCTCTCTCGGAGGGTGGGTGTGTTGTATTTGGAAAAGATGAGTTGCAAAGTTTGCTCAATGTTTTAGTTTGTGTATATTAAGCAGTGATATGCTTCGGTGCTCATATTAGTTGTTTGTGTTGAATAATGAGTTACTATATATCTTTGCAATAACAGTGCCTGCAAACTCTGCTTTTTGTTCTGCTTGATGCAGGTGGGTTGATGAAGTTATTCCTGATGCACCATGGGTGGTCACACAAGAGTTTCTCAACAAGCATCAAATTGACTATGTGGCACACGATTCTCTTCCGTAAGGTTAATCAGCCCAATTAACATGATTTAAATTATTTTAACATGAAAACTGTGCACTGAAATTAATGCCATGGTGATTTTTTCTGTGGCTTAAAATTTGTTCTTGAGGATTTTAAGTCATTGCCTTGAATTCTGGGTTTGAGATGGCATTTCTCTTTTTGCATTCTTTTTAGAGTATCCCTTTAATATCTTTTCTTAGTAATTCAAAATTTCAAATTGTTTATTTCCTTTGTGTTTTACAGTTATTTGTTGTTTTCTTGGTTATTTAGGCTTTAATTAATTAATTAATTTAATATAATGAATGCAGGAATTGCAGGATAAACTTCTGCTCTCTTGATTGTACATTAAATTTCAGGTTTTTATATTCATTCAAGTTAAAATGTTTGCACTTATGTTAATTTTTACCCAATTGCAGTTACGCTGATGCAACTGGATCTGGAAAGGATGTCTATGAATTTGTAAGCTTGAGTTTTTTTTTTTTTTTTTTGGTGGGGGGTGGGGGTGTTGGGGGCCAACAAAATAGTACTGAGGTTTAATTTCAAAGATCCACCAATATTGTAAAATTCTCATGAATCAACCCAAGTAATTTGAAAAGAAAGTGGATTTACATTTAGACTGGGTTCTTATTTATCTGAGTATGATTAGGATTTATAGAACTTGGAGAATTAGGAGTTCTTTTTTTCAATTAATTTTAAAATAAGTTCATTAAATTCCAATGATATAAAGTCCCTAATAACTATCTAGTCCACTTTTCCAGCTTCCTTACGTCAAAAAGCTTTTTTGGTGTTGCAAAGACCAATGGGTTTAACTCTTGACTTCCAGCGAGAATGGTATCCATGTTTTCGATTATACATCATCTCTTCAATTGGTGCTAGCTCTAGCTTCTCATGGCTGTTGTAATGTCCTCATGCTGAGGCATGTTAAGAGAAAAATGTGTCATGGGAGATCAATCTATATTTATAATCAGTACTATCGCTGCAAAGATGCTTGTCCTTATTTTTAACTTGTCTTCCTTGCGCTGGTATTTTATTGAGCATGTTCTCACCTCATAATAATCAAAAACATATCTTTTACAGGTAAAGTCCATTGGAAAATTCAAGGAAACAAAACGGACTGATGGGATCTCTACATCAGACCTTATTATGAGGATTGTCAAGGACTACAACCAGTATGTGATGCGTAATTTGGACCGTGGATATACCAGAAAGGAGCTAGGTGTTAGCTATGTGAAGGCATGCTCTGGTTCTTATGTCACCCACATTACTTGCAAGCTTAATTTATATAATTCTCCCCTAGGTGTGCTGTGATGCCTCATTTCATTCTTCTTCTGTGAGAGAATCTTATCTTTTTCATTCCTGTTACTTTCTATCAGGAAAAACGGCTGAGAATGAACATGGGCCTTAAAAGGTTGCGTGAGAAAGTGAAGAAACATCAAGAAAAGGTAAAGGAGAAAGTTTTTATGTTATGCTCAATTCTCAAATACTAAATAACAAACGTTGATTTTATGGAATGGGGCATACATACTTACATCTTTGCTTTGGGCTTCTTAGGAGGATAGTTGCAATTTTCGTATTGGGAAATTGTTAATGCATAAAAGTACTTAAGTTGCTGAGGCCTGTGTTTGCATAAACAGTCTTCAGATGAAATTCCTCTCACACCAGGGATGGAGGATTTAGGAGTTGGTCACATGGGGTAGTGTGGGTGGAGAGGGGTGGGATTGATAGTTTGTGTAAGAAAATATGTTACACTTCCTCTGTTCGCTCTTGTTTTGACAATGTAATTGACAAAGAAAGAACCATGTGCTGATTTCATTTTCTTTGAAGATCTGATGCTTAGAAGTTAGAATCAGTTATATTTAGTTTTTAAGAAGATCAAATAATTAGTTAAACTAGACTGCATGTTTCCACAATCTGACCTATAAGTTCTCATTAAGCAGTGACCAATTACATTCACTGGTAAAATGATGGTTATTGGTTTGAAAGGTTAAAAGTTCTACTATATACATTGGGAGTTGTCCTTGATCGATTAAATGCCAACCACCTTTCCCTGGACAAAATTATAGCATGGCTGCTGACCATCTGGACTTTATGCAGCTGAAGTGTATAAATCATGTATAAGTAATTTTTTCTTGTACTTCGTCATTTTAATCTCCATTTACTGAGTATTTAGGCTTCAGTTTATCTCTCTTGTATGATCTATTGAATTTCTTATGAAAATTGAGTTGCTTCCTCAAGCATTGGGCCAGTCCTTAATTTAGATAACATGGGCTATGGCCTGATGACTAACGTTCTGTTATCTCTGATGCTTAATATTTTCATTGGATGGTGTTCCTTGTATGGGCAACTAGTGTATCACTTGGATAGTAATCTGGTTGAAACTGCAGATACAAATAGTGGCAAAGACAGCTACCGTGCGTCGTAACGAATGGGTAGAGAATGCCGATCGATTGGTTGCTGGATTTCTTGAGATGTTTGAAGAACGTTGCCATAAAATGGTATACTCTTTCCCTCCCTATGGCCTGACTAACTTAGTCATATGTCGTGTTACTCAGATGCATAACCCCTTTATGTGCTGACTGTATATCATTGGTTGTTGTTCAAGGGAACGGCTATTAAAGACCGGATTCAAGAGCGACTAAGGGGACAGCATCTAATTGGATTCATATATGACAAAGAAGATGATGATGATTACTATTATGATGATGATAGCATTGAAAGTGAGGATGAGGACTTATGATGATGAAAGGGTAACATATGTAGAACTTTTAAAATAGCACTGTTGCTTCTCAGCAAGTCATTAGTAAATATTTTATCTGCAGCATGCACTAGTTAGATTTGTGTATCCTAGAATAAGAAAACATATTTTGACAGAACCATGAAAAACTCAACCCACCTAAGACAATTTAGTTTGTTTCGTGGACATGAATTAACCATGCCTCAAGTTGTCATATGAATAGACATATCAAACTGGTCAGGTTGGGTCGGCTTGATCCCCGACTGCTATAGTACTGTCCAGTTGGGGGTCAAGCTTGCCGGTGGATCAGGTCTGGCTCTATAGACCTTGATTAAAACGATACACAAATAAATAGTTCATTTGAATTTGTTTTAGGACCAATGAGTTGAGAGATTCTGTTTTAAGTTCAAATTCTGATCCTTTGTTCATTCATTTTTCCAAAGAAAATAACCCCATCAAGTTGGCTCATTGTCTGGCTTAGTTGGTGCCTGCTGGGGTGCCTCCTATCCTGACTTTTTCTTCTTTCTTTCGCATGGCTGAAAGAACTATTTCTTATTCACGTGCTATTATGGAGTTGGTCGCCAGTTGGATGTTGGATGTCAGATGTCAATTTCAAGTCTCACGCGTAAGCCAAGACTATTATTCTCTTTCTACCACTGAGCATACTGAATTTCGGTTTTTTGATATTTTGATATTAGAAAGAGAAGTGGTGATAGATGTATTTTTAGTTCTATACAGAATCATTAACGGATGAAACGTTGACTAATTAGTGCATTTTGGTAGTTAATATTTTAAAATTAATGGATTATTTGATGCACAAAAATCTTTATATTTTTGGTTTATTACATTTGTAAGCCTAGAGGTTAGATGATACATCATCATTCATATTTGTCTCTGAACCGTGGGTGGACAAATTCTATAATACATTCTGATATCAAAACTTCATCCAAATTTCATTGCTTATCATAGCATTGAGACGTAGTTAAACTTTTCTTGCAAGGCTTCTATAATTAAATGAGAATTAACAAATTAAAATTGAAAGACTAGTTACAGACTTAGACAGGTTTATTTTTAGATTTGAAGACTTACAGGTTTATTTTTAGATTTGAAGACGGAGATTTTTATTTTTATTTTATTTTTCTAACTCGTGCGTTGAGAATAAGAACGTAATAACAAAATTCAAATCAGAAACAGAAATATTATTTCTTGTCCTTGGCAAACAGGAAATCCATTATTGAAACTGCAGGTTGTTGAATTGGAGAAGGTTAGTGCCCGATGAGGTTGCTTTCATGATGGCATATTTTGCAGCAATTTGTACAAATCAATCCAGCTTTACATAATTCGACTTCCACCTCCACTTACACTCGGTCCATATTTTCCTTTCACCTTCTATTATCGGTAGCAAGTAACCCTCCTCTAATGTTGACGTCTTTAAAATAGGAATTTGAAATTGCTGATTTAGTTACTGTAAAATGTTAATTATACCAGAACTGAGACAATGGGTTCTAGCTGTAAATTTAGGTAGGGCACATGAAAATTCTTGAAATATATTTTTCCTGTACTTTTTTTTTTTTCCATATAGCAATTATCTATTTTATATTCCCGCGTAAATGATTTATTTACTTTTCTTTTTTTTCAAATTTTTTGTGTTAGAGGGTTATCTACTATTATGAAAATAGTTAAAAAAAAAAAAAGGGGTATATATTGATTTCAGTAGAACAAAAACAGACGATTTTTCATACTTTTTTCCAAACTAAAATTATAGTTGTTATGACATACTTGACCTTCGGGTTCCCAGTCATTTCGATTTCTTGAGTGGGATCATGGTTTGTTTACGAATTTTTTTTTTCCCCTTATGGGTACCCGGAGTTAGTAGTGGCAGGAACTTAATCCTGTGAAAAACCATGATATCCTTTTTCACAAAATTCTGATGTCTGTCTATGTATAACAAGTTGCTGAAAGTGAAACCAACCAACAGAAAATATGCAAAAATCCAAGAGAAAGAGATGCTTTTCCTTTCTCTTCCTTTGAAAGTGCATGCATAAATGAAAAGAAAAAGAAAGTGGATTATCAAGTAAGCATCATAATATCCCAAACACCACCTCCACCAATTTCAATTCACCAATCAAATTAACACACTCTTGTGTCTCTTTTTCTCTTATTCATCTATTCAAATTACCACTCAACATTAGCTTGGCTGTTGCCCTTGGTCTTAGCTAGCTAAGTCTTCAGTATGTTCCCTTTGTGTTTGTACTATGTTCACCCTTTTTCTCCTCATTATCCCATTATCTCTTCCCCTCCTTATTCACCTTCCATTTTCCTCACTTTTCTTCATCTCCCATCCATGGCTCACATTGCACCCTCTCCATCGCTGAACTCTCTTGATCATCATCATCAATCTCAACAGCAAACACCATCACCATCACCATCTCCTCCAGCTTCCGCTGATTTCAACATCATGGTCATTGTCGCTGCCATGTTATGTGCCTTAGTATGTGCTCTCGGGCTTCACTCTATGTTACAATGTGTATTCCAATGCACACAACGCGCCCTGACCGAGCCAAGGCAATGGGTTGTTTCACGTAGACTCAACTCCGGTTTAAAAAGGAAAGAAATGGTTGCTTTGCCTACGGCTACTTATGCAAATTCAGGGTCATCACCATCATCATCTTCAGCTGGCTGTGCTATTTGCTTGCTGGATTTCATCGACGGCGACGAAATTCGGCTTCTTCCCAAATGCAACCATCGGTTTCACGTTGCATGCATCGATAAGTGGCTGCTTTCTCACTCTTCTTGCCCTACTTGCCGCTATAGACTCAAGCCCAGTGGTGCTATGCCATCTTTAGATCAAATCGTGACAGCCTAACTAATTAATCTCATTATGAGGTTCTTTATCTTTCTTAAATTTCACTGGCTAGTTTTCTTGTGTAAAATATTTTCTCATGGCTTCAGTTCCAGCCTTGTAAATGTTTCTTGCAATTATTTATGTATATGTATATGTGTGTGCTCTCTCTTGCTATATATATATATATATATATATATATATATATATATATAGTCATTTTCTAGGGAGAGTGAGGAAGTTATTAAAACACAAAAATCACATATTTCAATACATTACAAACTGTATTTGTTATCTGTTTGTTTATAGTATCGTTATTTTAATAAAATAAAGATATCTTCATTAGAGAATAATCACACACACACACATATATATATATACATATATATATATAATCATTTTCCAATGAGGACATCCTTATATCTATAAAATGAGGATGCCACTAAAAGATAAAAAAATACAATTTTTAATATATTAAAATTTGTGTTTTTTTTTTTTTTTGGTTGAGTAGTTGATGTAGCCGAATCACCTACCCCCCTTATAATCGTCTAAAGGATCTGCCCTCGCTGGATCTTTTTCCATAACTTTGGTTGTTGAGTAATAAAGTTGTTCTCTAGGCGTTTTCATTTTTTTTATGTGAATACCTATTAAATCGTATGGCTTAATAGCGTATCTGTATTAAAAAAAAAATGAGAATGCCAGCACGTGAAAAATAATACATATATATACACTTTATTAAAGTCTGAAAAAATTATTAATTAGTTAGATGGTTTAATAATATAATATATATATTTCCTAATTAACAATGATGTTTTTTGAAAGTTGCTTATATATAATTAAATAATTATTGGGCTAATTTGAAGTTACCTTGTAGTAAATTTGACCATCTCCATCGCGCCTTAGAGTTTATTGCAAGCGTCCCAGCCCTGCTGTTAGTTACCCGCAGCTTGTTAAATGGACTGTTGACCGCGTTTGACCAAATGAAATCACATTAATTTGCGCATGAAAACATATAAACAAATTAAAAGTCAATCTAAATTATTTTCACGAATTTAATATCAATTATCAATATCTGGTCTATCTATGATACGATAAAATGGTTAATAAATGAGAAAAGACAAGAGGGGGAAAAATTGTAGCTTATTATATATATGCAGTGAAAGTTTTCAGGAAACAAACACTACCAAATCCTACAAGCTTCTGTTCTTTTCTCTAATTTCGAAGCTTTTCTCGAGTTCAGATGAATTGACCGGCCACGATTCTTTATATAAGTTAATAAAAAATAAAATTAATGCAAAACTAATCAACTCCCAAAAAATAAATGGGAAATTTACCGGAATAACCACTTTCCACTTTTCAATTCTCTGTTCAAGTTGTTGCATTTTGGTTCACTCAATTTTATTTTCATCATCTACATCAAGCTCTCTAGCAAAACAAAAGAAGCGTTTTGGCTCATCAAGCTCGGTCACCAAGCATATATCAAGCTCGATTTTCAGAGAGGGTTTCTAATCTCGTTTTACCACATTTTTGTTTCTTGAACTAGATAGTTGTATTATGTTGTGGTGGAGTTGTGATTGAATTGTTGTAGGAGTTGTATTGATGGCTCTGTAAAGTTGTAAAGTTTGTTTTTAGTTGTTAAGGATATTGGAGTTGTAAGGTGAATCTGGAAAAAACCAAAAAAAAAAAAAAAAGTGCGAACATATAATGCAGACTAGACGTTTGATAAAATGCAGCATAAAATTATTTTACTTTGGGTTGCTTTTTTAAGAGTTAAAAACTATGCTAACAACTAAATTGCAAGCACTTTACATCAGAATTCTTAGAAAATCTAAGTTTCTCAGTACCAAAATTGAAAAAAAAAATTGATTTCGCCTAAGACCAAAGATTTGGGCAACAGTGCGCCGTGATGGCTTCTATTGCCCGCAGCCAACAACCGACGCAGGCAAAGGCAGCCATCGCCCGAAAGCAACGCAGGCGAAGGCTACCATTGCCCGAAAGCAACACGGGCGATGGCTTCTATCGCCGGCAACCAACATCATTTTTGTTGATATTGTCCCTGTCCATGTGGTTGCTATCGATGCAGTTGCCGTAACATGGGAGAGATGGTGAGAGAAGGGCGATGGGTTTCAATTTTCGGTGATAAAGGGTATTTTGGTTCAAGAGTTATATAATTGATTAATTTTGTGAGAAAATTTGGTGCGTGGTCTTTTGTTAAATTGAAAGATGGAAAGTGACTACATCCGTCAATTTCCCAAAAATATAATTGCAACAATAATTTTTTTGGGTCAAAATATACCCTCTCACGAGACATAATCACTATGGTCTATTATTAGATATTAACCTCAAATAACGTTAATATTGTGCAAACACGAGATATATATAATTGAGAGAAAAAAATTGAATTCTCATTAATTTATTCAACTTTACAGTACCCTCCAACCGATTGCCTATTTGACTTATGCTGACATTGCTGCCAACTCATCGGTATGCAGGATTCTGAAATTGATTTATCATTAATTTTTACATCAGAATATTACCTTCCCCTACCATATTATACTGATCAACAGCCACAGAAACAATCCCATTAACAGCTTTGTCACTCTCCACAACCACTACATTATCAGAAACATTTGTAACTCCGTAAGCAACAAAGCTTCCAGGCAACCCTTTTACGTACATTGAATATTGGAAATGGCTGATTCTATTAGGAAACACCAAAATTGGAGAAAAATCAGCCACCCATTTGGTCCCATTGCCGGCCACCGACAACTTCCCGGCCGTCGACTTCAAGCTCATTCCGTTCACGTTGTTCCGTTCGATCACCACTTGATCGATGTTACTGAATTTCCCATCTAACTTTATAATTGGAACATTTCTTGTGGGGCTCCCGTTAAACATATTTTCAACTATATTTAACCCCGAAATTCGACCTTTAATCGATTTTAATACTATGTTGGCATCTCCTAAGAAAAATCCATTTGTAACATGAACTTGAACCGGATCCTCCAGCACTATGCCCGTGTAGTCTAAGTAGCAATTGTCTATTCTGGTGAGTGCTGCGTCAGCTAATTTTACTAAAATTCCTATGCCACCAAAAGATGTTGCCTTGTTGTAACAATGTACCCCGGTGACAATATTAGCCTGGCCTCTAAGTAAGACTCCGATGGCCGCCGAGAAGATTGCAACGTCGGTGATTGCGTTGTCGTTGCTCGCAAGTTCGATGGCGGTGCCGGAAAAACCTCTCTCCCCGGGGTCTCCGCCGACCGTTGAACGTTGCCCTAAGAAGCAGCTTGATATGAAGGTTTCGTGGCCTTTTTGCACCAAAATTCCTTGTGTTGTGAAATGTAAAAAGAAGCAATTATTTATCCGAATCCGAGCTGAATCAATCACAAAAATCCCTCCTCCTTGGAAGCCTGAATCGAAGAGGACGTCGCGAAATGTGATGTCTTCATAGTAGGTTCCGGCGGTCTGGACTTTCACATCGTTGAAGACATTACGATCAATTTTGATGGTGTCTGTTTGCTTCAGTTTCTGGGAATTTGGTGCCCACAGTTCAGTGAGATGTCGATCACTTGGAAATGTATCTGATGCGCGCAGTGTTCCTCCTTGTACCTAATTCAATACCCATGAACAACATCTTAAAATTTGTGTCAAAAAATTATAGTATCTTGGTTGGCTCTTTTAATTTGATTAGCTAACAAACTTGAACAATTAAACGTATTATAACAGCCCAGTACATACATGGTAAAAAGATAGAACTTTGGTGGGCTTTCACATTAGCTAACAAAATTGAACAATTTATACGTGATACATATAAATGCAATTAGAATTAAAATGGAATAATGCGTATGGTTATCGAAATGAGTTAAAATGGAAGATTTTAACATATATCAACTGTTAATTGGCATTCTGGAGCATAAAATGAAGTTCTAACTAGGTGCTTTAAGGTTGGTAATAAATATATATTCTAAAGATTTCTTCTTCTTTAATTTGTTATTTTTTTCCTCTTTTTCTTTTCCTTTTTCTAAAAAAAAAAAAAATTCTTCAGTGTTAAGCAATGAAAAAGATTGAATCTGATGAACAAATGCTGTCCAACTAAAAACTGCATATCCCAACTGCAACTTTATGTGAATGGAGGGATGGTAGTACTAAATTACTTTAAAATATGTGAAATTTTATCATCGTACAATAATTGTACTTCTGTTCGCATAAAAAATTTAGAAATAAATTTTAAAACGAGTATTACGCATATTATCTACTTTTTCGTGGTCAATCTTCAGACTCTAAAGTCTTAACATTAGTCACAGAAATTTTTTTACTGTACGAAAATTAATATGCGTAAATTAAGAATTATCGAACCTTAGTGTACAGTGGGTATTATTAATTGGAAGAGAAATAAAATAAAGAATATTGATTAAACGCATATTGGTAGTCGGTAGAAATTAGAAGAGGAAGCAAATGCGTTCAGTGCCAAATGCCAAATTGCCAATGCATGAAAGGCAGAGAAACTGCGAAACACACTGCGCAAAAAAAGGTGTTAACGTGTCACAGACCCACATGCAAAAGTTGCATCAAATGAAAGACACCCTCTAAAAAACTCCAAAAAATCTTTACTTCTCGAAATTCTTGCTAGAAGAGTTACCACCACTGTAATAATTACAACACAACCGCACATGATCTTGGGCACACACATAGTACTACTATGATAGTAGTAAAGTGACAAACCGTACTGCATACCTGTTTCTTCTGAAGTTCTTTTTATTATCGTTATTATTTGTCATGTAAAATAAATTTCAATGAGAGAGAATTAACAAATTATTGAGGAGAGTGGGTGAGGGGTACTAACCACAAGATTGCCAACGCCGGGAGGAAACCTGATGGGTTTGCCGATTTTATAGTTTCCACCTTGTAAATCAATAACAACACCACCCAAATCCTTGACGCCAGCCAATAATTCACGCCCACTTTGCACTTCAAACGCATCGTTTAGAGCTTGCAATATGGCGTCACTGCTTTCGTTTGCTCCTGTTGGGTCTGCTCCGTACCCAATTGGATAAAACACTCTCCCGTTCTGCAGCATTCATGTAAAATCACAACAACCACCAAAGATTTATCTGCAACCAAAAGAACCAGAATGTCAGTGACTCACATTTTTTATGCTGGAAGCCGAGGGAGACGGAGCACTTGGGGCAGCTTGAAGCTTTGCCAGTAACCGGGCTGGCATATTTTCTTCTCTGGTGGAAGTTGTTTCCTGCAGCAGTGGACATGATAATAACAAAGCGAAGCACAAAGCTAACAAATGCTTCATTATTTTTGAGCTTTAATAACCTTATTATTAGATAATTAATTAATGGGGGTAAAAATTCAGATAGAGAGACAGAGATGAGGAGGATGAAAAGGGTGTTTGGCTGAACTGTTCCGTTTGTTATTTGTCCCTTTTATTTTATACGCCGAAAGTCTTCAAAGAAGTGGACTAGTGTCGCATCCGTGAGAGCCCGGTGACAACTAGCATGAAAGTCTCCTGTTCACCTACACATACAATTTCCTCACCTGCCGTGAGGGTCAGGGGTTTGGCTCATAATTTTCAATCGGTTTATTTTGTCCGTTCATCCGAATTAAAATCTTGAGAGAGAGAATGATTTAATAAAAAGACTTGACTGACCACCCTTAACTTTTAAGAATAACTTTATAATTAAAAAGTCGTTACTTAAATGACAAAGAAAAATATATGAAGTGCAAAAAGAAGCGTGTGAATGGAATGTAAAAAGAAATAAATTCATGAGATATTAAAATGGGGAAGGAATTTGCCAAATGGCAAGCACCCACCGAAAATAGAAAGATGGATAACAAACAAAGAAAGACAGAAAAGAAAAGGTTGGGAGGGGTGGAAAGGGGATAATATTCTAGAAGTCCGACTCTTGTTAGGGTGGTGATATTTCCACCCCTAAAAGTTCTGTAAACCCACCCCATTCTTAAAAATAATTATAAAAAATTTACATTATTTTTAAAAATTTTCAAATAAAGAAGAATTTTAAAGATTTAATTAATTAAATCTATCTTAATTTATTTTTTGTGACTTCAATTTTTTATTATATTCAATTACTAAGATTGCTTTAGCCTAAATTTAAATCAATTATTCTACTCTTAAAAGGTAAAAGTACCAAAAATTTAATTTAATTTCAACATTTTTTTAAAATTTTATATATAATTTTACATGTAAAATATTAAAAATTATTATACTTCATTTAAAAAATTATACTATAAATCACAAAATCAAGTATCTAAAGCATTAGATACAAGAACACATATTTTTTTGGGCAATCGATTCATTTTATGTCATAAAATAAAATAATTAAAGAACTTATATTAAAGCAATTTTAATAGTAAAAAAATAAATAAGAAAAAATAAGAATGATTAATTGACTAATTATAATTTTTTTTTTGATTTGTAGTTTATTAGAAATAATATGAATTTATTGTAAATATTTTTTAAAAGTGGGGTGAGTTTACACAAATAATGAGGTGGAAATATCCCCACTCTTCTTGTTGAAGAAAATATCATTTTAATCAATGAGCTTCACTAAATCAGCAGAGTAGCTCCAATACTTTTGAGAATTAATCATAAGAGCCGACCTATCTCGGATTTTTATGCTTTCATTGATTGTAATTACATGATCTTGAAAAGAATTGAGGATAATTATGTCAGCCTAGTCGAGAACAAATTCCCCAGAACAGTAGTACTGTTAGCATGCTTTAATAGTTTAATTGCATTCATAAGGTCTACATTGATTAATTCTCAAAGTACAAGGGTTCTTGTCTCTATTATATATTTACTACTTGATTAAAAGTTAAAACAATTTACCAACATTAAGGATCTTTTAATTGAAATAAAAAAAGGCCCGAGCCGAGGTAGATAGAAAATGAAGAATGGAATTTATTATTTCATTGTGTTCAAACAGTGACATCTGTAAAGCACGGGTTGCTACAACTTAATGGAAGGAGCACTTATGGGAACCTTTCACAGCTTTCTCTTCCCTTCTTTTCTTCTTTATTGCTATCTTTTTGCTGGAAGCAAGTAAGTAAAGATACTTTAGCTACTTTGCAAATACAAGTTCAATTTTTGTCCATACAAACAAGTATGAGTTAGCCAATTCGAATTTATGGTAACAATAATGACGGTTGTTCAAACAATGGCATTAATTGTGGCAACCAATCCTTCGGCCTCTGCAATTGTTCCAGGTTTGAAGTTGCGGCCTTGATGTCATAGGCTCATCTTCATTGGTTCTTGTGTTTTTCTTTGTATCCAAACAACTTCAGGAACCACTTGATTTCTTATTACCAAAAAAAAAAAAAAAAACCCCACTTAATTAAATGTTAATTAAAGATGGCATATTGGTAGATGTGTTTTTTAACTTTTTATTTAAAAAAAAAACGTTTTTCATGTTTAAGTTGTAGATTTTAAGAGCATCACTAAAATGTTTGTTAAATAAGATTTCATTTCTTATTAAAGAGTTGTATCAATAGTAAAAGTTTTAAAAAATTCATTAAATAAGATAATTTTTCTCCTTCTTCAATATTGAACAAAAACTTCTCTACTTTCGGATTATATTATAGTTTTTTTTTCATAACATCATTACCGAAGAAAGAAAAGAATTATAACTACATTAGTGAAAAAATAAGAAGTGGTTAAATTTAGTGAAAGAAGAATTGATCAAAATAATATACACTTATTTTTATTTAAAAAGTCTTTTAGAAAAGAGTTTATTTTTTTACTATTCTATTTACTACATACATAAGTAAACAAGCTTTTAAAGAGTAAAATTATAGCATCGTCAAGAGGCTCATCTAATGTTAGTCTTCAAATGTTTATTTATTTGCTTATATGGTAAATAGAAGAGTGAAAAAATAAGTAATGTCCCAAAAAAAATTTTAAATAAAAACAAGTTTATATTATTGTACTTATATTTTTTTTTTCACCTGAATAATAGTAATTATAGAACTTCTCTCTTCAAATAAAAAATAGAATAGCGTTTGAAGAACTTTTTCGAGATGACATACCCCGAGCGATTTGGATCCCGGTATTCTACACATTCTTCAACTCCCTTTGTCAGCATGTAACGAAGATTTGCTTAACCTATTCCCTAAGCCCATGAGTGTTGTTAGTATTACCATCCGCCCAATTTCAGTTTACTACAAATCGAAGCCCATTTGACAAACAGATGAACTGAAGGTCTATTGATTATGCAAAACTCTCTCCTCCGCGATTGCCGTTGCGCCCAAATTTCAATTTACTGCAAATCCAAGCCAATTTGACGACACATAAAATGAATGTCTATTGATCATGCAAACTCTGTCCCCAAGTTAATTAATATCATATTCCTAAGCCGAAGTAGTTAGTCTCTTTTTTTAATTTTGGTTCCGTCCAATTAAATATAAATTTTGCGTCTTGACTTGTGAAATCCTGTTATTGTACCTGTAACATTTATTTATTTATTATTATTATTTACCTCAGTATGTTGTTACTTCAATATCAGTAAGTTCACCAAATCCAGTACCCAACCAGAGTCACCTAAAATTTGTAAGATTGGTTGAACTTTCAATTTCAACCCCTGCTGATTCCACCTGCATTGATTTTATTGCCCGTTGACAATACATATTCACATCACCAAACTCTCAGTTTCACAGTTGAAGGGCCTATTAAATGTCAGCACAGAGCTCTTCTCGGCCAACAGATTGATGGTAAATAAAAATATTGTTTGCTCCCAGTGGACTTGAGCTTGTTAAGGTACACAAGACCTTCTAGATATCTACAACAATACTCTGTAATACGCATAATCAAGTGTTGACTTTCCGGGAAGGAATTTGAACTGCTATTAAACTCTTTGCATCTCAAGTTTTGCCGTGAATACTCTATTCTATTATAAGTTATTGAACTCAAACTCTGAATTTATTCTGATTTAATACTAATCTATTAGATGAAATGACCCATTTGGAGGATAAAGAGGTAGATTTGTCTAATGACCCGTTTGATCAAATCAATTAGACAAGAAACGTTCTAATTTTTATTTTGTTTACCCACTTGGTCATCTTTCTGTTCAAAAGCTTCGAACATTCAAAACGAATTTGAAAATGTCCTGCATTTCAGTTGCGCTCAAGTACTGACAAACATTGTGGCACTTGACTTGACCACTCAAAAAATAAAAACGTTAATTGTGGCAATTGAAATCAACTGACCAACAGTGCGCTTTCATAAGCACACATGTAACAAAATTAAAAAGATTGTTTATAAAATCTATTATAGTTTGCTGCCATCTCACAGTATACATATTGTAGCTGGGAGTTTATTTCCATGAATCTGTTGACCAATTAATTTGAAGATAACCCAATAGCAGTTGTATAAATACCGAACCCTATTCACAGTTATCAGGCAGCATATATTTTCATCATGACTAAAAGAATCAGGTAAAGCAGCTTCAACTTGTTACACCTTGATCAACGGTGACGAAGACGCTGCCCGGAACTGCCACGTCAGACTCGATTACGACTCGATTATCTGAAACATTCCGCAAGGCATGGTTGGGGAAGGAGCTGCCACTGGCACTAAAAGAATATTGAACGTGTTTGATGAGGTTAGGAAATAACAAAATTGAGCTAAAATCAACCGTCCATGATGTCCCATTCCCCTGCGTAGAGGCTCTAGCAACCGTAGCCCTGTTGTTCATTCCTTGAACGTTGTTCCTATCAACAAAAACTTGATCAATTTGTTTGAAAGCTCCATTGGATTGATCCAATTTAACGATTTCAACCCCGTTATTCTTGCCGGAAAACAGGTTGTCGACGATATTAACCCCTTTGGCAACCCCGTTTATAGATTTCAACACAATGAATGCGTCACCAAGGAAGAAACTGCTAGAAATGTGGAGTTGCACAGGGTCCTCAGCAACAATTCCTGTGTAATCCATGTAAGAATTCACGATCCTAGTTTGTGTGTTACCTGGCAGCTTCAAGTAAATGCCAGTGCCGCCAAAACCTGTGGCCTTGTTATAGCAATGCACCCCGGAAAATGTGTTGGCTTGACCCGAAACCATTATCCCCACAGCAGCCGAAAAAATCACCACATCCGTAACGGCGTTGTCGTTGCCCATTAGGTTAATTGCCGTGCCTGTGAAGTTCCGCTCACCCGGATCACCACCGGCGGTGATGTGCTGCCCGAGGAACGAGTTCCGGATATAGGTTTCGTGCCCGCTTTGGACTAAAATGCCGTTGGAGGTAAAATGTGCAATGTAGCAATTGTCGATGCTAGTCCGAAGGGAATTTATGACCGAAATTGCACCTCCCCTGTAGTTTGAATCTAACATCAGGTCTTTTAGCGTTATGTACTCATAGTTGTACGAAGACGAAGATTTTGAAGCGGACAAATCAATCAGATAGCCATCGGTTGGAAAATCATCCGAGGCTCGTAATGTGCCTCCAAGAATCTGTATCGCCGAAGAATCAAAATCCATTGTAACATTAGCAAATTTCATATTAGCCGTTCATTTTTCTAGTCATATTTGGTGATTTTGTGACGTGGGCCGGTTTTTGACAGAACTGCCATATGTCACTTATAATTCACCTAAAGACTTTTATTTGCATATAACTTACAATTTAAAAAAAAGAAAAAAAAAAACCTGTTCAAATGTATGAAAGCCTACCATAAGATTCCCTACTCCGGCATCTGGCAACCGTAGGGGCTTGCTGACCAGGTAGTTCCCACCTTCGAGATGAATCTCTGCACCACAGAGATTAGCAATTCCCTCTATCAACGACCCTTCCCTGGGCCCATCAAACGCGTCAGAAAGTGCTTTCAGAATCGCTTCCGTGCTGTCCGATTTCCCCGTGGGATCAGCACCGTATGATGTCAGCCGGTACACACGCGGCCCCGACGTAACCTACAATGATATCACCACCACCACCACCAAAAACCGTTTTCCCATTTTCTTAATTAAAAATAAATAAATAAAAAGATAAGTACTATAATTTAAATAAAGTTTACCTGAGGAGACGGAACAGGAGCGTAGCCGGGAGTAGCTGCAGCTGCCAAATTACGACGACTAAAGGAGGCCTTGAAACTCTTGCATTTGGCGAACTTTTTCATGAAAATGGTCGCCGTGGCCACTAGAAAAAGGAGTGGGTACAGGGAAGGACTCGCCATAAGCATGCACGATGATCAAGCTGGCCAAGCCAGTCATCAAAGAAAGTAAAACTAGGGTTTTTCTGGCCATTGTTTTAAAATTCCAAGTCCTCTTTCTCTTCACTTCCTTCACGTCGAAAGAGTGAAAGAAAGAGAAGACAGCATGGGATAGGACGCCGAAGAAAGATGATGGATGATTTTATTTATAAGAGAGAATTAAAGAGATGAAAATGAAGGACATGGAAAGAGAAACGTCTAACTAAGATTGCATAGTATATTATTTGGTAGAAACAGAATTTAATTTTCTACGGGATCATGCAAATAACACTTGCATTTGTGTTTTTTGCCTTTCTTTTTTTTTTTTTTTAATTTTCCCTTGCGAAGTTTGTGTTTAAAATTTGTACACCACATGAGAGAATTGGTTTGGGTTTGCATTTGGTTCCCTGTGGAGCAAGATTTGTGTTTGAAAGTTTCCTGTCTGATAGAAAAGCAGTTACCAACTTCTTACTTTTGGGACCCCTGAAAAGTTGACATTGTGGGGAAGCTGAGCAAAGATTGGGTGCGTTCGGTTGTTTTTTTTTTTTTTTTTTTTTTGAATATAAATAGTTAATACTGTTTAGAAAATTGTGTTTTCAGGTTGACAAACGTATTTGATAACTAATGTTTAGTAAAGAAAGTATTTTTTTATTGAAAACAGTGAGGGCATTTTTCATATCGTTTAGCAGATGCGTTGTCTTTCTGAAATGCGATTTTGAAATTTTTCTCAATTTAAAAGTTGGTGACGTTTTTATTTTTGAAAACCAAAATAAATTTTAAAAAAAATGTCTTTGGCAAGTAGTTTATGACCTGTAATTTTGGAAACGAAAAACAATATATATATATATATATATATATATATATATATATATATATATATTCAGAACTATATCTATGAAATAGTTTGTTGATTTTGAGAATTTTCAAAACCGCATTTAAAAGACAAATACTAACTTTTTTCTTGTTCATTTAAATATATTTTACTTATAGTTGAAATACAATACCAAACACGTTCTCCTATTTCATTCAATTTTGAATAACTATTTTCAGCAAAAGCTACTCCACGCATTAGCAATTCGTGAAAGTACCATAGCCAAAATATCATTTGTCATTTTCAAAATTATTTTCTCATAACACCTTGTTGAAAACATTACTTAACACACAATTAATCAATCATAATTTTGAACAGCGCCTTTTTTTCAATGCTAATTTCCGCTCTAAAACAAGTGGAAAGCACATCCAAGGGAATTTATAAAGTGTCTGAAGCTTAAATACTTGCCCGAATCGAAGCCTTCACAGATGGATTTGATCAATCAATTAGACGGCGCCAAGTTTCCAGTTTGGTTGATTAAGTTGGTGGTTGGTGGTGGATGACTTGATGGGAAAATCTTCTGATCGAAGAATTCTTTGATTAGTTCTTTGATTAGATGAGGATTGGGACCCATACTTACTAGTAGTGTACAAAGTTAACATCGTATAATGTATTAGGCAATTGTGCGCACACACACACCTACAAATATATATCTAGAAAGGAGGATTCCCCTGAGTCCTTAAATGAAAATTTTGACCCCAAAAAAAAAAATGACTTAATTTTTCATCTATTGATTTCCTAGCGTTATCTTTTATGAATTATAGATGAATCAGGCATTCGATGTTTTCTAAAATTTCTTAAAAATTACATAAATTATAATACTAAATTTTAATTATTGGATGGTAATTTTTTAAATTTATTGTTTTATCATTTAATATATAATAATCATATTAATTATAACTTAAGTGGAGATTCAAATATTAAAATATTTAATATTATTTATTATAAAAAAAAAAGAAATAAACTTTTTAACAGGTTAACGGAGGAGTGCATACGTTACGGCGGTCAACAACTGCAAAATACATAATACATAATAAAATCGTTTAACCATAAGAGAGGATGGGTCAAATTAGTACGTTCAAAAATTTTTTTTTTCCTTACTTGGTGTTCGTTCGTGCTATCGGACTCAGCTATGGTGTAACTGTGATACCGTACCACACTTTTTGTCTTTATGTGGTGTGACCATTGGATTTAAAAGGATCTGATCCAATGCTTTACAGATGGCCACGTTTCTGTTAAAGGAAACGGGGAAGTCGGTTAAGAAAATGTAAAATAACTTGTAAGAAAACTGGCACTGGGTAACGGAGCTTTGTGAAAACGAAGGCACTCTGATGAGTCACTTCTGCATTCCGGTTTAATGGGTTTCAATTATCGATCAACAGAAGAAAAACTTATGAAATAGAGAGAGGGGAATTCTGAGAAAATGGTCAGGCGTGTAAGGTTGAATTTTTTTTTTCTTTGATCCGAAATCAATTTCGATATTTGGGTGAATATGAGTTTTTTTTTTTTTTGGTTCTTTTGCATGATGATTTAATTAATATTTGAACTTAGGATTTCTCTCGGTGAAAGGCTTATTTTATTTGATTTATTTATGGTTCATTGAAGTTGCTGTTGTTGCATTATAAAAGTGGGTTGTTTGCAGGCATTGCAAGATGCGATGTTTGTCAAATTGAATGAAATCTGAGAAACGCACTTGCTTGGTCTGTTGATGTAGCTGAGAGATCTGTGAGTGATTATGCAGTGGATTTGCAACATGATTTGTCGTTGAAAATGGTTTGGTTGGGAAAGGGGAAATGGTGTGGCGAAGAAAAGTTGGAATTGAAATCAGGAAAGGGGTTTGTTATCGAACAGGGGGTCTCAGTCTTGCGAAACTGATGGCCAATTTGTTGAACTCATACTTCAAATATGCCTAATTCCTACACTTTCACCCCCCGCTCAACATGGGTTGCTGTTGCTGACAGCCCAGAGCCCGTGTTCATATACGAATCATCGAAATTTTTTGCCCCCAAGCAAATGCGATCGTGTTCTTTCGACTTTGTGGCGTCTCCCCATTAATTGTCAAATGAAATCATTTAAACCCTAATTTTTTCCCAAACATGAAACAAAGCTGTTGTTTTAACGGATGAAATTTTACCGCCTTCAATGGTTGCCACTTGCCAGTGCTTACCTCACTTGTTGTCACTTACTGGTGATGTTCACGGACGTGATTTACATGAACTGATAATATGCGTGGCACTTTTTTTTTCTTTTTAATGTATGGCTATTTACTTCGGGCAAAAAGTAAATAAACAGTACCCCGCCTTGTTAACATTTTATGCTCAATTCCGTTTCTGTAAGTCGTATAATCATCTTGTGAGATAAAAAGTAGAGACAAATATTCACGAGATGGGATTAGCAGATTCTGTACTTGAATAGAGCCAAAACCACATCCAAACAAGGGGTGCCATTTCATCATGCAATTGGGGTCCATTCTTTTTGGGCACTTACGTAGACGCCACCAAACTCAGCTATCTACATCACGAACAACCAAATAGTACCTAAATGGGTTAGTTTAGATACCCAACCCTTCAATTTTCAAAAGTTTTTCAATTTATTTCTAATACAATGACATATAATTAACTAACATATGCATGAATTAACTGACAGCACTGCACCACGTTATAGAAAAGTAATCCATATCTGTACACCGTAGATTTGAGAAATATTGCTGGTCCTAGCTTCATTTAGATAGCATGGACATTCTTACTATATATATATATCTTGGGTATAATACAATCAATATACCTTTGATCTAGAATCAAACAATCAAATGGAGTAGCTTGATCTGAACTTTTATACGATCGATTTTCACATACATCTATAGTATTCTAAAGATTCTAGACATATGAATGTTGAGTCTTAAGAATACCAATCTTTAATTTGGTCATGCCAACAAAAATAAAAAAATAAAAATCTTCATCGCGTAACCTCAAGTATCTTGATCTTTTGAGATTTAACTCCCATGTTTACATAATAATATATATAGAGAGAGATTTTGTGTAATTTATGTAATATTTTAATAAAAGCATAAATCAAAGAAGCGGCCAAGCGGGTATGCGTGCTTTTTGTGGTAATTTGATCTATAACAGGATTTACTTTGCACTGCATTAAATCAATGCTATTTAATAATAACATTATATATAATATGGTATAATAAGTTGAGTAACTGATTGGAGAAACAAACTTGAGAAGGTAAAGGAATTTATTTTATGCTTGTCCTTTCAACGATGTTGTTTGTTAAGGATAGATTTCTAGCTGCTTCATCTCTAAGAATAAAACAGAAACGAAAAAAAGGCATAACTTCTTTGCTTGTATTTCACAGCAATCCTTACCCATCTCTCTAGATCACCAAAGCTTAAGTGCAATCATTCACCTTTCGAAAATATAAAAAATAAAAATAAAAAAGAAAGGAAAAATCGCACATACAAGCAATTACATTTGTGGATTGCCTAATTTTTGGTCCACATTTAATTAATGACTTTTAATTAGTACGTAGTTAATATTAAATGGATAAATTTCAGTGATCCCTTCAAAATGACTCAAATATGAGATGGTACTAGTCTTCTTGACATGGTGCTCACTAAAAATATCTTCGACGATGCTGATGATAATGAATCAAAAATGGATATGGGGTAATTAAGGATCTTTAAATTTAAAATTTTGACTCAAAATTATGACACAAGTTCTTAACCCGTAATAATAAATATGGATAAGTTGAAATTATTACTTATTGATTATCATTAAGTTAGATGAGGATAATTGATGGAATTTGTGCCACAAACTTAAGTTCAAGGATTCTTACCTTCCACTTATGTATAAAATGTAAGAACAATATGTTTATTTAAGAATATATTACGTAACTTTCCGTAAGGGTGTAGTATAACCAAGTGTAAAATCTACTAATGGTTTTTTTTTTTTTTTTTATTTTAACTTTTTGGTAGCAACTTCTTCTCCCGACGAAGCCAACAAATAAAAATAAAAGGAAGTTTCATTATAGTGATAATCTATATTGATAAAATTAAACCGAAGGGACAAACATCAAAGAAAGTCAGGATGGCCGAGTGGTCTAAGGCGCCAGACTCAAGTTCTGGTCCTCGTGAGAGGGCGTGGGTTCAAATCCCACTTCTGACATTAATAAAATTTTATTTTATAAGCTAATTTTTGAAAATTGATTCTGATTGAACTAATCGTCTTGTAATAGCGAGGATTGATTCTGACTTAATTTTATTTTGTTGCTTCATCGAAGGCCTAATGGGAAACATTGTATTGATTTTATTATGAATACAGTCCAGGTTAGTGCAGCCTACCAAGCACGCCCTAACGGTAATATATGAACCCTTTAATATTGAGAAGATCATTACAAGTGCCCTGCAACACCAGCCAGCAAATTAACTCAGTACAGTGAATACGGGTTCAGCATTCAAGGCAAGCAGACTCCAGTAAGAACCTTGACTGTCAATACAACAGCAATGCCATTTGATCCTATAAGAACCCACTGGAAAGTGTGAAACATCAAGCAAACAATTTGAGAACCCTTGTCCTCTCTCACTTAGTTCAAAGTGCACAAATACAGTCACAGCTCCGTCATCATTGATATCACTGTCTCTAAAACACTTACCGTAATTGGTCCTTTTCGTACTTTCTGTAGCATATTGAAACAGCTTTTCATTCATTTCTACCACGTCGCTGTTTTCCCAAGCTGGACTCCAAGGCATTGGCCCATTGTTTTGCCCATCTAAAACAAGCTTCTGACTACAATGAAGGATGCAGTAGAACTTGGTCAGTCTAACACGGAGATCTGGTGGCACATTTTTGAGTTGGAGACAAAGGTTCAGTGACAATGGGAAGCCTGTCGAGACAGATATTTCATCAATGTTTCTCACGTCCGCACTTGAGATAAAGAGCTCTGACCCAACGCATGGCCTGCATTTAGGCAGCAATTGTAAACATTAGAATACAGCAGGTCCACTGAAGAACTAGGCTTGCATTTGAAAACATAACTTCATGAGAGCGACTGTTTTTAGCTATTACTATTATGTTCACAATTTGGCATAAGTTTCTTTTACTACATTAGTATAATATAGGTACATTCCAAAATTTGAAAAATGAGAAGACAAAAAAAAAAGGATTGTGTGACCAAAATGTGACCCCTAGTGTGATTGAAGGGTAAGATCGTAAATATAATGGAGGTCATGGAGTAGGTTTGTACGAATTTATAAATATCTTTAAAAGCTATTGGAAGCATTTGTCATTACATGAATTTCGAAACTGAAGGCTGATTGGGTTGGCTAAAACCAACTTGTAAGTTCCAGTTCTGTTCTTTTCAATTGTTTGGTACTGCCAGCTGCTTTAATGTTGGATCTATTTCCTAATGCTTGCCACCAAGTTGGTGCAATTTTTGGTAAAATCAAAGATGATGCCTGTCTTCCAGCAACATTATGCTCGAAATAGATGTTATGAGAAAACAAAGAGCATTGCAGGTAAAAATTAAACAGAACCTTTATAATTAATACTCTAACATGTAAGACCATCAGTCAGTAAGAGTGTAAGCCAGCTTGACATACCTTACTTTGAAGAGGAACTTAGGAACCCTGAAAGGGATGTACATTAATTTCAAAATGATGTTCGCCAAAAGCTGTGAGCCATTCGTGATAACTTCTGATAGAATCTTGTCATCCTGAATCATTTTTGCCTCATTTTGCCGGCAAACAATGCCAGAAACAGCATAGTTACAAACATCAACAATATTTTTAACTTCACAGCTACTGTCCAATATCTGATTTTTGGACTGCAAGTGAATACAATTCTTGGACCATCCAATGACCTCTGAAAGCATAGCGAGATTGCTAGTCACCTCATGGTCTAGATTCCACAACCTCCCAACTAAATTTTGTATCAGCATTGCATGGAAACACTTCTGTGAGCTTCCACGACCACAAGTTAAATTTTGATGGGCAGGTAGGGAAGGAATGTAAAATGCAAATCCAGCGCTAAAAGCCAATAATGAACAACTTAGAGCAACTGCTTTGATGATATTTGAACTTTTGCCGTCTATACCAATGAAAGAAGTGGCAATTAGATCAAATTCCTGTGATAAACTCTTCAACTGAAAAGATATTTGAGTGATTTGTTGCAAAAATTTGATACTGTCAGCTGTTATACATTTCCCAACTGGGGCATCGTTGCTAGTGTTCTGTTCGGATTCAATTGTGCTCAAGACTCTGAATATTTCCCTTACAGCTCCAAGTAACTTTGCTCTTACAGCCAAGAACCATCTCTGGAAAAAAAAGACGTTAGTTGATGAAAAAGAGGTTTCTATTGTTCTTCCTGCAGAGATAAGACTCCGGTAAGCCACAACAAGAGCTTGACTATAATTAGGCTCATTGATAATTCCCGCAACATCTTGTTCAGTTTCACATAAATCATCCTCAGAAAATGTGATAGGCAGTTCTTTCATCTCCAAAAAATCCACAGAGCTGGAAACATGTTTTGGTAAGAAAAGCAGCTGGATTATCCTTTCAGAACGAGCCAAATGAGATATTGATTTTAACCAGCAAGAACAAATATCAGATTGAGCCTTCATTATCAGTTGCCCAAACAAAAAACTAGCCGTGACCCATGCTCCCTGACATGCTGCATGCATTCCAGCTCTATAAGCAGGCCAGGTATCCCTCTGTATCAACATCTTCTTTGCAAACTCAAGGGTAACGAGTTCATGCTTATCAAAGAAATCTTGTGTTTGAAAGTTTCCATCATCTCCACCAGCTTCATCATTCCTATTAATCATGCAAATCCATACTCTTTGAGTATCCAACAATAGAGAGTAGATTACATGTGTATAGCAATCAAAGAAACTGCAGCGATGTACACTCCGAACCAGAAGCTTTACTTTGTCAAAGACTTGGTTAGTTAAAGTGCCAGCTTTATTGAGAATTTCAAGGCAGGATAGTAAAAATCTGTTAAGAATAAACATAAGCTTTGAATCGATTGTCTGGTCCCTATATCCTCTGGTCTCCACTAGGTCGTTAACAGCTGAGTCTGCTTGCCTACCAGCCATTGTTGTACAAGTATCCACAAGATCCTCAATAAGATAATGAACTTTATTCAGTACCAAGACACCCAGATCCGGATGTTCTCCAACAAGGAGTAGAAGAAGTCTGAGAAGGCTTTGGACTTGTTCAAATACTTTAACATGGTTAAACTGACATGAACACAATATTGGCTTAACCAGCAAGGTGATACGATCCATGATTAATGAGACAACTTCTGGTGGCAGAGGTAAGGTACAAACACCGCCAGATCCCATTTCGGTTCTCCTTTGAAACTTTATTACTATTTCCACAAGAACATGGACAGCAACAACACTCTTTGATATGATTGGAGATTGGGATGCATTATCAACAATTCTTAATAGCTCAGCAAACTCAGGCATGTCAGCACAAGACAGATTAGGTGGTGCACCCAAAAGGATCTGCAAATTGCTTTAAATGTGTCAATTAGGCCATAAAAATAATGCTACCAATTGGAAAGGTGACTACAGAAGTTCAGGACTGACCTTATGCAGAAGCTTTAGAGCTTCACATTGCATGGTACATGGAAGATCAGCTTCATCCACTATGCTAAATAAGACTTGAAACAGAGTTGCACTAACGACAGATTGACCCATTCCCTTCACAAACGTAAGATACAGACATCTTAATGCAGTTGCTTGCGTATGCAAAGCTTTTTCACGATTAAGAAGGAGCAAAAGAAAGTCCACCTGCAACCAGATGATAAGGTTAATAATATACTGTCTTAATAATATACTGTCAGATATGTACTTTTTAAATTAATAATGACAGAAGCTTCGACCACATCTTTTGGAATGATAAGGTCTAATCCCTAATTTTAACCACACCAACCTTAACAGTGCTGAAATTTCCAAATTATAGGCTCTATTTAGCATCATACGAGGGATTTAAAAAATGTATACACACAGAGAACAAACTATAAAGTCTAAGCAAAATGCAGTTAGTCTATGGCTTTTTAGCCTAACAAGGAGCTGAAGTGGGGCAATCTAGTGCATCTAAAAGAAGCCTTTTGGCAATGTTCAGAGCAGCAGATATGCAGTACCCAACTTGGAAACCCCTAAGTAAAACACAAAGCATCATCATAAATGAATGCAAAATGTACCTGTTCAGAAATAAGAAGCGTAGATTTGTATGCAAGTTTTGAAAGTGAAATCAACATTGCAACCAGAAAGTCCTCATCTGAAAAGTCCAACACCAGCTTCAGACCCGTCTGCATGAAACTGCTGACAGTTAATAGATGATAGACATGAAAACAGACAAAAGCATGACTTGACCAATAGTTAGAAGTCCATGGAGTGTTGCTTGCTCTAACTAGTCAAAGTTTCATTAAACACTCACCAACAAACTCACTCTAAAGATGCATTCTTTTAGATGAAAAACAGAGTCCAAAATATTAGTTTGCACTAGAAAAATAAAAATCAGAATGCTCTTACAACATGATAATTATATCAGTTAGCTCAAATTCAAACTCTACCAAACAACTCATTCACAAGAAAATTTTGATGCTAGTAGTTCAAGTATTTACCAAACTCAAGAACAAATTCACATCCAACAGAATAGCATAACATCAGCATGCCCAGGTGGGCATGATTGTGAACAAAATAATATATAAATGAAAATTCAAAGAAGTTTGCAATCACAGAACATCACAGAATGAATAGTAATCCAAAAGCATGAATAAATTCTAGAAACTATGGGTAAACACAAGATTATATGTTTCGAAACATCCAATCCTAATATTCAATAACTACACGTTCCTTATTCAGTTGTACCATCCCATGCTTGTATTAAAACTATATTGCTTGATTCTTACATTAATAATTAAAGTGCTCCTTTCTTATCTAAAGCAGTGTGTTTCAGAACACAAATTTGAAAATCTCATGTTTATCTGATTGTGAGATGGAATCCAAGAGAGACATAAAACCTTGTAAGCTCTCTTTGCTACAGAGTATGAGCACCCCATTTTTGCAAAAACTCGTGCAGCAGCTAGCCTCACAGTTGACTCTGTTTCAGAATAAGTCACCAGATTAACCAGCATCTCCAATAAAACTGAAGCAAAGTCATCTGCTAACTCAGAAAAGCAACCTGCAGCAAACAATGATGCTCTTACCTGTAGAAACCAAATCAAAGGTTGCAGATTTTTTTTTCAACAAATAATTTTTGAGAATCCAAAACCAACACGAATAGACTATCAAAAAGAATTAATACCTATTATTTTAAATTTACATGTGGGCTGGTTGGCTGATTTTTTAGCGGACTCCATACAACAATATGATAACAAATTCAATTAGGATACGTTTTCTGTCCCTTCTTAAGGAACATCCCCTACTTATCCTTTTCTCTCGATAAGATATATTGTATGAAGCATCTTAAAAATAGGTCAGGAATTGTAGAACTCTTATTGAATGGAAAATTTTGTGACAATGAGTAACAAGAAAACCACACTTAAGTAGCAGAATAACATTAATACAGGAATTAATAAATTCTAGGAGCGGGAAGAATACTTCACTGACCTCTAAAACATTAGAAGAGACCAGACTGGAAAGAACAAGGTATCGTATATGAGCACTGTCTTTGGCAAAATCAGCCCAACAACCAAAGAGAACTAAAGCCAGAGCTCTTGACTCGGGATCCCCTGTGTCAAAAACAATCTTTACTCTTTTTAATAGTTCTAAGTGGTTGTGTACCCTGGACTTGGACAAAATCCCTTTAATTCGTTTACTTTTCTTCTTGTCTCTGCAGTGCCTACGCAGTGATAAGAAAACCCTGACAATGGAGGCCCTAATGTGTTTGTTTTCCAACTGAAATGCTTCAGCAAGCCGTAAGAAAATGGTGTTCGCAAATAGCCTTTCCTCCCCGGGAACCAGGCCAAACATATTGTATACTACCATTGTAGCTTCTGGTTCTCCGGCCCACTGCTTCAACCTTGGTTCAATCTGTAATATTGCCTCAACACATCTACCTGGATAGTCCCCAACTCTCAGTTTAAAAATTGTTTAGATCAAAATCCCACGAGAAATTCATACGATAGTAGTAAGAAGTGCTCTCTCACTTACAAGGGATTTTAGAGCGAAGCGCCTTCTCAAGCTCAATGCTCCATTCCATGGCACAAGCAGTAGCGTTTCTCTCCATTGCTGCTTCTTCAAAACCCCATTTACTGTTCCTCCTGCCTGAGCAAAGAAACCAACTAATCGTAAAAGGGGAATAAAAGCAAATAAATCTTCAATGAAACTTAGACACGAAGAACGCCTCAGCCTTGCCTCTGTTGGATACCAACCGTGGGGCGCGCGCGTTAGTCTCCACCGCCCCATTCATTCATTCTTTTTTGAGGCAAATATCCATCCATCATCTAATATTTCACACATTATTAAAAATACAGTAAAATTTTTATTATTTGTTAGCTTTCCACTATTGACACTTAGAAATAATTTAGTCTACTACTGTTCTACATATTTATACAATATATCTATACTTTCATACTTTCATAATGTATTGTTATTTTAGATCGATGGCAATAAACTATAAACTCTAAGTTATTTTTATATGTGATTTTAATTTTATGTTATTATTTTTTTTATTGATGGGAACAAACTAAATTGTTCACCGTTTGTCATAACTGATTATGAAATTATTTTGAAAGTATTTTAAATAACTACCATTATTTTTGCTTCTGGTAGACAATGCCATGTTGTTTGGGATGGATTATCTGAGCAGCGGTGTTTGATTTATGTTGTAAGTGAGTTACAAATTAATTATGATGCTTATTTTTTGCAGCATTAAATCTTTAAATTACTAGATTTGTGGAGTTCATGTAACTAGTTTTAATAGCTGTTATTGATCCCAACAACTAGAAAATGAATTCTTTTTTTTTTTCCTTTTTTTGTCATTTAGATATGATTAAATATTCGTTTATGTTGAGGGACCAAATAAATTATGGTGTTAATGAAAAAGTACAAAACTAATATAATGTGTAAATTCAGTTATATAATACAGCTTTAAAAAAAAAAAACAAAATTAATACATTCTTTAATAAAGTTTGAAACATCAGGTGAACTGGGGATTTTTGCTTCTTTTTACTACCTCTCTTTCTCCTTGCTACGAGAATTGATTGTGGGTTGGAGGCCCATGGGCAGGCCCATGTACCAAAAGGGTGCAACTCAAGAATCAATTGTGGGTTCTGGGTTGGAGGCCCATGAGCCGAACAGAATGTTCTTCAGCCGGCATTCTGAAATAAATATAAAAGGGGGTAATAATATCTGGGACCCTAATTTTAAAACAACTCTAAATTATGACATTATTTTTAATTTGATATGAATCAGGCCCCTAACGTGCTGTATGCAGTTTTACTCAAATTGTGTTAGTTACGTTGAACATCAGGGACCCAAATGCTATTTTCCCAACTACTATATTGATTGATTTAAAAATCATGTGCTATGGCTAATTCACGGCACACTTCCTCAGTCGTCAGCCAAGCAAATAAAATTATTGAACTCCTATCCTATGGCAATATGAGATTTTTCATAATTCTTAATTTTGGTCAATTTTATTTTAAGGAAAATAAAATCCTAACATTCACACTTGTGTCCTCAATTTTAATGGTGCGAGTTCTTCCAATACTTTTACATAAATATCTAGTTTTTTTTTTTCTAATAAACATATCTAGTTTTGTTTTTATTATTCTTCTGTTTTTTTTTATGTTGATTATTAGTTTTTAAATCGTTGATAATTCCTTATTATAAGCTTAGAAAGACTACATGACAAGTAAACAATGTCGACTGTGATGCGTGGTGGGCGATCAAGATATGCGACTGGACAGGCTGGCACATGCAGGGAGATACCTTGGGACCCACTAAACTTGCAAAAGTCACGGACTCGGGCATCAGCCTTCGTCTTACTCCATAATTTCAATCAAATCAAGATTCTTCTGTCTTGCTAATAAATAATAATAATTTATTAAATTCTTTTAAGTTACAGTTGTGTATTGAGTGATTAATAATTACGTAATGTTATTGTTTATTCGAAAAAATTATGGTTATAAATTACAGTAGCGGTGACTTAATAACTTTCTAATTTATTTTATAAAGAATTAACTTTTTGTTATTGAATTTATATAATCCAATGATAGTAGATAACTGTTATTTTTTTAATATTATATATATATATATATATATATATATATATATAATATTATAAATAAAAATTTAAAGTTAAAAAACCCCCCCCCTAATAAGTAATAACCCGCAATAAAGCAGCCCATTTTCAGTACGTCGCCCTTAGGCGAATCCTTGCATGGCAAATTCCAACTTGACCTCTTGGTATTCCAAATTGACATCTACTTTTCATTCCCTTGAATGTAGTCAAAGCACGTTTTTTCATTAATAGTGGTACAAGATATGAACAAATTCTACGTGGTAGAAAATACTTATCATTTTAAAAATAATGGCTATTTCCTAATTGGTTAAATGGATATGATTTTACATTTTTACTCTTAACAGAAAAATATTTTAGACGCATGTTATTATAACGGAAACTCTTACTTCTCTTAATCGAGAGTAAATTTAGAAATAGATGAGTTTAATTTCATGATGTCATATAGTGCGCGGTGAATATCTACAAAAATAAAAGATGCACACCGAAAAATAAATCTCATTGAGTAGAAAAAATCAAGAGTAAATATGGTTACATTTTTTTTTTTATTGAACAATGTATTGTATGTATAACATATATTATTAGTTATTACGCACTCACACCGTGTATATTTTAGACACGTAGTGAGTGCTAATTAAAAATAACTAGTAAAAGTGTGTTAAATATACCATAGATTTGAATTTGATAGCTGACCCAAACACACCATCAGAGAGGCCAAAAACAGTGTCATAACCGCAGCATACCAAAATGAGGCAGCACAATATCTTAATTTGTGTTACCCCTCAGCAGGTATCGACTTATAATCATTTTTGAATGATATTAATGGCGTAGCGAGTAGATGTGTGCGGCCGCACCTGAGATTTGTTAAATCGTGGAGAGGGTATGGGATGGCCGGGCATCAGCCGCAGGGTGTGGTGCAATAGCAATTCTGTTAACTGTGAAGCGGCCATCAGTTGCGTGGCCAGTGGCAAATGTGTAAAGTGCAATCCACCTGGAGCTAGAGGGCTCTAAATTGCAATATCACGAGGCCGACGTAAACACTTGTCACTTTGCATGGCTTTCTATATCTGCCTCAATCCCCAAGAGACACCACTCATATTCCGCCACGTCAGTTGGGTGCTCCAATATTCTAATTACTCTTAACTCAAATTTTAAGGACGAGATGCGGTCTTGTTATTAGACATCAAGTGGTGCGTCTGCGTGTGGCTGGTTTGCTGCTCCGCTCTTTGGCTTGCGTGTTTGTTTTTGCAAGCTCTGTCTCTCTCTCTCTCTCTCAGGGCAGCCAGCCAGGCAGCCACTCAGGACTCAGCCATGGCAATTTCATCCTTCATTTTGTTTTGCTATTTGCTTTTCTCTCTTTTATCAAACGTTGCTTCCTGCTACATGTATTCTGGTAATCAATATCTTTTTATCATACGTATACGGATGTTTTGCTCTTTTCAATGCAATAGTTCAATGTTCTTTCGTTCTTTCGTTCTTTAGTTTGATTGGATTAATTGAAAATACAGAGGATAGAAGGGACGATTTGTTTCCACAAATCTTAAAGGAAGGGGCAGTGACAAGGCTCAATGAGCTCGGCAAGGTAAATAATGAACCCCCATCTCCTTTTTTTTGGCTGATTTTATTTTGTTTTGATTATTATCACCACCTTCTTGTAGTCTTATTCTATAATATTCAATTTTCGACTTTGTTACTTAGTGTGATTTTGATATTGCTTGAGCTTTCACCTGAAGCTTGGATTTTAATAATTTGGATCCCTTTCATTATCTTGGCTGTTTGTCATCGTTTTTATATGAAATGCATGGTTGATAGTTGATTTTTTTGTTGTTTTTATTCCTTTTTAGTGTTAAATTTTTTTGTGAGATTCGAATCTGAATATCAATATTGTAAGTTTTATTCGAATCACTATCAGTCGTTGACTGAATAATTATTTTACTATTATTATTATTATTATTTATGGTGGTGAAGTTGGTTATTCTTTAATGTTAAAATACTGAACAGGTGAGTGATGCTAATGGCTATCTTCAGAGGACATTCATGAGCCCTGCTTCACTGAGAGCCGGAAATCTCATTCGTCAGTGGATGGAGGATGCTGGTTTGAGAACGTTAGCTTCTGCCTTTCTTATGTTTTCAGCAAAGTTTTGAGGCTCTTGATTAATGCTGATGCTTTTGTTGATTTTTCAGGTGGGTGGACCATTTGGGCAATGTACACGGTCGGGTTGAGGGACTGAATGCAAGTGCTCAGGCTCTGTTGATTGGCTCTCATTTGGTAATGCTCTTATTCCTCACTCTGTTCTCCTAACCTAAGTTTTGGTTGGTAGTTTTTCTTTGGGAAAAATGAATACGCTGGCAAGGATTACATGAAACAGCTATGCTGATAGTTTTCAGTTCTGTTCTCCAAATAGGATACTGTTGTTGATGCTGGAATCTTTGATGGGTCATTAGGTATAATCACTGCAATATCTGCATTGAAGGTCTTGAAGAGCACTGGGAAGTTAGGAAAACTAAAACGGCCGGTTGAGGTTGGTGATGTGTATCTTTAACATTTTCATAAACTTTTTTTTTTTCTTTTAATGATTTGCTTGAGCCATGTGTGGGTGATTCAATTGGCTAAATGCCGTTTTTCCTATGGGAATAAGAAACAAGTTGTGTTTGTCTTTGACTTCTTTTTGTTGAAGCATCTTCAGACTTGCTGAAAAATTTAGCAATGCTGATAATTGTTAAGATTGCTTGAACGAAGTAGGCTGGCATTGATTGATTGGATTACAAACCAATTGGTGTGAAACAAAGATACACCAACTTGCTGTACTTTTTCTGTGCTAATCGTCATATTTGTCTCATTTGGGTTGAATTTTAGCAGATTTTAGAACCAATCCTGTCATCAAATGCTTGTATTCCTTGCACATCTTTTAGAATGTAAAACGGGGAAATTATTTGTGAACTATAAAGTGAGGATATGAATTCATTCGAGTTCTGAATTGCAGGGTGCCTCATGTGGGGCACTCTAATTCCTGGCTGTCGAACCCTGCAGGTTATTGCATTTAGTGATGAGGAGGGGGTCAGGTTTCAATCTACTTTCTTAGGGAGTGCTGCTTTAGCTGGTATTTTACCAGTTTCGACATTGCGGATATCTGATAAGAGGTTATCACGTAACTCCAACTTTATCTATTATACTACCGTTCCTATCAGTATATTTATGGATAATTCTTTCTTCAGTGGCATAACAGTGCTAGATGCTCTTAGGAAGAACTCTATAGACATTGCAGAGGAAAGTTTATTACAGCTCAAATATGACCCAGCATCTGTTTGGGGTTACATTGAGGTACATCAGCCAGACTGAGTTTTCTTCGGAATGAACATACTGTATCTTTTTCAATAGTTGGTGATTAAAATTTTAGAGGTTATAATTTTATATAAATCTCATGAATATGTACTCATTTGACACTGCAGGTTCACATTGAACAAGGACCTGTACTGGAATGGGTTGGTTTTCCTCTTGGAGTGGTTCAAGGCATAGCTGGGCAGACACGATTAAAGGTATACAAGGGTTTTTTGCCATATATCTGTCAGCTTGTGCTAATAATCCATGAGGATAGATTTGAGAACTCCCTTGAAACTTGAGCATGATTGCTGAAGAAGAAGCACTCAAATTGATTGTTGCATTTTGTGACGTAGATGGTGTTTGATTTTAATGGAAGGGTCAAATGTCAGAGAACATTGAATGTGGAAGTACATGTTGGTAAATTAGAGTGTTGGTGAAATAAGGATGTTGAGCTTGATGGGAACTCATCGAGAATAACAAATTAATGTGTCTATGACAAATTTATTTTAGCATAATTTTAGACGTCGAGCCCAATGAATGGTCAAATGACAATCACTGAAATAACTCATTTGTAATGAATTAGTCCTAGCATAACAAGATGCAACAAGTTAAATATGTTGGTTTCACCTGATCTAACCAAGCAGGTTAATTGCTTGGCCACTGAAAATTTGTTTTGATGCAATTTGAAGCATCAAGAGGAGAAAACTATCAGCTGAGTTCAATTTTATAGGTTCTGTTTTATCCTCTGCTGTTGAAGTGGTTATTTACACTTTTTAAGGCAGTTTGTTCCCCCCCCCCCCCCCACCAAAAAAACAAAGCTCTTGACTTTCTTATTGTAAGTAGTAAGATTCATTTTGGGTGAAAATCAAGGACCATTTCGTTGAACAGTTATTACTGCATGATTTTTTCAGGTTACAGTAAGAGGTTCACAAGGGCACGCCGGAACAGTTCCAATGTCAATGCGTCAGGACCCTATGACTGCTGCTGCTGAATTAATTGTACTTCTGGAAAGACTTTGCAAACACCCTAAAGATTTTCTGTCTTATGATGGTCATTCCACCGGCTCCACATTGGAATCACTGTCTAGTTCTCTTGTCTGCACTGTTGGAGAGATTTCAAGCTGGCCAAGCGCTAGCAATGTCATTCCAGGGCAGGCAAGAAACCTTTCTCTTGATGATGCTTATTTTCTTCTATACTCTGTATTCTGTTCATAACTAATGTCTGAACTGAAGATTTTGAGATAATTGTAACAGGTTACATTCACTGTGGATTTACGAGCTATTGATGATGCAGGCCGTGAGACGGTTCTTTACGAACTATCTAATCAAGTGTATCAAATATGTGAAAAACGTTCTGTTTCTTGCATTGTTGAACGTAAGGTGAGAGAATTACTTGCGTCTTATTCAACACAATAATTATAATTAGCACATCAGATTAACTGTGTAATGGATTGTTTCAGCACGATGCAAATGCAGTGATGTGTGATGCTGATTTAAGTTCACAGCTGAGGTCTGCATCCTATGCTGCACTCAAGAGAATGACAGGTGAGACTCAACATGAAATTCCAGTAATAATGAGCGGTGCCGGACATGATGCAATGGCCATGTCTCATCTAACCAAGGTTTGTTCTCTCTTGTGCTGAGTAAAAGATTTGAGAAAGTAAAAATCTTCCCACTGTAAATGGTAATTACATGAATGATTTTGAACAGGTCGGGATGCTCTTTGTGCGATGTCGTGGAGGAATAAGTCATTCCCCTGCAGAACATGTTTTGGATGATGATGTCTGGGCTGCTGGTTTAGCACTTTTGGCATTTCTTGAAATGCATGTGTGAATTGTAAACATTCTGCACATTAATGTAAATATATATATTTTTAAATAAGTCTAATTAGACAATGCCTCAATTTGGAAAACCCATTGCGTATATGTATGGATCATCATTATTGGTTCTTGGTAATTGTTTATGCAGATACACTCAAGATATATTATTCGATGTTGGGAGACCATAACAATTTGGTACGTTAATTATACATATACATTGCAAGTAAAATGTCGAAATTGTATGAATTCAAAATCTCACAAATGGTGTCACAATATGTATTAAAAAAAAAAGGGCTGCAATCTCTACCCAGTCCCTTGAACAATAATCTGCATACAAAGCACAAATAAAAAGGTGGCCACGATATATTTGACTATTTGGAGTTTTGAGTCTGCCAGAATTAAGCAAGCAAAACCTTCAGATCCATGAGCTTTATAGCTAAATAGCTGAAGATTAAAAACCACCATAACTTAAATCCAAACATATCCTAAAGCCCCATGCATGAGAAATCTCTATTTACAGAAAACAAAATCCGCGACATAATGAAAATAATCTTATATAAATGAATACTTCCATTGCATGAATTTTATCATTTCTTTTATGGATACGATAGATCCAAACACATCAGGGCACGTCCAGTCTACTAGAACTACATCAGCTCTACAACTATTGTTGTATTCGATTCTCCAAAACTAACAGCAAGCCTCAACGGGGGAAATTCAAATTGCAGTTTTCTTATAGTTAGTGTTGCAAAAACCCAGAGCTTGAAATTTGAAAACTTACTTTGCAACAGGTGGCGGGGCCAATTGTTGCAGCTGATGAACAACATGAGACATTCTTGGGCGCATAGAAGGGACATGCTGTGTGCAAGCATATACAAGGTCCACCACCTTCTGCACAACACCGGCTTCTGGAATATCAGAGGATGAAGAAGATATGAGAGGATCCAAGAGCTCAAGGTAGCGATGTGATTGCACCAAAGGTGTGGCCCATTCAAATATACTTTGCCAACAAACAGAATCAACAGCTTGTGCAGGTCTACGACCACTTACAATTTCCAGCAGCAGTACTCCAAAGCTGTAAACGTCACTTTTTGTTGTAAGCTCATTTCTATATACAAATTCAGGAGCGAGGTATCCATATGTGCCACCAGCCATTACTGTCCTCTCTTGCATCACTTCCCATGGCACAAACTTTGAAAGACCAACCCCCATCAAATGTGCACCAAACTCTTCATCAAGCAACACATTACTGGCACGAATATCCCGATGCACAACATGTGGCTTAACCTTGTCGTGCAAGAACCTGTTTTTTCAAGATGAGAAGGAATGAGATGGCTAGCATATAAAGTAGATTAAATTCCTTTAGGAGATCACTTGGAAACAATGTTTTGAGAGTTAAAAAATTAATACTACAATCTTCTCATCCTACTGATTGTACTGCAGTAACTGTAAGAACAAGAGTGGCTAGAGGATGCTAGCCTCAATGCAAACATTTGGAATGAAAGCATCATATTCAAGGATAAATAACCCGCAGCCAATAAGTTGTCAATAATTATAATCCAGATGAAAAACAAAGCACTGGATCAACGATCAATAACAATTTGATGTCAGCTGGGAGACATATTGCCAATAAGAATATTAGCATAGATACCAAACAGAGTAATATGTAAACAATTCCTTAAGAAAGAGTCATGGCAATACTGGTAGCACATAATTGATTTTTCTTGAATCGGAGTCCCAAGTAATAAAACTTACGCAATTCCCTGTGCAAGGGTTGTAGCAACTTTCATTCTCATTGCCCAATCCAAGCTCCGCCCTCCCCTTGGTATGTGGTGTAGCCATCTATCTAAGGGGCCATTGACTATAAACTCATAAACAATATAGCGGTCACCGTGATCATAGCAGCATCCCTTCACAGCCACCAAATTTGGATGATGAAGCCTTGCAAACCTTCCAATCTCAGAATAGAACTCTTTCTTCCTCTGAAAACTAGACCTTTTTAACCTCTTAACTGCCACCCTTGATCCATCAGGTAGAATGCCACTATATGTGCCACCTGTTTTGGAGTCTCCCAGAAGACGATTCCCTTCACTGAAATTCTTTGTAATTGACCTCAATTCCTCAGTGGTGAACACCTTCCATGATGGGGGAACTAATGCAGAAGCTGCTGGATTAGATAATTTTCGAGACTTTCTGCGTCTCTTGCTCCGCCTGAATGCAAGGAGCCAAATCACAATGGCAAATGTTGTGAGGAGGATCAACCCACTTACAACTCCAAGGGTAATAAGATATTCCCTATGGCAGTGCAAATAGTAACATTTGTTCTCTACGAGAAAAGTAAGGAAATGTCAAAAGGATGTTCTCGACAAGGGTGATAAAACGATACAAAGAAAAAAAGAACAGAAGTTCTGACCACTAGACAATTACACTAAAATATATCAATATAATCAAGAAACATTTTGGGAAAACTTCATCAACCACCACTATGTTCTCATACATGTTAAGTTCATGACTTCATTTGAAAAATCATTCAAAAACTATATCTAATCAGAAAAAGATAAAAAAATCATAAAATACCTACAAAAAGAATTCATTGGAAGTCCATATTATGCAGGTTTTCAATAATTTTGCGAGAAAGATGCAAAGACATCATATTTGGCAAACACGGCGAAGATGGATGATATTCTTGTAAAACATTTCAGAAACGGAAAATTTAGCGAACAGCATCCCAACTGTGATATTTAAGTAAGGTCTTACCAAATTCAACCATGCAAATAAAAGGATGAGATGCATTGCATCTCTCAGCCACAAGAGATCTAGATCCATTACCGACCAATGTACACAAATCAGCTGATGCATACACATGGCAAGGCAAATTGGTGCAACTTGAGTTAAAAGACCCTACTGCTTGGATTGCCTCGTTCCAATTAGACATATTATCAGACCACTTCCAACTAAAACCGACAGTAGTGTTAATGCTTCTTCCTCCAACCCAGCAGCCATTGACATTTTTGCCACACAACTTCTGAGCAGAATTTTCTTCTTCATATGATGTCAGGGCTGCCAAGTGTCCACCAATTTCTTTACAATGGGTTTCTGACTCATCCCATGACCGGAAGTTTCCTATATATCCAAAGCACTTGCTCTTGTCCTGATTGATAATCCAATCAGGAGGACATGGTGCTGTATGGAAAGCAAATAAAAGAAGTTAAATTAAAATACTTGAACAGAATTAACATGAAGAATAAGAAAATCGACATGCCATATTTCTCTAATCATCACAGTACTGCTAAAGAAATTTACAGGAGTACTAGAAGTTCGCAATACAAAAACTTTTTATCATAATAGGGAAATGCTGAAAGAATGTGTGTTGGCACATCAAATGATAGAAAACTTAAATCCTTAATGCCTCTTTCTACTAATCTGGTTTATTACACATCTTCAGGCCCAGCAATAGTTCAGACAATTTCACCATTACCTCATGATAGCTTGAGCTTAGACCATCTGATATTGACCATTAGCCACCTTTCCGAGAAAAGTCATTGGAAAATGTCAACTATGGTTCAAGAATGACTAAACAAAGTTATCCAAGAAAAGAAACAAATCGTCTGGACATAGCAGAGCTTCAACAGCTAAGCTCAAAGCCCTTTTAAACTAGTCGTAGATTTTTCAAAAAGTTAGCACTGGTAACATAATGGGGGGAAAGATAGGGAAGAAGTATTGATATTAGTCTGCTGTCATATGCTAGTTCCTGAAAACTTTAGATTCAAAAGCTTACATGATAGCTGCAAGAGAGTTCATGGTTATTTTCCCTCTATCTCTTAAGCTAATTCTTTCTGCACTTGACATTTTTCTAATGCAGCAACACTATCGGCACTCCACCTTTTAGCTTCTGACACTTCACTCAGCGAAGCACCAAACAAGCTAAGTGGAAAAAGTTCAGAGTTGGGTGCAAATAGAATTTCTCTTTGGATTATGAGGCTAACTCAAATACAGAGCTCTTTACCATTGTTACCATATTTTTATTGATGACATGGGGAATCTTCGAAACAAAGACTTACGTTTACCGTCTACTAACAATTCTTCAGAGACGGGAAAAGCTTATGACTGATCATATTAGTAAATGCCAGTAATGATTCATGATGTATCAATAGCTAAATTCATATGCACAAAATAGTTTTTTTGGTTGCCAAGAGAGTCTAAAGGAGAGGTGCACCAAGGACCTGTGGCACACCTTATAATCTCCTTGTCAACAATTGCATTCATTCATTTGTAAACAAAGTAGCAGTCCATTTATTAGCATTTATAAGTAATGTTATATTAATCTTATGCAATTTCTTTTGGATTGATCAAATGTCTTCCATGTTGTCACTTTGAAACTATAAAGGCAACCGTACAAATGATATTATAATGACATTTAGAATTCACGAGCAAACATCTTGGCAAAATCTAAACAGACAATTCCAAAATTACACAATATTTGGGAAAATGAGTTTGCAATCATTCGTAACAGCATCATTTCCATTTATGTGAAAAAAAAAAAGAAAACAGTTGCGAAATATTTTTTTTTCCACATATTTATTACAACCAACAGGTATTGAAGCATTTATTCAAGTATGCACACCTTTCCGGTCCTTATTCGTAGAAGCAGCCAATTGTCCATTACTTGACTGATTTGAGATCTAAGAAACAAAATGAAGCATCAGAATACAAGTAGACAGAGTAACACGTGTAAATCCTCCAACTTGTGTAACATCAAAATGAGAAAGCAATGATCTTACTGCATCTGAAGCCACAAGCTGTAGCACATAATAAGCAACCAAAGGCAGAAAACATTGCAGGGACACCAGCTTCTTTTCCATAAGAAGCATCACACAGTACTCTAAGGAGGAAAAATGAGAAATTGATGGTGAGATCATTAGCTTGAGAGAATTCGTCCCGTTAAGCAATTAACCCATAAATCACTGTACTGCCTAATTGAACTGGAGCTGTGCTTGTTTTAAAACCAAAACGACATAAACCAGATTATTTGAGTTATTAAAGATTATGCAGATTGCATTAGGAAAACATGTCTACTGCAAGGCAACCTATGCCAATTAAAAAAGCACTAATAATAAAACCACTTCAATTACCTAGCAATAACTCAAAGCCCTAAAAACACACGCCACAGAGACTCAGAAGACTCAGAAGAGAAATAAAAACGAAACCTTAATTGTCCATCTTGGTACCAAAGAGTGTCGTAAAAATGTTGAAATTCTCCAGTTCTCATAGTTTCTCAGTAACCACAAAGATATTAATCAAATAAAATAATGAAAAATTGAGCAAATGGGAAATAGGATTATTACCGTCAAATGAAATGGGCTCAACCCAAGTTCGTAGTTTTCGCAGAGACTTTAAACAGCAAAGACTGAGGCTGAGAAGATCAAAATGGAGTCTTTGTTTGTGCAAACTACATTAATGGTTATTTTATTTAGTGGGCCTTTTGCAGTTAAGAATGAGTGAAGTGAGCAGTGGGTTGGTTGTTGGTTTTATGTTTCTTGAGTCACGACAGTCCACACGTTATTTCTTCTTCAATATTTTTCTTAATCTCTGTCCCTTTTTTCCCTTCCGTCAGGAAAAGTCTTGAGCGCTTGTAAAGCACCGTTACCTTTCTTTTCATTACTTACTGCTACGTCACTGTGTGTATATATTTCACCATATTGATAATTTAAGTACATACATGACTAGCAGCAAATAATCTTCTTTTTTTTCTTTTTTTTTTATCTATCAGGACTTTTTATCTTTGATGCAGTTTTAGAACACCGTCCGAATATTTCATCCTCACTTAATACCAGAGGAATTCTAGCAGAGGGAGAAGATCGAGTCCCAGCTTTTCCCGAGTTATTGCCAATGGACTTAGAGCCTCCTATTAAGGAGCAATATTCTTCAAGTACCAAAACCTTCTAGTATCTTCATATTGGCACCATTCATTAATCTTATAAAACCCCTCATCCTTGCAATAACAATAAATATAAAATATAAAACTAATTAAACCCATGTTCTCTATATTAAAAGGAAAATCATGTTCTCTCTAGTAAAAGTCTTTACAAAACCATACTTTATTTAATTTTTTTTTTTTTGCAAACTAATATTATACAGAAAAAAAAATTTTATGTTACCAATTAATTAGTTTAAATACTATAACGATCTATTTTCTCAAAATTTTTCAAAGGTTACTTATTCATATCCTTGAAGATTGGGTTTAATCGGTGTATTTTGGATTGAAATCAATGATTGGCATTAAAAACTTTTATTGCCCATCAATTTAGACGCAGCAAGAAGAAGAAAACTAAAACTGAATTTTTAGATTTTTTTTTCTTTTTTCTGGTGAGAGAAATTGTTGTTTAAGAGAAAGGCATTTTTAGAATTAGAACGAGTGTTATTAGCAATAATAGATTTTGTAGCATTTATTCATAAATGGGGTTTACTTAAAAATGGCGTTTCAAGAGGATATTTGAGAGGTGCCAATTGCGCTACTCCTTCATTTTATTAATTGTCTTTTATTTTCTTTTCGAGTGGTGGTATTTAAACTTTTAACTTCTTTCACTAGTCCTCATTATTTAATTAGTCCCATTTATTTTTAAAATTATTATTATTAAAAGATAAAAATTCAATTAAAAAATAAAAATAATTCCACAAGCCCTAATCACCTTCCACTACTGTTATCACCATTTTAAGTCACTATTCTTTATCATTCATTCAAACTTCAGTTACTTTATTGCTAACCCATTTTCACTATTCATCATTCATTCTAATTAATTTATAATTTCTTGATTTCAGTACTGAATTTTTTTTTCCTCTTTTCGTTTGGTATTATTTTTATTTAGTACTATCATATCAATATCGCTAAAATTAATTGAAATAAATGAAGGATTTGGTTGGCGGCGGTTGGGAAATTAGATTATAGGGTATCGATGACTAAGGGCTAACGGTGCAGTGGCTTGAAGTGAGGATAGTGGGGGTGGAAGATGACTATGGTTTTTGGAATTATATTTGTTTGTTCAATTATTTTTTTTATTTGTTTAACAAGAATAACTGTGGAAATAAATGAGATTAATTGAAAAATAAAGTTGGTGAGAGATATTGAGAAAGTTAAATGTTATTACTCTTTCTTTTCACTGCACGTGCCTTTGCAAGCCCAGCCCGAAATTTGTTGACCCTTTTTAATGTGGGCAGGTTCTAAGACGGTTGGCCCGCAGCAGCCCCGTCACTCATTATTTATGTCGTAGCCCTGTCCTCCTGAGTCTTCGAATTTCGTCTCCCACCCCCGCTCCCACCACGGCGGCGATCGGGAAAAAACAATCTTTTAACTCGTTATTTGAATAATTGAATTTTCCTCTTCAATACATCTTTAATCGAATGATTAGTCAAATCGTCAAATTTTTGCATGCGTTATCAGGAGATGATTAACATAATATGTGTGCTTAAGTCGTTTCACATAACTGCACGACTGTTCCCTTCATATTGACCCGGGGGGGGGGGGGGGGGGGGAATGGGAAAATAAAAAATTAGAGTTTGTCCTAATTAGTAATCAACTACTTGTTATCCTTTTTTTTTAATTAATTTTTATCCGGAGCTCACGGGCTAAACAGAGTTCACAAGCTTGGTCTAATCAATCTCTATGAATGTTACGTATACATACATCCATATTTAAACTAATCCATCCTAGGAATTCTTAAATGGGAATTATATATGTATTGTTATTATTATTATTATTTTGGTATGTCCGCATGCATATATTAAAGAATCAGCTTTCAATTCGGGATTCTTAGATTGAAAAACATTCGTAGCATAAATATCACCAAGGAGGGGAAAAATGAAAAAGCCTGAAATGCAGCAGGCCCTTTGTAGGCTTTTCCCTGTTAGCATCCATCTTTTTAAGTAATATATTGACAATGTCACAATGATGTCTATCTCAGCCAGAGTCCAAGACATTGTTCACAAATACATCATATCAACTATCAAGCATGCTTTAAGAACCCACACTTGATTCAGTTGTTTATAACGGACGTAAAATCAGAACGATTGCATTTATATGCATAAATTAATTTTGGGGAGCAACGACCACTTCACATATCAAATTATCTAGTGAAATAGCCAAAGCCAACTTTTGTTTGGTGCCCACAAATGTACTCAAAATCCAATCCATTAGGTCCAATGAGATATTTCATACTGACGAATGATGATTTCATCAATAACGGAATTGTCGAATATTTTAATTTTGGACTTTTATTGTCATATATATATTGATATGCAAAAATATAAATGCCCCTGCAAGTGGTCCTTTTTCCATCGATATGTAGCCAGAAGCTTGTACTCTTTAATTTGTAGTTATCATAGTCTGTCTTTAAGCTAAGGCTGGCCTTCAATTGATTCCAACACTTTGTAAAGTGACACCATATATATATATATATATATATTAGTAATGTTCCAGTCAGGGATCTCTGACTTTAATAAAGTTATGAATTCCGTTAAAAGACAAAAAAATAGTGTATTGGAGTCTGTATTTTTTTTGTCTTTTATCGGATTCCTAACTTTATTAAAGTCAGGGATCTCTGACTGGAACACTACTTATATATATATATATATATATGTATATATATACACACACAGAAGAAAATTTTTTATTTGTTCTTCAGAATCCTCCGCTTATCACAACTTTTTAATGGTTCATTTTCTTTTCAAGGATTCTCCACCGACTTAAATTAGCTTATGATTATTATAATCTCTCATTAAGGCCTCCAATCCATTGACTAATCTCCCACAAATTTACTCTCAAAATTTCATTTATCTTCAAATATGATTAATTTCCAATCTTGTGCACACAAATTTTTAACAACCATCTCTCTAGTTCTTCTTTTCCCAATAGCATCAGCAGCATCTTCATCAACTTGCACGTGTGACGAAGCAGAAGCTCAAGAACATAAAACAACTGAGGCACTCAAATACAAACTCGTTGCAATAGTTTCAATTCTCATTGCAAGTGCGCTAGGGGTCTCTCTCCCATTTTTAGTGAAGAAAGTGTCATGTTTAAGGCCAGATAAAGACGTATTTTTCTTGATCAAGGCATTCGCCGCCGGCGTGATCTTGGCAACCGGATTCATTCACATACTTCCTGATGCTTTTGAGAGTTTAACAAGTCCTTGCCTTAGTGAAAATCCATGGCACAAGTTTCCCTTTACCGGATTCGTCGCGATGATGTCTTCTATAGGGACTCTGATGATGGAAGCTTACGCCACCGGGTATCATATGAGGACTGAGTTGAGAAAAGCTCAGCCGTTTGATGGAGATGAAGAAAGTGATCATGATCATAATCAACAAGGGGTTCATGCAGGCCGTGTTCATGGTTCTAGCTTTGTGTCCGAACCAACAAATTCATCTGATCTTATAAGAAATCGTATCATTTCTCAGGTACCCAAAAGAAAAAAAAAACTCTAGATTACTAATACAAAATGCGTGCACTTAATTTCCTGATAACACAATCTTTGAGTTTATTTAAATAATTTTTTGATGATCTACTTGACATTCATTTTATGATTGGTCCTTGAAAATAATAGTGACTACTATAGTATCATCGTATTACTCACTCAAGGTATGGCACATGGGCCATGATGACCGAAAAGAAAAGGAAAGAACAGGACAAAGATAGCTGTTGAAGATACTGTTTGGATTGGAACATGGCATAATGTCTACTTTTGTCTTCAGTTTACCAGACGAAGTGAAGGAATCAATTATTGTCTAATTAATTATTTGTTTCAGCTTCAGTTCACCAGTTGAAGTGAAAGAATCAATTATTGTCTAATTACTTATTTGTTTCAGCCGGCGGCATGACTCTTGGAAAGTTTAAAAATTATTTTAAAAATTTACAAGTTTCTGGTTTTTGATAAATTTTTTTAGAAATTACTTTTATTAAATCATTCAATTCCAAGCAGATTTTAAAACTAAGGAAGGAGTAATTTTACAAAATCTAATTTTAAAAATTACTTTTATAATTAATACAATTATATATATATATATATTCTCATATATATTATAGAGATCCACAATCATCTTTATTAATTAAGAAATAAAATTATTAACTTTTAAGAGATTATATTATTATTATTATTGAAATAACAAAATAAAAAATAAAATTAATAATATAAAATATTTCTTTTAGTTATTAATTATTATAGGTATATAATTAAAAATATTTTATATACATGTTTATAAATATTTAAATAAATTTATTCGACATTATCTCTAATTTATTTATTTACATTCTTACAATAATTTATAATTTACTAAACTCATATGATTATTTTTTAAACTCACAGTACTTTTTAAAATAAATTTTATCAAATATTTAATTAATTATTTTCACGGCTAATTGTTTGTATAACACAATTAACCAATTATTTAAAAAATTGCAATATTATCAAACTGGCCTTTAAACTAATTCTCTAGTCTTTGCATTAAACAGGTTTTGGAGTTGGGAATTGTGATTCACTCAGTGATTATTGGAATATCTTTAGGAGCTTCCGAAAGGCCAAGTACAATAAAACCTCTGGTAGCAGCACTTAGTTTCCATCAATTTTTTGAGGGAACCGGACTTGGTGGATGCATTTCTCAGGTATATACCGATACCATATACCCCACTTCTAGTGATCCTCTCCGTATAATTTGTTTGCTAATAATAATAAAACACATGTTACTCCTACGTTTAATATGATATTATCAATCCCGTCACAAGATTTTATTCCACATATAACCGTGAACTACAAATTGGCATTTATTGATTATTTGTAGTACTGCAGGCAAAGTTCAATTGCAGGGCCATCTCAATCATGGTGCTATTCTTCTCTCTTACTACTCCAACCGGTATTGCAGTGGGCATTGGAATATCAAAAATCTACGATCAAAGTAGTCCAACGGCTCTCATTGTTCAAGGCCTCCTCAATTCAGCATCGGCTGGGATCTTGACTTATATGGCACTTGTGGATCTTCTTGCAGCTGACTTTATGAATCCTAAAATGTTAAGTAATATTAGACTCCAAATTGGAGCAAATGTTACTCTTCTTCTAGGAGCATCTTGTATGTCTTTCTTGGCCAAATTAGAAGAGCATTAGAAACTTAGAATTACGTCCTAGCTAGTATGTATGTATTGTTGTTCTATGCGATAATTGGAATGATTTTAAAATTAGCAGCTTTTGCTTCATTGCTTGTGCATTGGATTTGAATATGTAGCACGTGTTCCGTGGGGATCAGCCATCGATCCGATAAAATATTATTCAGATAATCAAATAGTCATTCAATCGAATAGATTAATTGAGAGAGACAAGATGATGATTGAACCTAGCTTACCCATGTGGACAGAGAAGGGATTTAATTTCATTTGTGTATTACTTTTTATATGTATAGCTGAAAGTCAAATACTTGCATTAAATTCTATTACAATGTAATACTTAATTGAGAGAAAGAAATACAATGTTAAAAATAATAACATCTGAATTTCCATTAAATGTTTAAATGTTGTAATATCAATAGTGATAGGTGTACAAAAATAAGTACACCATTACTGGAAGATAAAAAAATCATTACAAAACAAAAAGAAATTTTATTACAGGACAAATTTTTTTTAATCGCATATATTTTTTGTACTCATCTCAATGCACACATCATCATTCATGTAACATATATTTTAACGGAGTGAAAGTATTTAATGGTCATGGTATATATCCATTTCCATTAGATTTTTGCTATGGTCTTGGGATTCTCCAGCCTGATCTTCATTTGGGTTTTTATTGCTATTTTGTTTAATTTGATTTTGTTTGTAGATGAATTATGAAAGAGACATATTGTGTTAGGTAAAGATCCAACATAAATATAGATAAAGTCTTATAAACCCTTTTAGTATTAATATTAAAAACAAGTTGAAAAAATATATTTTAACGCAGAAGTTAGTTTAGCCCTAAGGAGTAAGATTTAATAACACTCGTATCAAAAGTTACTTGTGTATCGATTTTTGTTTGTGATTTTGTACATATGTGTATGTCTTCATTACTCATGCACTCCAGCGCATGAGTGGTTTAGTGAGTTCTTCTTCCGAGAGTTATATATATTATATGATTAAAAATTTAGATTGTGTCATAATTTTTTTTAAAAAAATTGAATTACTTCTAATAGATTCGTTTATACATATATATATATATATATATATATATATATATATATAGAGGGTAGTTTTCCAGTCAGGGATCCCTGACTTTAATAAAGTCAGGGATCCGCTAAAAGACAAAAAAACAATGTATTGGAGTCTGTATTTTTTTTATCTTTTAGCGGATCCTTGACTTTATTAAAATTAAGGATCCCTGACTGGAACATTTATATATATATATATATATATATATATATATATATACACACACGTGTGTGTATAAATCTATATTTTATCCCTCTTATATATATATATATATATATATATATATATATATATATAAACTACTTAGAATCACGTCGGGTACACACCGGCGCGCCGGGGGGGGGGGGGGTGGTGGGGGTGTGTGGGGAGGGGGGAGTGAGGGAGGTGGGGGAGGACAATTGTTAAACTTTAATTTGCACTACTACACAGAGGTTTCTGTATTGTTTGATGTCACTTTCAAGTGAAGTTCATAGATCAATTAAAGTGATCTTGAACGAATCTTATATATTAAAGCTTTCTGAGGAACTTGAGGTCTCCAAAAGCCGAGCCCAATCCAGTTATCTACAACCTTTATATTATTCGTTATCTCCATTAATGGAAGCTTGAAGAAATCTGGAATATTGCATGACATGAGCTCATTTTGTTTCAACTTTTTGTGTGCATTTTGATTGAGCTCATATATCTGGTTTTTATTTCAAAATTTAAAAATAAAACCGACACGCAACCGAATAATTCAAACGAAAAGACAAATTATGAGTAGTCATAATGTCGTCATTGAATTCAACAACCACTCACTTGAAATCTAGCTCCAACTGGATCCTGTCCAAAATTGAATGAGCTTATTGCATGTCCTCATTTCGCTCTTAGTTGTCTTCATCAGCTTTTGCCTCTCTCTCTCTCTATATATATGCACACATACACACTTCAATATTTCATCAGCACAATCTGAAAACTTTCCTTTTTTCCCTCTAAATCTGCTGACCATTTCAAAAATTAATTGGCTGAAGCAGAAGAGTCATGAATATATGCTTTGAACATCCTGAGCTGTTTGGCTATTCTCGCTGTAAACTCTTGATATCCCAATTTGTATAATTTCTTAATTTTCAAACTTGAGTTGGAATTGGTGTTGGGGTATCAAGAGTTTACAATGAGATAGCCAACGGCTCACGTTGTTTTGAAGGCATATATATAATATAGGGTGGTTACGTAGAATGAGGATTATACTTTTCAGAGGTCTTAAGTTGAGCTATAGATATCCATTTTGGACGTATAATATACAATTTTAAATCTTGCAGCAAGATGAATCAAACTCAGAACAGTTTACATAGTTTTGTCATGTGGTTGAGCCAGAAATATTATTTTTTTCCTAATCATTTTGCTATTTTAAGTTATTTTTATTTTTATTTTTCCTATAGATTTTAGGATTTTTATCTTTTTTTTTTAATATCAGATTCATGTGCCATTTTTTTTTCTTTTCCTTCTTTAGATTAGAAAAATTTTATTATAAAATAATATTTCTAATTTACATATTTTAATAAATTGACGGTATTTAGAGTTCGTATACCATTTACGCATTGGTACTGCTTCTTCTTTATTAATTCCTCACTCCATCATTCCTCGCTCCCCTAGGTTCTATAATGTTTTGGACAATTTTGATGCTGCTTCTTCTCTATTTAATTTCCCCGTAGATTAATTAAGCATGTTATTTGTTGAAAAAATTCATCTCTCTTCCCTTAAGTTTCTTTAAAATAATTTAAACATGTGCATTTATAGTCTTTCTCCCAGTTATAGAACATCTAAATTAATTAAAATTATTAAGTTGTAGGTTCGGTGGTTTAACTTAAAGATGACCACGTGGCATTCTAATTAAGACTCTTGTCTAAATTATAACGTAAAATAAAATTATTTTATTTAAATTAGAGTATGTATTAATTTAGTTTTTCTTTTCATAGTTTAATATTTTTATTCAAGTTGTAATTTTATTTTAGGCAAGAGTCTTAAATTTAGATCACTATAGATATAGTTTTTTTGCAAGATTTTATGTGAGTTTTGAACTTCTATTTATTTATTCCGTACTCTCTAGAATCAATGAATCTTAACATATTAGATTTATTCTTAAAATCAACATGAATTCTAGTTTAGAACCATGCAACATTAAGCAGATTAACTGAATATGACTGAAGGCACCAAAGCCTTGGCCATGTAACTTTCGCGTGAGAAAAACCGATGATCAATTCAACATGAGTTTGTTAGGATAAATAGATCTACAAATAAACTCTTTCGAGTTGTGATAGAATTCGCGTGAACAACACGAAGTTCAAAGAGAAGCTGAAGTTTTTAGTTTCGATGATTCCAGATATTTGGTAGGTCAAATCAATTCCTCATTATTCACTAATAAAGGGCCATGTAATTTAATTGATAGGTAATTTTGCAAATCAATTTTATGATTCAACCTGTATCAAATTAGTTTTTGGTGTTTCAGTTAGTTTCCCAGTACAATTTTGAAAAGATTTTACGACAGAGATTCAAATGACCAAGAAATAGAGGTACGTGAGAAAGTTGAGCAGTCATTTTTTTTACATAACCCTAAAAAACCTAATGCTCATGCACATTAACTAGCCGCCAGCCACCTTTTGCTTTAACTAGCATGCCTCCACCGGCCGCCGGAACCACCACCGGACCACCCCCTCCCAGCCAGCGATGGTCCACACACCCGGCAGCCCCTCCAGCCGCCTCCTTCATCGCGTGCCACCTCTCGGGTTTTGATACCAAACTTGCAAGTTGTTGCCGCCACCTCCTTGGCCACTGGTGGTGGTGCTTTGACTTCGCAAGAGAACCCCCCCCCCCCCCCCCCCCCAAATCGGTAACTCTCCCGTGACTCCCCACCCGTCGACGACGCTACCGCACGAAACTCGTGACCGTCATCCACGCGAAACCCGTGAGCAACCTACGCGTTATCCTGGATGTTCGTTGTCCACCGCCGTCGCCGAGTGCATGGCTGGTCGTGAGGCCTCCACCCGATCGCAATATCATAAAGAAATCCTTAGTTGTAGTAAATTATGAACAAGTTTGCATTTCGTAAAAGCAGGAAGGCGAAAACTTGGCTGTGAACTTTAGGCCCATTTAGCCAAGAGAGACATGCAACCTGAGCCTAAAAGAAGGAAAAAATAAGCTCCAAGCTGCAACTTGAAATTGGTTTGCAACTTCGGACTCATAAAATCTGTTGCAAGAAGATCCACAAGCGCCATATAAATCAAGATTCCAGCGGAAGCAGAGTTGAAAATGCCTTCAATAATAAGAGCTGTTGGGCTATTCTCTTTGTAAACTTTTGATATCCCAATCCCAATTCCAATCCCGACGGGAGTGGTCAGGGAAAAGAAAAGTATCATTGCCGCTATGGCTTTTGACTTGAACTTTGCCTGCGTCCACAACAAATCGACACCATCAATGCTCTATATTTTGTGTTCTTGGCCTTTACGTTTTAAAAGTTGTGACTAGCGGGTAGAGAGTACCTGAGAGATGCATCCACCAAGGCCCATGCCTTCAAAGAACTGGTGAAAAGTTAGTGCTGCTATGAGGGGCTTGATTGTCTTTACACTTCCGGAAGCACCCAATGAAATCCCAATTATCACTGAATGCACAACTATCCCCAACTCCAATACCTACAATCGAAGGCTCTGGCAATAGTGAACAAACTCTTCAACAAAGAGCTATAGTGTAGTAGATTCACTCTATATGCTTTAAATATAGTTCAAAAAAAGATAAGGGCAAGATAGCCCCACATTATAAATGTCTTTATACTATGTTTTGCACTAGCCATAGGATACAAACAGTAAACACAGTTCCACTTTCAAACTAATGCCTATACCAGTAACAGAAATCCTTGTATCAGAAAGCATATCAGTAAAGTGTCACATAGAATGCCTTCTGCAAAACTGACTTTCTAATTTCTAGTTTAATTAAAAAATCAAATATCTGAGGATTTATTTTTTTTTTTCCCACCACCAGAATGGTGTAATGGAAAATAAACAAAAGAATGAATTGAAATGCAGGGTAAAACACAAAAGGAAAACGGGGGAAGTAAATGACCAACTCACAGCAATTGATACCTGTGAGACAACTCGGCGTCGGAAAAGATCAGAAGTCCCAGAACCAGAAGCATCCGACGATGCAAAAGCAGATCCATGAGCATGGCCGTGCGTGGCATGCGTATGTACGTGAACATGACCTTCATGCCCTCCATGCATCTCCTTGTCATCATCATTAACAGGCAAAGCCTTAATAAAATGCGAACTTTGATACAAAGATGTGGCAAATGCATCAATCATCATAGTCAAAATCGCGGAAACCATTGCCACAAACCCGGTGAAAGGGAAATCCTGCCACGGTTTTGGGCTTAAGCAAGGACTTGTTAGACTCTCATACGCATCAGGCAGTATGTGGACAAAGCCTGTGGCAAGAATCACACCGGCAGCAAAGGCTTTGATTATGAAGAAAATATTGTTCTCAGGATGAAAAGTTGAGATGTTTTTTCCGAAGATTGGAATTGAAACACCGAAAGCACCCGCAATCAGGATTGATAGAATCGCAACAAGTTTGAGTTTCAAGGCTTTGGTTTTGTCGCCACGGCTGCTGATGGTTTCAGTGTCACACTTGCATTCTGCAGAAGCTAAGAGCGGGAGGAGAATCAAAAGGAAACAAAAGAAAATAAAGAGGAACATTGTTTTTCTGGCCATGGCTGCAAATACCGAAATGCATTATTTAATCGTGTTGAGTAGTTTTATCTTTTATGATTTTGAGTTGCGTATTTATTGATGTGAAAAGTAGGTCAGTGTGATCAAGAAAGTGTGAAATGGCGACATGAAAGTGTATGAAGCGTGCATGTGATTGGCTTAGGCTTGACAAGTGTGTGGTTTGTTGACTAAATGATGACATTATGAGTTAACATCTTTGTTACTAAAGGGAGTTGTATTTTAATCGGGTTTTGGGATCACTAACAGTCCCATCAAATTAGAGAACTTAGTGGAAAGTGACAGGGTGGCTCTACTGCAACTCAAAACAAAAGTCATCTTTTTCAATCTTAAAAAATTGGAAAATTTCATCAAGCTCTCTAAGACGTTTGATTGCACTATTATTCTAATTCTACAATAGATTGTTTTTAATCTGTAGAATTAATTATTAATACTCTTTATGATATCATCATCAGGAAACGATGTGAGATGCGACATTGTGTGCGCTTGTTGTACAATCTCCTCTTGATGAGAAAGGGCTTGACACACTTCGGACCCAAGAACTACCCATGGCCCCTTAACAAGCCCGGATAAACCAAGCCGGCTCATTTTGACTGTGGTAGTAGCACAGGAAGGAGTGAAATACTGAAAATTTGAATGGAAAAAATTATAGAAAAGTTAAATTTTATTTACCTCACCAATGAACAAATAAATCAATAATTTTAGTACAAATAATTTTTTCGCCTCTCTCGAAAAACATATGACAACAATTCATTATAACACATAGGTAGTATCGAACACGTTCTCCTGTTTAATAATTGAAGTTGACATGAATGGGAAATGAAACCCGTCCATTGCCAACAAAAATAGTGTGCTCACCGGCCGGCAGAAGGGTATTTGCAGCATAGTCCACGATGTTCAAGCTCCTGCAAGCATTAAACGCAAATTTAATCCTCTCACTCTGTCCAGCCTTCACAAAAACCCTTTGGAAGCCGATCACTTGCTTGATATAAGTTGCAGCTATTTTTGCAGGGGGCTTGGAGTACACAATGACAACATCACTGCCATCTGTGCTGCCAACATTTTGAACGTCAACTTCGAACTCGAAATGATCATCGCATTTCAGGTCATTGACTAGAACACCAGGACACCGGGTCTTGGAGGCATCACTCGTATAGTTTAGATTGCGACAATGTTGAAGTTTGTTCAAATGTACGTGAATTGTCCTCGTCAAGGAAAGTAGATTGTATTTGAAGTGCGTGTAGCTGAGGCCGTGTCCGAATGGATACAGTGTTGGGCCATCGTAGAATTTATATGTTCTGCCCGGATAACCTAAGTTATCAACAGGCCTCAATGGCATGGAAGTCATTGGCAGCATCTCGACGTAATCGCCATTGTACCAAGTTATAGGCAATCTTCCACCTGAAAGCAATATCATATCATCAATTCTTTGATATACTGAAGAGTATATATGCACATTAAAATCGAGTTAATCAATATTCCCCGTAAATATATACTTACCAGGATTGTATTTACCGAAGACTACATCAGCAATGGCATGGCCGCCTTCCTCTCCAGGATAGCCAGCCCATAAGATAGCTTTGATGTTTGCGTTAGTCTTAGCAAAGGCGATATCAACGCCGCCGGCAGACATGATTACTAGAACGACTGGACCTTTGGCAACCTCGGCAACCTGGTTGATAAGCTGAGTTTGGTATCCAGGAAGCCAGAGATCTTCTCTGTCCAAGCTCTCTGCCTCAACTGACAAATCCAAGCCTGCCAAAATTATGGTGGCATCCGCAGTCTTCGCGGCTTCTGAAGCAGCAAATATGGAGTTTTTGCTCTTGCAGGCAACATCACCACATCCCGTCTCGTAGGTCACGTTTGCATACGCAGAGAAGCCAGCAATTGGAGATGTGTATCGGCACGGAATCCCTACAACAATTAACACGCCGTATATAATTAATTTTTGAAAACTAAAGAGTAAAGAGCAAAGGTATCTCCTTTACTTAGGTTGCGGTTTGGTATTGAAACAATGTACCTGCATAATTTCCAATCATGGCTAAAGTAGCATTGGCATGTGGCCCCACAACAGCGACTGTTTTGACCTTGGCAGAGTTCAAAGGCAGAGTGTTGTGATGGTTCTTCAAAAGAACAATTCCTTCTCTGGCTGCTTCTGCAGCTAACTCTATATTTTCATCCGAGCAAATATCTCTTTTGCCAAGAGATTTAAACTGAGGGCTTCCGTCGAAGAATCCTAGTCTCATTAGAACGGTGTAAAGGTACTTGAGAGACTTATCTATGTCTGTTTCCTTCGCCTTCCCTTGTTGCACTGCATTTCCAGTGAAGTTTGTGTAGTATTGTCCACAGTCCAAATCCAAACCTAAATAGAATAAAGCCAAGAAATTGCATTAACCTGAAATTCAAAGAAGCTCTATGCTTAAAGAATTTAGGAGTACAAGTAACAATTAAGTTAATAGGAAAGGCACATATATAATAAATGATCAGTTACCTGCTTTTAATGTTTGGGCAACAGCATCTTCTTTCGAGTCACTAAGAAATTTCTGGCTATCGACCATAACTTGGATTGAATCGCAATCTGACACTATATATCTGAAAAAGAAATTCAATAGTTATGACGCAATTTAGTTGAATCAGTAATCATAGTTCGTATCTACAGTTAGTGTGATATTATACACTTTGTTGTTGAATTATGTTAATTACAAATTTAGAATTTTAATTAATACCCGTGAAGATCCCATTCTCCTCTAACAGTCTGATTTAAAAGCTTGGGATCAGCACAAGTAGGTATGCCATTGACGCGGTTATAAGAGCACATGACGCTGCTAGCATCGCCTTCTTTGACACACATTTCGAATGGTCTAAGGAAAGTCTCTTCCATATCTTGCTCGGTTACCTTCAAAATTCAAGAAATTGTATGAAAATCGAAGAAAATGTTGCCAAGTAATTTGTCACATAGAAACTGAATTAATTATGTCATTCGTAAGTTAGATATTACGAACCCTCGCATCAAAATGATAACGATCAACTCCCTTCCAATTATCAACATCATAGGCAGCATAATGCTTGCAGCACGATGAAACTTTTAAAGGTCTAGAGTTCAAATCCGTAGCATTTTCATGTCCCTCGACGTCCTGTAGGCCCCTGACATAGTTGACAGCGTATCTGCCAACTACAAAAGGATCTTCGCCGGGCGTCTCAGTGATTCTTCCCCATCTCGGATCCCTTGCTACATTAATGTTTGGACTCCAATATGTTAGTCCACCTCGCCCTAGATTGTACATCGCTCTTGCTTCCGTTGAAACAGCCTACGACAATAAAGAATGAGTTTCAGTTCAATGAATGTTTTTTTAACGAGGATTTTCGTACTGTATTAAAATGTGAAAAAGACTTTAAAGTGCGAGAACAGCTCATTAAAAAATTTGTATCAATTTAGTTATCTACGACATGCTAATAATAATAAATAAAATGGCAAGTGAGATCAAATACCTGGCCTATCTTTTTCCACAATGACTCATTGAATGAAGCTGTTGTGAGGATGACAGTGGGAAAACTTGTTGCTCCAGGAACTACGTCGTCGAAATGAGTGCCAGGACCGACATTGGACACTCCATGCAGTGCCTCGGACCACCACTCGTACTGCGGAAGCCCCAACCTTGCGACGCCGTGAGCAAAATCTCCGAGTTGCTGCACTTTTTCATCAAGGGTCATTCGGCTCACCAAGTCCTTCGCTCTTACGGAATAGGGTAAAGATGAATCACAGAAGAGAAGGCCTGACATTTGCAGTCCAAGTTTAGAGAACCGAACGGGGTCACAAACGAAGACAGGGCTACTGCTGTCGTTTGCATCAACAGCGTCTGTAGAGAAGACGAGTAAAGCAGTGGAGAGACTAAAGCATAGGAGAAAATTAACAACTTTGGCCATCGTTCCTTTTCTTAGTCTTCGAGATCGAACCTATAGATTGTAGCTATGAAGCAGTTTATGAGGCGACTGTCTGCTTTTATAAGCAATTAATTATGCGCTCTTGAGTTCATCTCAAAGGTTGTTATCTTTGACTTGCTAGATTACTGTTATGAAGTTACTATTGCATACGGTTTGTAGAAGAGAATGCGAACCACTCACTTTCCTTTTAGTTTATAACAGCAAACATATTTGTTAAATTTTGTCGAATACTTGATTAATCATGGGTGACAACTAAAGTTTGTTGTGCTCGATATGGATGAATGCGTGGAGATTTTAAGAACAATATAAACGATTTGTCGTTTCAAGTTTCAATCCATTTGATGGTTTCTTTTATCCAACTCTCCTAAAATGGCGCAAATTAATGCCGATTGATTTAGCCAATTAACCAAGCAATAATAAATTTATAGTTTGTTATCTCGTACAAATTTATTCTAGACAAGTTTATTATTTTTAGTTGGACATTGTGAGTATATTTATGTAAAAATCGTTAATAATAGATTGAAGATATTTGGGAAAGATGGGGATCCTTCGACTGGTTGAAATTTATTGGAACCTAAAAATTCATTTATTTATTGATTCCATACAATCTATTTAGAAAAAAGATTTCAAAAAACGATATTATCTTCATTAGTTACAAAATTTGAAAAAACATATGAAATATTAAATATCCAAGTAGTTATGAAAAACTTTGTCACCTAATTGTTTATGAAAGTAAAATTATTAAAAGAAAATTCTGTTTTAAGTTGTTAATTCATCTATTGTATTGATGGTTCATTATCAATTGTGTCACCGTCTAAAAAAATATAAGATAACCTCAATTAGAAGAATTAAAAACACTCTAAAATATTGATGGCAAGAATCAAAATCAGTTTAGAGCTGCAACTAAAATTTCTGTTTATTGTAGTGAGGCAAAATTCCTTGTGCCTGCTCTTGTTTATGTTGAATTGTTGAACACGACACACACCACCAACTTGTTTATCTCAATACGACCTATTACGAATTGCGAGTATGTAAGCTTATTATCAACTTTGAACTTGTAATTGAGCTACTAATTGGAATTTGGAAACAAACTCGTCGATTCATGAAATAGATTTAATCTTTCGAATTAACTAATTAATAATAACTTTTTTCTTATTAGTTTGTGAAATGGAGTCTTGTCGTTTTCATAAGAAAAGGGGGAAGAAACTAGATATATTAAATTGTTCAAAGTAATGCCGTAATGAAAATTACGGCATCAATACCGTGATAGAAATAAATATTATAAATTACACATAAAACTAATAAATGTAAAGTAAAACTAGTAACTTTATTCAAGATTATTAATTATTTAAAAAATTAACATTGTTTCTATAGAATTTAGTGAAAAATGCATAAAAAAATATTTTCTTTAATTAAACATGGAAAACAATTACTCATTAATTAAACAAAAAATTATACTGAAAAAAAAGTGGAATAAGTTTTATTAAATTGGTTTAACCATAAATTCTATATTTATTCTAGGACATTTGTGTACTTTTTTTTTTCCATTTTTTATAATAATATATATTCACTACACAAGTTAATCAAATGCAATTATTTATCTTGATGTGGATCAAGCAAAAAGAAAATAAAAAAAATTCTTATATTCCTAGACACGTATGCCGCAACTTTAATCACGGCATCATAGAATGACCCAAATAAATAAAACAAAATTGTTTGGCTAAATCAATCGGCATTAATTTGCGCCATTTTAGGAGAGTTGGATAAAAGAAACCATCAAATGGATTGAAACTTGAAACGACAAATCGTTTATATTGTTCTTAAAATCTCCACGCATTCATCCATATCGAGCACAACAAACTTTAGTTGTCACCCATGATTAATCAAGTATTCGACAAAATTTAACAAATATGTTTGCTGTTATAAACTAAAAGGAAAGTGAGTGGTTCGCATTCTCTTCTACAAACCGTATGCAATAGTAACTTCATAACAGTAATCTAGCAAGTCAAAGATAACAACCTTTGAGATGAACTCAAGAGCGCATAATTAATTGCTTATAAAAGCAGACAGTCGCCTCATAAACTGCTTCATAGCTACAATCTATAGGTTCGATCTCGAAGACTAAGAAAAGGAACGATGGCCAAAGTTGTTAATTTTCTCCTATGCTTTAGTCTCTCCACTGCTTTACTCGTCTTCTCTACAGACGCTGTTGATGCAAACGACAGCAGTAGCCCTGTCTTCGTTTGTGACCCCGTTCGGTTCTCTAAACTTGGACTGCAAATGTCAGGCCTTCTCTTCTGTGATTCATCTTTACCCTATTCCGTAAGAGCGAAGGACTTGGTGAGCCGAATGACCCTTGATGAAAAAGTGCAGCAACTCGGAGATTTTGCTCACGGCGTCGCAAGGTTGGGGCTTCCGCAGTACGAGTGGTGGTCCGAGGCACTGCATGGAGTGTCCAATGTCGGTCCTGGCACTCATTTCGACGACGTAGTTCCTGGAGCAACAAGTTTTCCCACTGTCATCCTCACAACAGCTTCATTCAATGAGTCATTGTGGAAAAAGATAGGCCAGGTATTTGATCTCACTTGCCATTTTATTTATTATTATTAGCATGTCGTAGATAACTAAATTGATACAAATTTTTTAATGAGCTGTTCTCGCACTTTAAAGTCTTTTTCACATTTTAATACAGTACGAAAATCCTCGTTAAAAAAACATTCATTGAACTGAAACTCATTCTTTATTGTCGTAGGCTGTTTCAACGGAAGCAAGAGCGATGTACAATCTAGGGCGAGGTGGACTAACATATTGGAGTCCAAACATTAATGTAGCAAGGGATCCGAGATGGGGAAGAATCACTGAGACGCCCGGCGAAGATCCTTTTGTAGTTGGCAGATACGCTGTCAACTATGTCAGGGGCCTACAGGACGTCGAGGGACATGAAAATGCTACGGATTTGAACTCTAGACCTTTAAAAGTTTCATCGTGCTGCAAGCATTATGCTGCCTATGATGTTGATAATTGGAAGGGAGTTGATCGTTATCATTTTGATGCGAGGGTTCGTAATATCTAACTTACGAATGACATAATTAATTCAGTTTCTATGTGACAAATTACTTGGCAACATTTTCTTCGATTTTCATACAATTTCTTGAATTTTGAAGGTAACCGAGCAAGATATGGAAGAGACTTTCCTTAGACCATTCGAAATGTGTGTCAAAGAAGGCGATGCTAGCAGCGTCATGTGCTCTTATAACCGCGTCAATGGCATACCTACTTGTGCTGATCCCAAGCTTTTAAATCAGACTGTTAGAGGAGAATGGGATCTTCACGGGTATTAATTAAAATTCTAAATTTGTAATTAACATAATTCAACAACAAAGTGTATAATATCACACTAACTGTAGATACGAACTATGATTACTGATTCAACTAAATTGCGTCATAACTATTGAATTTCTTTTTCAGATATATAGTGTCAGATTGCGATTCAATCCAAGTTATGGTCGATAGCCAGAAATTTCTTAGTGACTCGAAAGAAGATGCTGTTGCCCAAACATTAAAAGCAGGTAACTGATCATTTATTATATATGTGCCTTTCCTATTAACTTAATTGTTACTTGTACTCCTAAATTCTTTAAGCATAGAGCTTCTTTGAATTTCAGGTTAATGCAATTTCTTGGCTTTATTCTATTTAGGTTTGGATTTGGACTGTGGACAATACTACACAAACTTCACTGGAAATGCAGTGCAACAAGGGAAGGCGAAGGAAACAGACATAGATAAGTCTCTCAAGTACCTTTACACCGTTCTAATGAGACTAGGATTCTTCGACGGAAGCCCTCAGTTTAAATCTCTTGGCAAAAGAGATATTTGCTCGGATGAAAATATAGAGTTAGCTGCAGAAGCAGCCAGAGAAGGAATTGTTCTTTTGAAGAACCATCACAACACTCTGCCTTTGAACTCTGCCAAGGTCAAAACAGTCGCTGTTGTGGGGCCACATGCCAATGCTACTTTAGCCATGATTGGAAATTATGCAGGTACATTGTTTCAATACCAAACCGCAACCTAAGTAAAGGAGATACCTTTGCTCTTTACTCTTTAGTTTTCAAAAATTAATTATATACGGCGTGTTAATTGTTGTAGGGATTCCGTGCCGATACACATCTCCAATTGCTGGCTTCTCTGCGTATGCAAACGTGACCTACGAGACGGGATGTGGTGATGTTGCCTGCAAGAGCAAAAACTCCATATTTGCTGCTTCAGAAGCCGCGAAGACTGCGGATGCCACCATAATTTTGGCAGGCTTGGATTTGTCAGTTGAGGCAGAGAGCTTGGACAGAGAAGATCTCTGGCTTCCTGGATACCAAACTCAGCTTATCAACCAGGTTGCCGAGGTTGCCAAAGGTCCAGTCGTTCTAGTAATCATGTCTGCCGGCGGCGTTGATATCGCCTTTGCTAAGACTAACGCAAACATCAAAGCTATCTTATGGGCTGGCTATCCTGGAGAGGAAGGCAGCCGTGCCATTGCTGATGTAGTCTTCGGTAAATACAATCCTGGTAAGTATATATTTACGGGGAATATTGATTAACTCGATTTTAATGTGCATATATACTCTTCAGTATATCAAAGAATTGATGATATGATATTGCTTTCAGGTGGAAGATTGCCTATAACTTGGTACAATGGCGATTACGTCGAGATGCTGCCAATGACTTCCATGCCATTGAGGCCTGTTGATAACTTAGGTTATCCGGGCAGAACATATAAATTCTACGATGGCCCAACACTGTATCCATTCGGACACGGCCTCAGCTACACGCACTTCAAATACAATCTACTTTCCTTGACGAGGACAATTCACGTACATTTGAACAAACTTCAACATTGTCGCAATCTAAACTATACGAGTGATGCCTCCAAGACCCGGTGTCCTGGTGTTCTAGTCAATGACCTGAAATGCGATGATCATTTCGAGTTCGAAGTTGACGTTCAAAATGTTGGCAGCACAGATGGCAGTGATGTTGTCATTGTGTACTCCAAGCCCCCTGCAAAAATAGCTGCAACTTATATCAAGCAAGTGATCGGCTTCCAAAGGGTTTTTGTGAAGGCTGGACAGAGTGAGAGGATTAAATTTGCGTTTAATGCTTGCAGGAGCTTGAACATCGTGGACTATGCTGCAAATACCCTTCTGCCGGCCGGTGAGCACACTATTTTTGTTGGCAATGGACGGGTTTCATTTCCCATTCATGTCAACTTCAATTATTAAACAGGAGAACGTGTTCGATACTACCTATGTGTTATAATGAATTGTTGTCATATGTTTTTCGAGAGAGGCGAAAAAATTATTTGTACTAAAATTATTGATTTATTTGTTCATTGGTGAGGTAAATAAAATTTAACTTTTCTATAATTTTTTCCATTCAAATTTTCAGTATTTCACTCCTTCCTGTGCTACTACCACAGTCAAAATGAGCCGGCTTGGTTTATCCGGGCTTGTTAAGGGGCCATGGGTAGTTCTTGGGTCCGAAGTGTGTCAAGCCCTTTCTCATCAAGAGGAGATTGTACAACAAGCGCACACAATGTCGCATCTCACATCGTTTCCTGATGATGATATCATAAAGAGTATTAATAATTAATTCTACAGATTAAAAACAATCTATTGTAGAATTAGAATAATAGTGCAATCAAACGTCTTAGAGAGCTTGATGAAATTTTCCAATTTTTTAAGATTGAAAAAGATGACTTTTGTTTTGAGTTGCAGTAGAGCCACCCTGTCACTTTCCACTAAGTTCTCTAATTTGATGGGACTGTTAGTGATCCCAAAACCCGATTAAAATACAACTCCCTTTAGTAACAAAGATGTTAACTCATAATGTCATCATTTAGTCAACAAACCACACACTTGTCAAGCCTAAGCCAATCACATGCACGCTTCATACACTTTCATGTCGCCATTTCACACTTTCTTGATCACACTGACCTACTTTTCACATCAATAAATACGCAACTCAAAATCATAAAAGATAAAACTACTCAACACGATTAAATAATGCATTTCGGTATTTGCAGCCATGGCCAGAAAAACAATGTTCCTCTTTATTTTCTTTTGTTTCCTTTTGATTCTCCTCCCGCTCTTAGCTTCTGCAGAATGCAAGTGTGACACTGAAACCATCAGCAGCCGTGGCGACAAAACCAAAGCCTTGAAACTCAAACTTGTTGCGATTCTATCAATCCTGATTGCGGGTGCTTTCGGTGTTTCAATTCCAATCTTCGGAAAAAACATCTCAACTTTTCATCCTGAGAACAATATTTTCTTCATAATCAAAGCCTTTGCTGCCGGTGTGATTCTTGCCACAGGCTTTGTCCACATACTGCCTGATGCGTATGAGAGTCTAACAAGTCCTTGCTTAAGCCCAAAACCGTGGCAGGATTTCCCTTTCACCGGGTTTGTGGCAATGGTTTCCGCGATTTTGACTATGATGATTGATGCATTTGCCACATCTTTGTATCAAAGTTCGCATTTTATTAAGGCTTTGCCTGTTAATGATGATGACAAGGAGATGCATGGAGGGCATGAAGGTCATGTTCACGTACATACGCATGCCACGCACGGCCATGCTCATGGATCTGCTTTTGCATCGTCGGATGCTTCTGGTTCTGGGACTTCTGATCTTTTCCGACGCCGAGTTGTCTCACAGGTATCAATTGCTGTGAGTTGGTCATTTACTTCCCCCGTTTTCCTTTTGTGTTTTACCCTGCATTTCAATTCATTCTTTTGTTTATTTTCCATTACACCATTCTGGTGGTGGGAAAAAAAAAAATAAATCCTCAGATATTTGATTTTTTAATTAAACTAGAAATTAGAAAGTCAGTTTTGCAGAAGGCATTCTATGTGACACTTTACTGATATGCTTTCTGATACAAGGATTTCTGTTACTGGTATAGGCATTAGTTTGAAAGTGGAACTGTGTTTACTGTTTGTATCCTATGGCTAGTGCAAAACATAGTATAAAGACATTTATAATGTGGGGCTATCTTGCCCTTATCTTTTTTTGAACTATATTTAAAGCATATAGAGTGAATCTACTACACTATAGCTCTTTGTTGAAGAGTTTGTTCACTATTGCCAGAGCCTTCGATTGTAGGTATTGGAGTTGGGGATAGTTGTGCATTCAGTGATAATTGGGATTTCATTGGGTGCTTCCGGAAGTGTAAAGACAATCAAGCCCCTCATAGCAGCACTAACTTTTCACCAGTTCTTTGAAGGCATGGGCCTTGGTGGATGCATCTCTCAGGTACTCTCTACCCGCTAGTCACAACTTTTAAAACGTAAAGGCCAAGAACACAAAATATAGAGCATTGATGGTGTCGATTTGTTGTGGACGCAGGCAAAGTTCAAGTCAAAAGCCATAGCGGCAATGATACTTTTCTTTTCCCTGACCACTCCCGTCGGGATTGGAATTGGGATTGGGATATCAAAAGTTTACAAAGAGAATAGCCCAACAGCTCTTATTATTGAAGGCATTTTCAACTCTGCTTCCGCTGGAATCTTGATTTATATGGCGCTTGTGGATCTTCTTGCAACAGATTTTATGAGTCCGAAGTTGCAAACCAATTTCAAGTTGCAGCTTGGAGCTTATTTTTTCCTTCTTTTAGGCTCAGGTTGCATGTCTCTCTTGGCTAAATGGGCCTAAAGTTCACAGCCATGTTTTCGCCTTCCTGCTTTTACGAAATGCAAACTTGTTCATAATTTACTACAACTAAGGATTTCTTTATGATACTGTAAGTGTTTTTAAAACATTGGTAGTGGAATTAGTGTGGACTTTTAATCGAAATCATTTATTTTATATAATTGATAATTAAATAATTAATTAAAATATAACATGTAACTTATAGGTTGCCAATAAACATTAATTTTAAATTTTAAATTAATATTAATTTATAAAAAAAAGCCACCTCAATTCTTATGGTTTGTTTAAATGATCATACAGATTCTTTTAGTTTCATAAATGATCACACAGATTCTTTTAATTTCATAAATGACTATTATACCTTTGAATTAAAATAATTTCAATAAATATGAATATAATAATAAGATAAAAATAATAAATAATATCATATGATATAAATAAAATATTATAATAAATACAATTAATAAACTAATGTGTACAATGAAAATTTGTTAATATTAAGTTATTATTAGTCTATTTCAATGGATTTACTAAAATTTACTAATCCAAAATTTGATTTTAAGATTGATATTAATGTAGGCATAATTAAATAATACATTGTAAAAAATAATATAAATTTTATAAATTATTGTGAATGTTAGGTATAATTATTTAATATAATGTTAGGTATAATTATTTAATATTATTAGGATGTCAAATAGATTTTAATATTATTAAAAGAATATGACAAATTAATAATGTTAAAATAATTTTTTAATATTCAAAATATTTTATTATATATATATATATATATGTATTAAGAGGTTTTATATGACTATTTAAACAAATTTTAAAAGTGTGAGTGGTCTTTTCTCTATTAGTTTTGTAGCATATTTAAAGTGCTAAATCATTATATATCATACATCGCACTTAAGATGTTGATTTTGTTGAAGTGTTATGTTATTAAAAATTAAACTTTGCATTTATAATGTACTACAACTTCAATGTAAAATGCAATAAAAAAATATAAAGACATTTTTTAGTAGTCAATTGTAGCTTTCTTTTACAACATATGTTTTATTAAATCATATGAAATGATACACACACGTTGCGTACTCTTATGTACCTCTATTTATTAATAGGAGGGAAATTAAAGTTATAATTACCCTGATATATTATGAAGTGATATATGAAATATAAATATTAGTAAAAATTAATTTATAGACTAATGAAGTAAGCCATTTTTTATGGGCATTTGATACATTAATTCAAGGCTGAAAGTAGTTGAATGTCTACTGAAGTCATTGGATGATCAACGGGATATTTTTAAAGTGATTAGATATGGGTCACTAAGTATCGAGTTCAATGAGATTTGTTACAAAGCCTCAATGATAGATGCTAGATACTTGAAATTTAAAGGTTTTATGACCCAACTCAAGTATGAAATGACAGAGTTGAATGGAAACTTTGAGGAGAAAAGCGGTGGACGGTCTAGTGAGAAGCAAAATGATGTTATTATAAAAGATCCATTAATTGTGAAGACAAAAGGTACTCCTAGTGCAAGAGTTAATAAAAGTGTCAACTTGAAAAAATGTGGATGCTGCAAAATGTCTAGTACTTACTAAGGTATATTTATATTAGCATAATTCTTACAAATGTTGAATATGTTAGTTGTTATCAAAAATTATTTTTATTGATGCTTTTTTGTTTGATATAATCGTATAATATAGGTTGGAAAAGAAGGTGATGAGAAACAGAAGAATATTACAGATCACGAAGTTAGTTCAGATGCTTCATTTGATATTAATTTGGTAAGGTAATTATTAGATGTAGATGGCCATGTAATTTTTTTTTTTTTTTCAATAAGGCTGCTGAGCTTAAGGAGTATAGTTTTAGTGCTAATGAAGTTTGTTCGTTTGTGCTTGTTCAGGAGAATGAAGCTTCAAATAAGGATGTTGTTGAGGAGAATATTTAGCTAACATTCATCCAATTAATGTTTACTTGTTGTTCCATTCGAGATTCCATAGAATAGCTCTTGTCAAGTGCCAGGATCTTTGTGCGTGATTGTGATCTGCTGATGGCTTAGCAGCTTGGCCTCTTTTTTACATACTTAGTAATATGTATTTATTATTTGTACAGATATTCTATTTAGTTACTTCGAATTGGCTTGATGTAACGGTGGGTTTTGGAATGAGAAATTGTGAATACTTTCTCCAATTGTGCTCCTTCTCCAACTGACACTGAGGCCAATCCGTTTAAGTCATTTTTCAAGGCTCATTTTAAGAAGAAAATTCAGTAATTTTTTCCCACAAAATTTGCATAAAGTATACTCGAATGGAAACTGAGGCCGGCTTCTAAAATTTGTCCCGGAAATCTCCTCTTAGGACGAAAATTGGCAGTTGAGATTTTTAGTTAATGACTTACAGTCATTTACTTATAGGGTGAACTGAAAAAAAGAAAAAAAAAGCACAGTATTATTCTTCTCTCTTAATATGTTGACATGCTCCTGCTGTATAATACCAAGTCCTAAACTCCTAATTTTGGGCAACTACTTAAGCAAATTCAAGACCACGAAATGATAGTGATTTTCGTATAGCACGATCTCTTACCTCATTTGCACCACCATTTACAAGGTGTAGTGTAAGATAAAATCTTTCTTTATCCTATCCATACTGCACATAATAGAATTACGAACACAATTTAATGTTGATTAAAGTATTGTGCAAACTAAGAAATATAAATCGTATGATTAATTTACTTTATAAGTTGAGAATAACATCTCACAAGGAGTCTCTATGAATTTCATCACATACAACCCACAACCGCTTCCATTTGATTGAATTGGTACATTATTTGGATACAAAATGTCAAAGTCAGCAAAATATCAGTCTTCTGAATTGCCTCCTCAAATAATTTTGCTCATAAATTCTTATTCATATGCTTTACACCAATAGTTAAATTTATAGTAAATATATTAATAAAAACCCCTGTAATTTACTTCAAACAAGCCAACATTAAAATCTTTCATAAGTTAAAAAGTTAGAGAGTTGGGTTTGGCAGCTTGCACCATATATAATCAAACACCGATAGTTAATTCTTACTTACATGCTTTAATAAATAGCTAATTTTATATTCAAGCTCTTGTAATACTCAACGCAATAAACTGACAGACCTTAGACCATGGTTACAAATACTCGAGGCAATAAACTGACAATATGTTGAACTAGAAGGACAAGTTCACGATTCCAGTAAATGGTTAATTAATTGAAAAAAAAAAATCCTAGGTTAACATTATACACCCCCTTGATTTGGAAGGAGACCGTTACGTCATTAAAAAAAAAATCAATATTGAAAATATAACCGAAATTCACAAGGATTCACTAGAAAATCAATTCAAATAGCAAAAGCAGTTTTTGGCTGTATAAGTGCTATGGGATATGCAAAATTTGTCAAGAACAACTTATTGAATCTCTTTCGTCTAATTATTAAGAAACAAAGATAGTCTTTAAGAATTTAATTGTAAATACATGAACGTGAGAAATAAAGAGAGAGATTGAATTTTACTCTATCTCTATTTTTTTGCTCTTTTTAAATTTAAAAGCACATTTTTAACCGGTTTGTTAGCCAGTTAAAATATTTTTAAAATAATTAAAAAATTTTTATTATTAAAAATAATATGTATCATTGATTAGATTTAACAGTATATATTTCTGACACTATTGATGCTGCAAAAAAACTACAACTAAATGAGTAATTGTCTCCTTATAAAATATAATATTAAGGGTTAATTATCTGTGGGTAACACTTGTTTTGATATATTGCAAAAAAGTTACGCATATTTTAAAAATACTCAATTAGGTGACAATCTGTTAAGTTTTACTACTAATTCTAATGGAAGTGGTTAATTAGTTAGGAAATGACGTGTTTGCTCCTACTTAGTGATTTTTTATTTTTTTTAATAGAAAGATATATAAAATTAAATCTCTGTCTTAAGTTGAATTCATTGACAGGGCTTTTTTTAAGCTAAATCAAACTTTTAAAAAAAAATCTTGTTGAATCAAGCTAATTTTTTAACATAAAAACATTAAATTTATCTTGATTCATGAGAGATCTGCCTTTTTTATCTCATTAGCTCTAATTTTGCAAATGTTGGACTCGATTCCTCAAGAATCAACTTTCGATCTAGTTTTATGGCTTGGTAAGCATTTTGTTCCAATTCACGACTACTATCGTGCTATGGATGTAGAGAAGATGGAGCCCGGAGAAGATGAAAAAAGAAGGAAAAAAAAAAGAAAAAGAAAAGAACACATAAATAATGAAGAAAGGAGAAAAAAAAGGTGAAAGATAAATAAATTTATTTTTCTAATTCTACCCTTGTGCATTAGAGTTAACGACAAAAATTAACGAATTGTCACTTGATTAAGCGTTTTTAAAACATATATCACATTTTAAAAATATATCAAAACAAACGTCGCCGGAAAGTAATTAGCTCTAATGTTAATGAAGATATATCATGAATCATGTTGAAGACCAAACTTTATAAGATTTCAGAAGGTGAGAATGAGCTTTCTGAAATGTGGACAAATAAATGGATGTGCGAATTGTTATTAAAATAGGGATTTATTAGTTAAATTTAAAATTTTGGATCACCATTGCGAACACAATCCTGTGATTTGCCTATTCACACTTCACACTTGGCATTCAACTAAGAAAGTTATGTCATTCAACCAAATGATGGATCTCCAGTAGAAGTTAATCATTTTTTATTCAATAATCATCCTTCTTGATTTTTCATCGGGGGCGAATACTCTCTCCATTTGAAATTTTTTCAACGACATCAATTCTAAATTTGAAGGTATTTTTTTACGGCGGCTCTTGCTGCAATCATTACTCTTTCAAAAAAGTTTATTAGGTATGTGCGAAAAAAAAAATTCATTGATTCATAGGAATAGAAATAAATTTTTTTAAAAACTTTTATCAATACAAAATTTATTAGGCACGCATGAAAACTCATTAATTCATAAGAATAAGAAATATTGTACTATCATTAAATTTAGGTCGATTCTCGAGTTATTAAAAGAAGTTCAAAATTTGTATTGTCACGGCTGATGAAATGATGTACGTATTTACAAATTGCAACTACGTATCTAATTCCATAAATTTATAATAATTATTAACTTATTATTTTCGAAGAAACAAAATAATGACGAGATAAACAAATATATCTTTATTGGGCCAGCAAATTAGGCGGGCACATGATATAAGGCCATGGCCCATAGGCCACAATTTTTCGGGCTAGCCGACCTTATGGTTGACTGGTTTACATGGTCAAATATTCGGTTCGGTTAAGACTAAACCGAATCAAACCGAACTATACTCCTCCATTCAGGATTCAGCACCTTTTCAAAAATCAATCGAACTCTACCTATCTGGACGATTCTGTGAAACCGAAACAAGAGGGAAGAGTTCGCTAATTTTAAGTTCGGAGTTTTCGTCAGGAACAAAATAACAATGGCAGCCGTGGTGAAAAAATTCTTCATCGCATCTATGTTTATGTGGATGGCTCCGCTTGCCATTTTATACGCTTTTAATCATAATTTGCTTCCTGGTAAGATCAAACCTTTTTTATATATTTTTTTTCGATTTTTTCTTAAGCACTTGTTCTGAAGTTTGGTAGCTTATGCTCGAACTAGTTCCCCTAGGTTGATGAAAGTTGTTGATTTTATTGCGGCTGTTACTTAAATTGTTTGTGCGTGTGTGTTCGGTTTTTTTTTTTTTCGGTTGGTTGAAATGGGATCTAAACCGATGAGACAAATACAGTTTATTCTGAATGCCTTTTTCATTTTGCTCTGTTATCAAGTGGTAGGTTGCTCTTGTTTTTCTTGAATAGAGTTTTGACTCTCGCAACTTAACTTCTTTATCCTGGAAAGGATGCTAATCATCTCGCATTAAGAAGTATCTCCTCAAGCTTAACAGAGAAAGTTAAGCCTAACGCTTTTTTATACACATGTACTTCAGTGCCACCAGCCGTACCAGTTGTTTTTTTTTTTCCCCATTATTTTAAAAATGATGTAATAACTATAAAATTCGACAACACCATGCTTGGTTTTTTCAATTATAAGTTATGGCAATGAATGCGTGCTTCATTGGGAGAGGGAAGCGCCATGGATGTAGTTGGATCACATATCGCTTGGTCATTAACAATTTAACATTTTATGGAAAGCCTATACGATGGGAGTTAGGGCTGTCCATTAATCCCCTAATCTGTGCAGACTGCAGAGCACTTTGAAATTAGGAAATGTAAATAAACCCTAGCTAATATTTGCATGGTTCCTTAAGTCGAACTTCGAAATTAAAGGTAGCATGTCCTCTTCTTAGGAGATTACTGCATTTTTGTTTTGAGTATACTATAAAATTGATATCAATTATTATACTTTTCCTGATGTGTGCTCGATGCAATCATAGGAGTTTCTTGTTGAAGCATCATCATTTTCTCCTCTTTGATGATAAGATTTTGAATTGTTTTCACACTTTCTGACAGGTTCAACAAATTTGACTCCTTACTCTGCAACTTTGTTGAGTGGGTTTCTAGCTGTGATATCTGTGAATATAGTTATTGCATTTTACATTTATATGGCAATGAGGGAACCTTCAGATAAACATGAGCCAGACCCTAAATTTCTTGCCGAGGCAAAAGCTAGTGTAAGCCAGTCTACTGATAAAGCTGAGGTTTCTTCTGAATCCCTCAAGAAAAAGGAGTAGGATGCCAAAGCCTTGGCCATTTCACCTTGAGAAAATTTTCAAATGAATGTGCGAGCAGGGCTCATTGCTGATTGGATATAGCTGAAATATGCTTGGTTATCTATGTTTCTACAGTGTCATGCCAGAGTTTCAGTATCAACACTACAATTTTGGGAGATGTATCATTTTGTGCCGTTAACTTAATTCTTTTTCCTTTTTCTTTTGAGAAAAGAACATAGCGTGGAGGAAGTGTCAAGTGAGGTGGTATGCTTATGTAATAATCTTCATATGGTGCATTGATTGGAAACCAGCCGTTAACTGATGAGGATCCTCTTCTATCCTTTAGCTTCAAAATTTCCTGCAGTCTAGTCTCTCTCTCTCTCCTTCCAATCTGGAACAATTTTTTTTTTGAATTAACTGTGTTGATGAGCCAATAGTAAGTTCTTGGTTTTATTCTATCTTGTGAAAAATGGTAATGTAATATTGGTCTTGAACCTTCAGTACTGAAGGCTAATTTTGGTGATCAAATCTATTACAATTTCATTTACAATGGTTAGACAATTTGAGGTTCCATTTTAAGTTATCAAGGTTGGGAAATGGTTTTTCATTACAAATATTCAAAACAAATAAATTGAATAGTACTTCTTCTCCAAGGTTCTCACTACATGAATTACCCAAGATTATCCTTTGAACGCTACCATAATTAAGCTTGCCCATCATTTTTGTAATGTATATTTCTGATTCATCCTTGGAGAATTATTAGATAACCAAATTTTGAATACAAATTTAAATATCATTTGTTTCTTTTTATGGTCAATGAAATATTCAATAAATAAATGTTTCACTATATACTTACATCACAGTTCATTATTGAAGGAACCTTGGCTAACAATAGTTAACATAGACATTCAACAAATAGTATCGTTGGAGAAATGTTTGATAAGAGTGGAATGCCATATTACTCCGGGAGGATCCACTTGGAAGAAACATCTATAAGTGGCTTGAAAATTAACAAGTTACTTGTGAAATATAAGTAAAAACTTAGCAACTCTAATGAAAGTTTAGTTGCTATAATATTTACCTAAAATTTAGGTCCGTTAAATATTCCCAACTGTTAGTACATATGGCAAATACCAGCCAGCAACTTCATCATGAATCAATGGTTACAAAATTGAACTCATTAATATTAAAATTGGCATTAAACAGATAAAGAGAGGCACAAATGTTCTCAATCTGTTATATCAAAACAGAGTTTGGCCTCATCCCAAGGACCATTAATCTCAAATTTGTATTCTTGAATTCGTATAAGCCAGTAAGGACACACCACATTCACAAAAACCAACAAGCCTAAAAACAACACAAAAAGTAACCGATGCAGCATATGAACAAATGCCAGGGTCACAATCATTAAGGTCACAGAGAATAAAAGGTGCAAGCGAAAGGAGTATTTCTTTACACAGTAAGTGACTAGCGGAGCAAAAAGGAAGACTAGCAAGGAGAAAAGCATAATAGCAAAGACATGAAGCCTTGATGGGAGACGGGATGCAATGAAAACAGATGCTACAACAGAAGCATTTAAAGAGATACAGCTAGTTAAGGTTGGATTTTGTAGAGCCCCCGGAGCTTTTATAGTGGATCCTGAGTAGTCATGCAGGAAGAGGTGGAGGACCAGAAGTGAAATGGTTAACGCCCAGATGGAGTCTGAGCTAATGGATCTCGTGAGTGTTTGGTAGATAGGAGCTAAAACATAAAGCCCAGTTATAAAAAAAGAGATATTCAGCATATAATGGAATAAAAGGTTAAGAGAAAGCATTCCTTCAGTAAGAACTAGAATCAAGAAACCTGTTCCAAGGAGACTAACATCTAGAAGCAAGAGGGAATTTTCATCAAGGCTAGATCTAAGAGTGCAGGCCCAAACTAATACAACAAGAGCAACAATGCATAGATATTGCGAGATCGAAACTGAGTCTTGCATCACCTTCCAAATGTCCCTTTTAACAACACTGGCGTTCATGACCATTTGCTCAAGAAAAGATTCATCGGTATGGTTGTCCTCAAAGCCAGGTTGCATCCCCCCGTATGCCACTTTCCTCCATCTTGGTGGATTGGGAGAAGAGCTATTGTTTTCCATTTCCAACTTATCTTCAAATTTACTTCAAACTGTCAGCAAGTACAAGGATTCACGCAAAATTAAAAGAAACCTGTCCAACTAAACCAGCAATAATTACTCATTAAGAAAACTGAACAAACACACAAATTTTTCGTTCCTATAATATGATCTATACATTTAGTAACGAGAGCAATACCCAAATGCATAATAAGCCATCTGAAATTCTTCAAATGTAAGAATTAACATATCATGTATATCATCACATGGCACAAACCATAAGAACTTGGAAGCTAAAACTGATTTTTGGCGCGCCCGGGGGGGGGGGGGGGGGGGGGGAGGGAGTACTCATTTACAAATTCACAATTACGGACAAGATGTAAATCTAAACGGTGGCGACAATTAAAGACAGCAGCCGCCAAGAATAACAAAATCGGCAAAAAAGAAAGAAATGAATTTCACAATAAATTCAGTAGAAATAGGAGTGAAATTTGCTTGCATTGAGTTACTGACCAATTTTCCGAAGAATCGTTGAGCCTTTATCTCTTTTCCGATCTCTCCATTGTCTCTCTTTTCTCGTCCGCTTTGTCTGTCAGCCTCTCTCTTGCTCGCTGAGTTTCTTTCCTTTTAGCTGGTTACAAATTTGTGATTTCCTGATTAAAAGAAAGCTCTTTATTTGCGTCAATATTTCTTTCGTTATGATTTATGATTATTGCTAAGTAATCTGAGAAATATAAATAATTAATCTTAAAAAATAAATAGATAATAACAAAAGTACTCTTTCTTACATAAGCTCTTTCTTCGGTGGGCTCCACTAAGATCCGACGTGGCATGCGGCACTTTGAGACGCAATAAAATACACGTCAGTCCTCCCCACTCGCATAAATAAACAATAAAATCTCAGATCAGAGAAGCTGCGAAGAGAACGAGAGAGGGGAGAAACAATAGGAAACCCTAATAAATCATTCGAGAGAGAAAGGGGGTGATTTTGATAATTTAATAAATTTTTTTAAGGTAAATAGAGAGAAAAAGGGAAGGGCAAAGATGGGAAAGAAGAAGAAGAGAGTCTCGTCGAAGGTTTGGTGCTATTACTGCGACAGGGAATTCGATGACGAAAAGATTTTAGTACAACATCAGAAAGCTAAGCACTTCAAATGCCACGTGTGCCACAAGAAGCTGTCCACCGCCGGCGGCATGGCCATTCACGTCCTTCAGGTTCACAAAGAGAATGTCACCAAGTAATAATCTTTCTTTTTCCTTTTATTTATTTGATTAATTTTGGATGATACGAATCAAGTTTAGGTTCTTGGTAAACTTTTCATAATTGTTCTATTTTCTGAATTCAGATAGTTAACGAGAGAGTGATATGGCAAAAAGAAAAGCAATTTTTTATTGGGATTTTTTAATACGATAGCTGTATTTTCATAGATCCTGAACATCTGGGAGTTATTATTTGATTAATTAAGCTGAAGGCAAGCTACTGCATAATAATTGCATGCTAATCTGGGGTAGGAAAGTAAACAAAAGTATCGTTGGGAATGTGTATTGAAAATGCTAATAATTTTCATGTAGGGTGGCACATTTCGAGTTATTTACTGATGTGAAGTTGTTAATTTTGAGTTATCGAATTCTTTGTTACTGTGGATGATGAACATAATAATGATATACTTCCTTTTTGACAAGGTATACTCATTCAGTCTCTATTTGCTGTTTTCATCATACTTATTGTCTTTGAAATTATACTTTTGCCAGAGTACCTAATGCAAAACCAGGTCGAGAGTCGACTGACATTGAAATTTATGGAATGCAAGGAATACCACCTGATGTCTTAGCTGCTCACTATGGAGAAGAAGGTTAGGTGCTTTGCAAATGTGTCAGTTATCCACTTTTTTGCACCAGTTTGTTATTGTAATTAGTTTTGATTTGAAGTTAAAGAGCAACCATTAAATTAATTAATTACGATCAGTTGACTACTGGATTTCTCCATGGTGTTTGCTGGAGTTCTTGTGCTCTCTCGCTCACATGTACATGAGGCAGCTTATTTTTCAGTAGTTGAACTTCTTTTTGTATGGTTTGTTTCAATCTCTCTGGTCTTACTATTCATATTCAAACTTTTTTTCGAGCTAGAAACTGAACAAACTAAGCTAGGGAGTACTTGTTGTGTTTATATCGTAATTGTTGATTCAATGTTCGTGAATGTGATAGAGAAGTACTTTCTAATGTTCCAAGTGTCTTGGTAGTTTTTTGGACTCGGTACTAATTCTGTCTTAAGAAAATTTGAGGATGTTGCACATCTGAAGCTATTGTGCAAAATTGAGCTTCACTTTTAACAAATGTTAATATTATTGCAGAAGAAGAAGTTCCATCTAAAACGGCCAAAGTGGATACTCCTTTCCCACAGCTAGTAGGTGGGGTGGTGCCAGGACAATTGGGTGTCGGCTATCCTCCTCAATCAACTTTAGGCATGATGCAGCCAATGTAGGTTCCCTATTGATTCTTCTTCTTCTTCTTCTTCCTCTTCTTCTTCTTCTTCTATACATACCTCTCGTAAAAGGAGACATAAAGTATAATTCTGTATGTTCACTTTTTAACTCTCTCTTTCCTTGCCATAATCTCAAATCATTACCATCCCTTTCTTTATAAGTTCTTTTTCATTTTATTAATCATTATCATATGGTCACATTTTCATGCCCTGACCTTATATGTTTATTGAGGTTTTTTACTGATTGTTTTTGGGCCACAGTTACAGTTCTGCGGTCCCTGTGCCTCCTACTGGTTGGCCAGTGCCGCCTCGTCCTCAACCTTGGTATCCACAGCATGCAGCAGTTTCAATTCCCCCACCTGCTGCAGTAGGTTATGCTCAACAGCCTTTATTTCCTGTGCAAACTGTGAGGCCTCCTCTGGCATCGTCTACATCACCTATACTTCAACCTTCTTCAGTAATTCCTCCTGGAATGCCCTCATCTACACCTCCTGTTACTGTATCCCAACCCTTGTTTCCTGTGGTTAATAACAATACGCCTAGTCAAAGTTCCCTATATTCGGCTCCTATTCCCTCAACAAGTATTGCACTGAGCTCTTCAGCAGAAATTAAAGGTTCAGTTGATGCCCATTCAAGTGCCAACACATCTGTGACCAACAGCTACCATGTCCCAAGCATGCAAGGTTTGATTATTCTTTCTCTAATGATGAAAAATTTTCTTTTCAGTGTCATGTTTGATTGAGTAGGATGTCTCATTTTTTTTAATTTTTCGTGTGATTAGACTGCTTTATATTCTTCACTCTATTGATAATTAGATGGGTATTTAATTTTATATTCTTTGTAGTTAGATAAGAAGGGCTTATGCACTGTATAGTTGGTAATTTATTGTCACTCTTTTCCTTTCTGACTCCTTCCATTCTCTATTGTGCGCGTGCATGCTGAATGCAGTTCAAATGCATATTTAAACTTCCTCTAGTTATGGTTACAAGGAATAGGTTCTGCATCACCTAGCATTTGAGAGTTATATCTTTATATAATCGTACATCTAATTCCTTAGCTGTTTGCTTGATTGGTACTAAGACTAATTTTGTTGTTGTACGATTGCTCATTGGATATCTACAAGTTTGATTTATGTTATCCTTGAAATTCAATAAGTTTCTGAATAGGTCAACTTTTATTTCCCATCCCTAAAACATGGTGTCTAAGTTGATTTTTCTGATTTATGAAATTATATCTTTGCAGGTGGGACATTATCCAATTCTCATTCTTATGCTTCTGGTCCAAATACTGGTGGTCCTTCTATTGGACCACCCCCTGTAATTGCAAATAAAGCTCCTGCAACCCAGCCAGCTGTTAATGAGGTCTATTTAGTTTGGGAGGATGAAGCAATGTCCATGGTTAGTTATGTTTGTTTATTTATTTTTGATAAACCATGGTTAGTATTCTTAAATGCAAAGTAAAAAGGTGGTTATCTCGAATATTACTGTACACATGTTAATTGTGGTTGTGATTTGAAATACATGCAGGAGGAGAGAAGAATGTCCTCGGCAAAGTATCAGGTGCATGATGAAACTAGCCAGGTAAGTTATAACTACCTCTTTAAAATATGGAGTTGGTTTGTATTTTCTAACCAGATGGATAGGCCTTATGTTTCGTGTTTTCAGATAAGTTGTTTACGCTTTGTTACCTATTTAGAGAGGTATTTTCTCTATGAGTTCCATTTTTTTCTTTTTCCAATGTTCACAAAACGAGGGGCAAACAATGTTGAATAACATGCTAGCTTTCTTTTAATTATCATTTTGCTCCAACTATTGGATGATGGCAATGTTGTTTATCTTAAACTGCTATTCTCCGGTTTGCACGCACTGCCTCCAACTGTTGTGGGCGTCAAAAGAATCAAGTAGGTATTTGCATTATTCTAGTAATTACACTTTTGACAAGCTTGCTGGAAACAAGGACAGGATTCTTCAAACTAATATTGTACCCAGTTAAAAGAACAAAGTGTATGTACTTGTCCTCCTAAAATTTGGCTTAATTTTGTTGTTATTCATTCACCCTATGCTTGATTCTTAAGTGTTGTGGGTTTGAGTGGAACAAGGACATACCCCAATAATTTTTCATTCGCATCGTTACAATTTATTTTAATGATCGAACAGTGAATTCAGACTTGGCCCAGGTCAGCTTCTTCTGCAATGTTTGGCATCACTTGTATAGGACCAAGCTGTAACATATGTGGTTTCTCAAAATGATAGTATCCTCAGTTCTTTTCTTATTGTTTTGTTTGTGTTTCTGTTTCAGATGAGCTCAATTGATGCGGCCATTGACAGAAGGATATCAGAAAGCAGGCTTGCAGGTCGAATGGCATTTTAGGCCAACTGGGCATCAGACAATGAACCTGTTGGAATCACTTTTTAGGGTCTTTAGAAAAGAACTATTTAGATATGGTGTTGTATGCTTTGCAAGAAAGTGAGTTGCAAGCAGCTGAAGCAGTGAAATCTGAAATTTATTTGACATTTTTATTTTTCCTGTTTTTTTTTTAAAAGAAGAATATCTATTTCTGGTTACATCGTAAACCTATTGGAATATAATTTTGTTCTCATTACACATTTATCACATTGAATTTCCATTTTCAATTTACTCCTCTTTCCCCCGTGTTCAAATATATCTCCGAAAAGTTGGAAGTACGATGGATTTCTATGTACTGATTATGGATCTTTTTGCACAATGTTTTAGAATAGTATAACACAAATTAATGACTATAGTCAAACACGCATTTCAAGGTGGGTGGCCATGGACTTTTTTTAAATATATATGTTTTTTTCAAAAAAAAAAAAAAAGTGTGCAGTTGAATCACTTGATTATTTTGTTAGTGCGAGAATAAAATGCCCAAAGGAAATGTTTGTTGGTTCATTCTCATTCACTCTGATTTACAAGATATCATGAAGTCAAAAGAAGAAGCCTCGATGCCTGTCTCTCTGGTTTGGTTTCCTCCCCTTCCTCAGATGTATGCTGCTCCCGTTAGTTCATTCTTTTTCTTTCCTTTGTGATTTCTTTGTGACAAAAATCCCTGTCGCTCACATACTTGCTTGGAAAAATGATTATATTTTATTGATCTGCTTCCAACAGCTGCAAACTTGAAGGCCAAAAAGATGCTTACAATATTTATGGGTTAGAGATGGGCAAATGGAAAGAAATACACTTGTCGTGCCTTAACTGAGTGCAAAATGGCTTTGTCAGGTTTGGATCCTCAGAGAATCTTTGCAATGCAGATGAGTCTCATGCGGCTCCAAATATTATTGACGCAGGAAATAGCTCACAAAGGGAGCTGACAGGCTTGGGGCTGTAATCACAAATTCCAAGGTGAAGCAACGGCAGCTGCTGGTAGATTTTGAGTTCTCCCGAGTGGAAATCATCAAGTTTGGATTCAAGGTGCACAGAATTTAGCTTAAGAATCACGATGCAGGTCTTCTTCCTAAGCTATTGAACCATACTTTTTATTTATGGCATAAAAATATAAATAGTCTATAAATCTATTTGGGAGTGCTGCAAAAGCTACAATTTCCCTTTTGGAAATTATATTTCCTGCCTAGTGTATCCGTTTTCGAGTTTAACCATTCTGTGCCCTCACTTCTTTTAATTTAAGTCCAGAATAATTTAGCTAAATTCTTAAATCTGTATCTAGTCTTTGTCAATTTCTTAACATAAATAACAAATCAAAATTAAAATTGGAATACTAATAGAACGTAAATTCGGTTACTCATATAGCTTTGTTAGAAGATAAAATCTCGGAGTCATTTAAAAAATTTTTTGCTAGGTTCGTATGTATTTTGGAACCATTAAGTCTTTTTTTTCTTTTTTTCTTTTTTTTGGCTTTGCAGCTGTTGGTTTATAGTTGAACTAGAGTGAATATTTGTTTCATATTCCTAGTAGTTGGATCTATTTGTTTCATATTTTTAATAGTTAGATCTATCTCTGGTAATTCACTACATTATTGTGGAGATTGAAGGTGCAGTGTAAATGACCGTTGAAAGATGAGTACAGGAATAGATATTGACTTGTCTGTATTAGTAATTTAAGTTTGAGTTTTTTAGTAACAAAAATATTTATTAGTAAGTGGATGTAGAGAGTATTATAATGGTTCAAATATCTTCACCCTTAAAAGCATATTATTTTCTTTTTATTGTTAAAGTTATTAAAAAATAACATGTAGGTGTAACAAGTATTGCACTTTAACATTTTTCTACTAAATAATCATAAACTCTTATATTTTATTACTTTTCTATCAATGGACTATTAGGTCACTTTTTAATACGTGGATTATGCCCGTGATTTTATTTTAAAAATGGGTTTATTAGTAAAAAAACGGGGATTCAATAAGTAAATTTCATGGGTTTAAATAGCTGAACTCTTACACATATATTGACCTCTAAAATATCAATAAAGCCCATGATTGGAAGACTGTTTGTTAACAATTAGTTGACATTTAAAATACTAATTCTATGCTTACTTTGGAAAAAAGTAAATTATAAGATTCATTGCACATTTATTAACTTGCAAAAAACCCTTAATAACAATAGCAAAAAATTTGATAGATAAGTACTAAAATATAAGGTTTTGTCATTTTTTAATAGTAAAATATTTAGGTGCAATACTTGTTGCACAACTACGTTTAAAAACCCTAAACCCCTTTATTAGATTGACATACTTTAATTTATTCTACAAAAATATAAAAATTTCAATTTACCCCTCAAATGCCGTTATTTTTTATTAATTGACTAATGTTGACCGATTAAAATACGAGAATACCCATAATCCTTACTAATTAATAGTTTTGTGGGATTAACAATAATAATTTAATTTCGCTCGGTAAGGTCTGACATATTTTAAGTTAGATGATAAAAATAAATTTATTAATAAAATCTCTCTATAAAAAAATAGAATAGATCTTTAAAAAATAGAATTTATAAAACAAATATAATAATAACGAATTTTATTTATAATATCTCTATAATGAAAATAAAAAATATTAATTTTTACCCTTATCTTGAATTTAAATGTTTTAATTTTTATCATCAAAAATACAATTTTACTCTTCAAAGTATCTAAAAGGTAAATTTTATGGGTTAATTTATCTTTTAGATACTTTGAAGAGTAAAATTATATTTTTGATGATAAAAATTAAAACATTTAAATTCAGGGTAAGGGTAAAAATTAATATTTTTTATTTTCATTGTGGTAATATTATAAATAAAATTCTTGATTATTATATTTATTTTATAAATTAAAATAGAGGCAAAATTAATTTTATTTTTAAAAGGCCTATTACTATTTTTTTATAGGGAATTTTTATTAATAAATTTATTTTTATCATTTAACTTGAAATATGTTAGACCTTAAGGGGTGCACTACAATTATCCTTATTAACAAACTGTTAGGATCAAATCATTCTCCTACTTTAATCAGTCAGCATTGAATGTAAGAAGAAGATGGTGCCTTAAGACTCGGGAATGGGCTACTTTTGGCTCTAGGTAAATAATCATTTCTTTGTTTCCTTTCTTGATTTTTTTTTTTCCTATTTCGTTTCTTTCATTTCTTTGCTTTATTTTATTAAAGAAAGATGAAACCTTTTTCCCATTAAGTTCTTGATATTTGAAAGCTTAATATTGTTATTATTTTTTTGGGTTTGTTTTGTTGGGTCATTATTTTTGAAGTTCATTTTTTTTCCCTTTTTCAAGCATTTGGTTATGTCTTGTGATAATACTTAACAAGTTGGAGGATTTAGGTTTTGAAATGGTCAATTTGTTTCTTCTTTCTATTTTTGTGTTCGTGTGAATCAATGGTTCAGTTCTAGCCTAATAAATAATACAAAGCCTTTTTAAAAAAATTTGCATTGCAAGATTTCATATTGTCACTGATTTACCATATAAGAAAGATCCTGAAAGTATTGCTAGAATTATAAACAATGGGAAGGGAAGGGTTAATGTGATTACTTAAAGATCTCACAATCATAATCATGCTCTTTTTTGGAAATAACTCTTTTACTATTTTCTTACAGACTAAATGGACATGTTCATCATATCTGGCATCACAACCTCGTATGGCTGCTCCTTGTGCTATTGCACTTGATCATTAGCATCTTCAATAGCATGGCTACCAGTGCACTTGTTCTGCTAGTGTACTTGAACATATCTGCCATCACAACCTCGTATGGTTGCTTTTTGAAAATAACACTTTTACATTAGTGGATCATAATCTAACGTTAGGTTTATACGTGAATAATTATTTGTTGTGAACTATTATATAAGGTTAAGCTCAATTAAAAGTGATCTATTAAGATTTTCATAATTTAAGCTTTAATGTATTTAATAAAATGTGAGCCTTTAATATATAGAAACTTAAAAATAATTTTTAATTTTATAATGGGTTGAAATATGAATACCTAATGATAATAAGAATGTCATCTATAAAAGTGGTTATAGTCCTATGTCACAAGTAACGTTTTATTCTTTTTTGAGATCTCATTATCAGAGAAAGTGAAGTGAGAAAGTTAAACGATTCTCTAGTATAATGTGTTTTTTTGAAAGGCTAACCACATGACTCTATAGAGTAATTAAATATTATAGATTCATGTACGTTTCTGCATATTTAATAATTAATACTTGGTGATACATTATAAATATTCTCGAATTTTAGGTGATGGTTTTTATCAAAAAATTAAATTCTAACAAGTAGCATCAGAACTTCTTCATTAAGAATCAAATTTCTTTTAAATTAATAATTAAAGTTTTTTTAAGATTAATAATATATATATATTCAGTTTAAGTTTATGGTCGACAGAAATGGCAGTAGCTGGCGCTAGCATAGATGGCTAGGCAAGGCGCGGTTCAACACGTAAGCTGCGGCCTGCTATTTGAGGGAAAAGCACAGGAATAAAAAAAAAAAAAAAGAGTCAGCTAAGCACAGCCATGGCCACTAGGCTGCGGTAGATTTAGTAGAAGCGGCGGCTATGGTATAATTGCAAGATCAAGATTTTAAAAAAAAAAAAAAAAACTATGGTTTTATTAAAGATTTGAGGGCTGGTTTAGGATTCGTTCGGTCAACTCGACTGTCCAGTCTAACTCGGTGAATAGTTGATTGTTGATGATCAACTATTAACCATTGACTTTGACTTTAACCTTTTTTAAGGATAATTTTAATATAATTTTAAATTTAAATATTAATATATTTATATATAATTTGAGATAAATTAATTGAAGTAACATGTCACTAAAGTGACCTCTCTTATGAAAATTAATTTATTTTGAAATATAAACGGCTGTATATATATAATTTATGAAATATTGATTGGACAAAAAAAAAAGATCAATATTTAACAGAATTGTATTTGCACCTGTAGTAATAAACATGTGATGGTTATTTGATTTTATATATAAATAATAAATCAACCTAAAAGAAAATTTATTATTTGACATATTTTTATTATCAATGTTTGATTACCACACTAAGATATCATTTACAAGTTAATATTTTTGTCTAAAGATAAAATATCAATAAAATGTCTGATATTTTATGATAGAGTTTGCCTTAGTTTATATTTGTTTTGGGACTTACATCTTCGTGTTCATCGTCGTGGTCTTTTGATTGTGGCACCTTTTTTCTATTAAAGCATAGCAGAGATAAAGAAAATGAAAGGGTGTTGTTCTTGGTAGCTTTGGTTTCAAAAAGGAATGCTTATGTTTTTTATCCACTGGATATTAATAAAATTCATACCAATTTCGGAATCCAATGTGACATTTTTAAGTTTGTTTGAAATTTTCATTATTAACATGTCCTATTACTATCTTGCCCTCACCAACCCAATTTATACTAAATGGTATACTAACGTCAGCGGGGATGGTTGAGAATACGCCAATATAATTTATCAAACCGAGAATATACCAAAATCAAGGGAGGTTTATAATAATTACCCATGAAACAAATGGCAACTGGATGTTATTACCTCGATTTTGTTGGGTACAAATTCAATTTAGAGCAAAACCCCTAAACCCCAAAGCCACTTCTAGTTCTCTATTTTCTTTTTTATTTTTCCCGAAACTCAGAAGCATAAGAAGCTATTGTCTCGTTACAGTGGTATCGAATTCTTGAAATGAAAGGTTTGAGAGCTTTAAAAACCCTCGCACCCCTCACACAAAATCCCAATAGGCCCCATTTAAACCCTTTATTTATCCATCGATTCTACTCGGCGCAGCCTCAACAAACAGACAATGAAACCGAAAACGACTGTGATTCAGTTTTTGACAGTTCCCATTTCAGAATTCCGACGATTGATGATGCCCAGAACAATACCGCCGCCAAAAAGCAAGAGCCCACTTGGGATGAGAAGTACAGAGAGAGGGCTGACAGGATAGTCTTTGGGGAAGAAGCCCAGAAAGGGAAGTTGAGGATTTTTCAGGAGGAAGAAGAGGAGAGGAAGCATAGAGCTCTTGCAAAAGCGCTTCTTCAGGCTGCTTTGGAGAGACAAGTGGAGGAGGAAGAAGAGGTGAAGGAAGAGGACCAGAAATCGCTTGCTGTCGGGATCATTGGCGCGCCTAATGCTGGAAAGTCTTCCATCACTAATTACATGGTTTGTTTACTGATTTTTGATGTTTTGTTGTGCTTTCTTTTTGGATTTTGGGTTTAAGAATGTTTGATTTTTTGTGTTGGTTTTTGGATGATGGGTTGTTGGGAATTTTTTAAATCTCCATTATTGGTTGAGCCCCATATCTAGAAGGTCTCTAACTTGTGGAAGGATTTCTATCTTGTGGTTATGGATGGGTTAATTTTATTTGATTTTTAGTTTCGAGTAGGTATAGAAGTGTTCAATTGGTTGTTTCATGAAATATATGAGATTTTGGAAAGGATTGCTGGAGATTATATTTTTACTTTGTATCTTAGTACGAATGATGTGACTGGATTATATTTTCACTAAGTTTTCATGAGTAATTGATGACGGCAAGAGGGAGAATGTTGTGACAGTAAAGGATTCTGTTTTGTACTTTTGTATTATCCTGGTATAGAGGTCCTTTATTTCTTTACAAAATTCAAACTCTGTCGTGTCTAGTCTGTCAAGTTTTATTTGAAAATTGTTCAAGAAAACGCATCCAAAGTTATGACGTTTTTGTATGGCTGGGTAAGAGGTACTTCTAATTTAAGCATTCATATTCATGTTTTATAAGAACTAACTATTAAAATGTTTTTGGAGTCTTTCATGACTAAAAATTCAGTTGATGACTATGTGCTGATATGTTATATGGTTATTTCATTTGTTATAGGTTGGGACAAAGGTTGCTGCTGTTTCTCGGAAGACGAATACAACCACTCATGAAGTACTAGGAGTGATGACAAAGGCGGACACTCAAATTGTATGTCCTTTTTTTTAAAAAAAAAAATTAATACTTCTCATTTCAAAGTTCCCACTATTTCCTGTGTTTCATTAATTTCATCGGACAATTTTTTTCATAACTCTTGGTGAAGATTAAAATATTTTATAATATGCTGAAGCACAAGTATGTGATAGGGTATTGATTTGTATTAGGTGTCACCTTACTAAAATGCATGGCTGTTTTATGGTGAATCAAAATAGTTTTTTTCTTGTTTAAATTTTTAGTTTTCCTTTAGCGAGATTTCATAAGTATCTTCACTGGTAAATGATGCAAAGCAACTCTTCACCCTTCCCCTCTCAAAAGCATATTGAAAATTAAGTTAAAACATTCTGATAAGTGATTTTATATTGTTTCTTAATGAGGTGATATGAAAGAAAATAATCTTTTCTTGTTATTATAGATTTGCAATAGTGCTGACTGGAAACTAGATTATCCTAATTGCATGTATCTGCTATTCAGTGCGTCTTTGATACCCCTGGACTTATGTTGAACAAAAGTGGGTACTCTCACAAAGATGTTAAGGTTCGTGTGGAAAGTGCATGGAATGCAGTTAATCTATTTGAGGTGCTCATGGTTGTTTTTGATGTTCATAGACATCTTACCAGGTTCGTGATCTATTGAATGTGTTTTGATTAGATTTAAGTTTCCAAGTCAACTATTCTTTGTGATACAAACTTAGCAAGATATTATATGAATGGTTCTTGCACTTAGTTCATGCTTGAAGGTTTTAATTACTGGTCAAAGGATATGAAACTTGACTATACGCCTGCAAATCCAGCTTTTATCTTTAATTTAGCCCTGACCATTTGGAATTTTTTTAGCTGCCATGCAATCAATTTCTTATCGAACTCCACTTTCTATTGACAGAGAATTAACGACTTTTCCCTGTTATTTTTTGTCATTTCATTCTTTCAAGAGAGGTTGCTCTCTTTTAGATATGTTCCGTGTTACCACATCGTACTCTCAGCTGTCAACTTCACTCAGGGCTATATCATTCCATTCTATGAAGGAAGGTTGCCTCTTTTGATATATGTTCCATGCAATCACACCAAATCAAGTTTGATGATATAACTCTCACTCTGATCAACTCAACTCTGGGCAATATAATCTTTACGCTTCCTTCTTGATCAAAGTTAAAGACGAAACAATTATTACTTTGAGTCTTTGACTGTGTCACTAGGCTTATTTTCCTACTGTCACCTGGAGTAATTTTTGTTTATTTCACCCTCTCCAATCCTCTGGAAACAACAACACATAATTGATAATTGTCAATGTGCCTCTGCCTCCCTAGAGTTTCTTTTGATATGGAAGTAATTTGGCAAAAGACGTTTAAAAATCAATGTTTTCCAATCACCCCCTCCCCTGGACATTTTTTTTCCTTTTCTCTTCTGAAAATAGTCTCTCTTTCTCTGTCCTCCCTATCGTCAGCAAATTCCTGTCTTGTGTGATTCTGGATTTTTAATTTTCTTGAGCTTTGAATCGTTCCCATCTTTCTTTTAGTAATCACTGTAAGATAGGAAAATGGAGAAGCTTTCTTTTATTTTGTTTCAAGAGTTGGCACTTACCTGGCATAAATCCACGTAATTGGTATTTCTATTCCCATACATCTAGCTAGATGGATAAGTATGTATGTATCATGATCTATACTATTGATGAATATGTAACGCGATCCACATCACTTAATTTGTGGAACAGATAATCATACATAGTCTTATGTCTCGTTGCTGCTGCCTGCAAGTGATCAGCAAATATATATTGTCAATGTCAGGATTTTTCATTTTAATGGAAATAAGCATGCCTAAGTGGTAATCAATTGTATACTTTTGTTGTAAGATTCCATGATATCACTTATGATCCACGGATTAGTCAAGATTCCGTGATATCACTTATGATCAAGGGATTAATCAAGTATTTTAATCAAATGTCTAGTTGGGTATACCTATTAAATCCCTGTGGGAAGCTGTATTTGGAGCAGGAGTGAGCTATCTCCGTCTTTGAACTGCAATCGTTCAATCAAATTTCTGAACTGTACTTCATATGTTTGAACGTTCTATTTGTCTGCTTATTTTTTCTGACACACTGATATGCGTTGTGTGCTTAAGGACTGTACATAATTTTTTGTTGAATTTCTTGTTTGAGAAATGCCGTTTTACTTCTTGCTTTAGTAGTTGTGAAACATTTATGCTCTCTTATACTCTTCACTGATAATGTGATCCTTTTCATTTCATCTGGATAGTCCTGATTCAAGGGTTATAAGATTGATTGAACGTATGGGCAAACAAGCTCCTCCAAAGCAGAAGCGAGTTTTATGTATGAATAAAGTTGATTTAGTTACAAAGAAAAAGGACTTGCTAAAAGTTGCTGAGCAGTTTAAACATCTTCCTGGGTACGAAAGGTAGGGTTTTCTTGTTAATCATAATAAGTTCTATTTCCCGTTAGAGCAAGGATGCTTAACATAGCTTCTTTTTCTTTTTCATTTATTTTCCAGGATTTTTATGACATCGGGACTGAAGGGTGCTGGACTAAAAGATCTTACTCAATATTTGATGGAGCAGGCATGTTTTCATCATTGTCACTTCATCTTGATGATATGTGTGTGTGTTTTAATGTGGTGGTTCTGTATATGATGTTAATGCAGCTTCTTTTAAAATTTTCTAGGTCTTTGTCTGGTTCTAACCTTAAGCAAGAAATGTCTACTCTTCTAAATCATGATCCTGACTCTCGCTCTTTGATGGCTTTTTATGCTTAGGCAGTTCAAAGACCTTGGTCTGAAGATCCGTTAACTATGAGTGAAGAAGTTATGAAGAATATTTCATTGGAAGTTGTCCGGGAGAAGTTACTGGACCACGTACATCAGGTACAGCAGATTGTTCTCTTTATGTTGTATAAGGTTGTGCTACTCCTATCTGGAAATATTATTCTGAAAGAGAGGGAGAGGGCTGGACATGGGCGTCTCTGGACTTGTTAAATGAGAAATTTTCTCCTTCCAGGAAATTCCTTATGGTATTGAACATCGGTTGATAGACTGGAAGGATTTACGAGATGGCTCTCTTAGGATTGAACAACACTTGATTACCAAGAAGCTAAGCCAGCGAAAAATTCTCGTGGGGAAAAATGGCTCTAAAATAGGGTAATTTGCTCAATCTCCTGGATGACTTATCTATTTGTGGTAACCATTGCTCTAATTCTTTAGCAACAGAGTTTCTATTTATTATCTCAATGCAAAAAATATGCAATACCATTACAGCATTGAAATAATATCTGTCACGAGTCCTCATTTCTGTAATTTTTGTTGGTATTCTGACTTCAATATATTGATGTGTGTGATGTGTTCCATCCCGTGCTGAACCTGAATGCAACTAACATTATTGTAATTGGACTTCAATCATTGTTCTATATAATGCCTCAATAACAAGAATTAGACCATTAGTTCAGAAGCAAAATTATTCGGATGTTCGTTCACTAGTATGGTAAGTTCTTCTCAAGCTTCAATCTAGGTGTACAGCACAAGGATTTTATTGACTCAGTCTAGGTATTCAGCACAAGTATTTTATTGATGTACATTGCTACTCTCTCTAAGGCAAAAAATCATCTATTTTATTTATTTATTTATTATTAATTTTTTATTTTTTTTCCAAATGATATCTTACACAAAGAAGTATTCTTTGTCTTAAACAGGAGAATAGGCATTGAAGCTAATGAAGAGCTAAGGTCCGTATTCAAGAGGGAAGTGCATCTAATCCTCCAGGTTAGACTAAAGACTTGAGTGATGGGCTCGACAAATGAATCAATTTTTGAGAACTGCTTCATCTGGCACTGTACAATCTGGATGTGTTAACACAAATGCCCTAAGGGCCCCTTATTTAGAATTTCCTGTACGGTAGAATTGCACAGCCTGCGATTTCATTATATATATATATATATATATATATATGTTCGGGGTGGTTACCTTACAGATGCTGTAAAGCGAAAAGTGGGCTCAAGTGGGGTTTACGGTCATTTTGTGAGAGATATATTTTGCAAAGCTCGTATTTTGAAAATGCGCAAATGTCTTCAGTAGAGATAATGACGTGGCACCGTTGCATCTGTTCGTGATAAAAGCGGAAGTCTTTAAACGGACACTGTACACACAGGAAGAAAGAACATTGAAGATATCATTGTTTTCAATTTCAGTGCCCATTTTGCAAATCCATTAATTAGTTGCCCAAAAGCAGGGAATGAATTGAAACTTGAGTCGTTCCATTTGTAAATTGTAGATTTCATTGAGAAGCCTAATATTACTACTACTAATATTGGCCAATGAAGATAGATGTAAGAGGAATTACAGTGGATAAATAAACATAAACTATTATTATCACCGTATCACCGGAAGGAATATGGTATGATCTTAGAATTCTAATTATAAGAGGATTTTACTGATTATAACAGAAATTTAACTCAAAAATTAAAAGTTCACTCATTTAGTTTCCATTTATTAAAGATGAGTTCGTAATTCTGAAAAGAAAGCCCAAATCTTTTTTAGAAGTTAAGAAAATTACGATGATCTCGTTGAATTTCAAATGGAAATTGTGATACTTAATGTCCCTCGTCGGCAGTGATAATTTGCACAGGCAAGCAAAATAGCAGTACCAAATTTTTTTAGGACAATGCAGTAACAAAATAATAAAATATAAAATATGAAGCATCAATTAGACTGCAAATTTAACGATAAACTTAGCTATTTGATTTTGACTCATTGAGCAGATACGAAGAAAAAGACTGGATACATTAAAGAGACGGTACAGAAAACCATAAACTAAATTCTCCAGAAACACTGAGCCACACTACTACTGCATGCTAGTTTTAAATTAACCTGATAAAAATATTAATTCATGGGATCGGCAGAGCAACTAGCCAATTTTAACCACTGAAAGACTGAAACGGAAGTGTCAACTGATCCAAGAGTGCAGTGACTGGAGTAGCAAGCCTAGGCTCATAAGCAAATCCATGCAATTCCCCCCCTCCATCTCCGTAATTCCCATTACAATTATTAGCCCGAACGTACGGACACGGTGGAATCCACTGCCACCTCTTCATACGAAGATCAAACAGCAAGGCTTTGTCTGACCCTCGAATAACAATCACAATAAACTCTCCGTGGCCAATGGTATCGAACCCGTTTCCGGCTTCAATTTCTGCAAATTGAACGTAAAGCTGCTGCGGCATTCTCTCAATCTCTGCCCACATTGTTCCGCAGGCTTGCAAGCTCCAAAGCCTCAGGCTTTTTGGCACGTTCAGCTTGCTCTTTTCAACCGCTGCAACGAGGATTAGCTTGCCGTTGCTATCCAACAAGCTTGGCGACCGGAGAAATCTTCGCATGGGAGCTTGAATGTTGAACCACGCGTTGACTGAGATGTCATAAGCTAGAACGCTGAAGGGGCTGTAGTTCATGCAGTAGAATTTGCCATTAACTTGAACCATGCGGCCTGATTCAAGGCTACAGAGTCTTGGCAGCGAAGAAGTAGTGCCCCAGAGAGAGAAAAACCCACCAGCGTCAATATGAAAGCTTTCAGCTGAGAGATTCTTGACTGCATACGGAGATATCAAGTCGTCCCCGGCAACAGTTACGTCAACAGCTGTAGGGCTGACTTTTAAGCCGATTGAAGGAAAGAGTCGGGGTCTTAAAGTTGGTGGCAACTGAGAGAGCGAGCCAGTGATTGGGTTGCATAGGATCAAAGTCTTGGCTCCAGCGTGATCGGAGACCCAGCAGAGTAAGCCGCCGGAAGAGGAAGCAGGAGAGAACCCGGATGGAACCAAAGCGAAGGAAACTCGATACCAAGAAACCTCATGAGGATCGAAGAGGTAACCTTCACAGCATGCAGCAGCAGCAGCTGATCGAATACTATTATTATTGTCAGCGTAGATGTAGCTGGTGGTTTTGATGAGGGATGTTTTTTGGTTGAAGAAAAGGAACCAATGGTGGCGAGGGGAAACATGAATGTATAATTCAAGAAAGCTGCTGGAGAACAAGAGGCCGTACCATCTTTTGCAGACGGCACGGGCTCGGAAGAAGGCCGGTGGTGGGAGAAATGCAAGAACGCGATCGAGGAGGCGCTGTGGAAGCTTGCTCCAGATTCGAGTGTCCATCCAGGGACATGTAGTAAACATAGGATTATTGCTTGTAGCAGTGCCACTGCCACTGCCACAGCTGCTGCTGCTGCTGCTGCTGCTGCTTGTGAAGGTGTAGGAGAAAGGTAAAGCCATTGCTGAGGTGTTAAATGCTTCCATCTTGGACGAGGAATTATGTTTGCAAAAGAGCTTACTGCTTTCTTTGGGAAGAAGTTGGTTTTTGATAAGTTTTTATCTACTCTAGGGTTTGTTGGTGTTGTTTTGGTTGGGTTGGAAGGGACAAGTGGTTATATAGAGAAATGAAGGAGACATTTTTTTTTTTTATCTTCTTTTGATTTTTTTTTTCTCTCTTTTATTTTTCGTTTCTTTTTCTTTTTTATAAATTATATTTTGTTTTTAGGGCTTGTTTTCTAGTAGACTTTAGAGAATGGCAGTGATGATTCTGATGGTTTCATCTATCAAATCGTGAGTGTTTTCTTGTCAAAGGCCGAGGAACCAAGGACGGTTTGCAGTGTGGGAGACGACAAAGTGCAACTCATTTGTCACAAAACGTGTCCTTTTTACGCTCTGATAATTCAATCACACCCCACTTCAATTAAAAGAAGAGCTGCAAAGGCCAATAGCTAGCTCTATTGTCGTTCTGATGACAAGCGCGATACGAATTAAATTCTCAATCCCGATCAAGTTTTGATCATCACTTTCACATGTTTGAACTGCTGAAGTTGTTGCCATAAATTTAGAGAGAATATGGGAAATCTTAATCAAATTTTTTACTAAATTTCAGAGAATCAACAACGATTCCAATTACCAAGATCAGTTATATAGTAGTTTCTTTTTTTCCTCTTAGTATTACAGTATAAATTTACTAATACTTTCATAAAAAAGAACGAACCACCAGCATTTACCATGTGCTGGTGTAATCTGAATAATTCTGAGCCAATTTTTAGAATGAAATCAATCCCCACTGATATATTTTTGAAAGCATAGTTGAAATGGCTTTTAATTAGGCCGTCTTAATCAGCTACCAAAGATTGATTTGAGAAAGCTAAGAATGATAGCTCAGAAAGTAGAATAAATTTGCCAGCGCTCGAGATTAGAGGAATTACTCAGAAAGATCTTCAAGAAAAGTAAAATTTGTAGAAGAAAAACAATGACCAAGTTATTTTGGATCTCAATGGTAATAAAATATTGTGGTTAGTTTTATAAGGAGTGTACAGTTGTGATCGTTAGGTTAAATTTCTGTCATGTATTGAAATTTTTACGATTGGTTAATGAATTATTAGTAGAAATCTGCAATGCATTTAGGGGTATCCATATCTTTTTCTAAATTTAACAAGTTTTCAACCCACTCACCCTTCACAGCTTTTCTGCAATTAACTGGCCCTTCTTGGAAAATTCAATTCAGCTTTGCTTCCGAGGACTCCCATGATAATTAAGTATTGTGAGAGTTTTACTGAAAAAATTGAACAGTGACTAGTCAACCTCTGGAGGCAGTGTCATCATTTTTGTGCGTTGAATTCTGGATTGTTTAAAACAACGGTGGATTTTAATTAAAGTGAATTTAGCCAGGGTTTATATTGTGGTCGGTCGAAAAGTTATAATTTTTATTAAAATATTTAATAAATATTGACTGTTGTGATATAATAATTAAGTTGAATTAATTTATTATTTATATGATAAAAAATTTATAATTTTTTTAATATTTTTATTAAAATTATATTTTAAAAATTATATTTTAAAAATTATATTTATTAAAATATATTTATTAAAATTATGGCACTCCAATATCAATTAGGGCCTTAATATAATTTTACAAAACAAAATGTTTCATTAATCGATAGCGGGTTAGAAGTCAAAGAAATTAATTTATATGAAAACATACTCGAACGGAGAATGGGTTCTCTCACTCACAATACATATGAGAAGATCCAAGCTCGACGCTAAGAAAACCGATGATTCTGATGAGACGAAGTATCTTATTTTCATTTCACCCATATTAACCCTAGATTTTTATTTTTTTTTTTATTTTTTGAAGAGAAATAGACGCTGGAATTAGAATATTCTGATTATTTTTATTAATTATTAATAATTGATATTGGTAAATGATCTATGGCCACATGTGGCATGCGTCTCTTTTTCTGCTTTTGGGTTGGAGAACTTGTTTAAGGGTTTTGAGACATCATTTCCACTGCAGTTTTGACACAATCAAAATCAGTATGTCAGGTCATACGTCCAATCCCATTTATCTCTCACTCAGATCAGCGATAGATTTTTACTTTTATTTTGTTCCTGAGTTTGGCGTGTGATCTCTCCCTCTCTCTCTCTCTCTCTCTCTAGTCTATATCTCAAATCTAGAAGTCTATATCTCTACTGTACATGTGACAACACCACACTAATTTTCACTTACTTTCTCTTTTCTCTCAGTAGTAATATTCTCTTCCGCTAACACACTTGGGTTTTGTTTGGTTTTGTTAAGGGAAGTGAGAAGAAAATCTTTGTCAGAACTCTCACTCTCACCCTCACCCTCACCCTCCATCAGATTAAAATAATTATCACTTCACACACACTGTCCAGGTCATGTCAATCCATCATCCTCTCTAGTATTATCATTTGTCTCAGAATTTTCGAAAATGGAAAAAGTGTGCTTCTCATATTTGGTAGTCCTTGCTTTGCATCAAGAAACCTCCGTTTTTGGTGCAATGATAATGACCCGATTTGGAAATTGTGTCTTTCTTCAAGCAATCTCTCTTTCAGAACTTAATCAGCTGGACTGTCTTTATTTGAACTTTTATTTAATTTCTCTTTTTCTTTTTAACCATTTTTCTTTTGTCAACTTGGCCAGATTTCTACCCATTTTTCAGTTTGACTTTGTCCAAATTTAATGGAACTCGTGTTGTTGGTGACTTGGTTCCATTTTACCTCAACTAGACGGTGCGAGCCATGCATATATAAATTGTTTTGATTACAGCAAGAGTTTTTTTTTTTTTTTCTCCTGAGAAGGTGTACGACAAGATTAGTTTAACAAAAAAGTGATATTTGAACTATATTATGAACTGGCTATCTTCCACTTCATGCATGAGTTTCAAACCAACCATCTTACTCTGTACGAGTGATATACGCTGCCCCGCTTTAGTTACGGTGTTTTCTTTAACATTGACATGCAAATGTTAATAGAACATCTATTAATATTTACAATTAAAAAAAATAAGGACTGGTATATATGACTACCCTAAATGCAATGTTAAACTCTCACAAATGGTCTTATTGATGCGAGAATCTGATTAATTAGAAAATAAATAAATTTGGGCTATATAACAAATGACATATAAAAAATTAAAGCAATTCAGCACTCGGCCTACGTCTACAAACAGAGAGAATATAATTTGTGAAATTGAATAATAATTATTAGCTACGAACGAAATTTCTTTTTTTTGTTTGACCATTTATTAGTACCTATTTTTTTGTGCACAAGCAACACTCTATTTATAAAACTTCATGAGCCTGAACAAAGCTTGAGATAATTGGACTCGTTTAACTTACTTAAGCTTCCAATAACTGGACTCCTGCAGCAGGGCTTATTTGATTTATTTAATCTTTGAGTAGCACTCCTCACTTGACATATTCAAGCACCCAAATGTCATGCTCTTCAGCAGCTACGCTTAGTTATCTTGTCTAAACTTCCAATTGTCGTGCTCTCCATCAACTGGAGTTGTTTGTCTTATTTAAGCTTCCAATTGCTGAGCTCTCCAGTAACTGTACTTGTTTGTCTTATCAAAGCTTTCGGCTGCTGAGCTCTTCAACAGCTGGACATTTTTCTTGTTTAAGCTTCCAACTGCTGCTTCAGGCTGTTGGGCTGTTTTTTGTTTCTAGCAAGTGGGCTCTGCAGCAGCCCAACTTAGTTAACTTATTTAGAACTACCAGCAGCTGGACCAAGGCCCTCATTCCAATACTTTCCCATCCTGTTCCACCAACTCAATGACATCATCCTCTTTTTCACATTTTTTATTTTTACATTTATTGCAACAGAAAGGCTGGATAATAGTTCTAATCAAAATTCGTTCAAATATACAAAATAAGGGATTTTTAAAAAATTTAGCAGTACAATATGCATTCGGTTAGCTAAGAATGACAAACAACAGCATAAGAACTATAAAAGAGGAGGAAAATGGAAGAGAAAACGTGGCAGGTTCTTATATATGGTTATTACAATTATGAAGCAGCTGGCCCAATTGTTATTTTGATTCTTTCAAGTTAATTTGATTTGGTTTAAAACTTTAAATCTGATTCTTACTAATATCTCTCTCCTAGTTATTCATTGCAAAAATACTTTGATTTTGAAATTCAGTGTGTTTGTTTTTTGGACCCAAGTGGTCTAGGAAATGTAAATCGATGCTTGTCGAATCACAAGGCAACGAGGCATCCCTCTCTAATGTTTTAATATTCCTATGATCAATGATTCAATGACTTTGGGTCAGCGGTGAATTTTTATCCTTGTGAGGGTAGAGGTTCGAGTCGTCATAGACTCAACTTTTATCAATTATTCATAATTGAATGAAATTAATTTGTAAGTCTTTTTCCCTTACGAAATGCGAATGGAGCATAGACATTTCTTCGTTGTGAGGGGTATTGAAGTGCAAGGGGTATTGAAGTGCTTTATAAATATTAATGTAATTAAAGTGCGAGGGGTATTGAAATGCTTCATAAAAATTGCTTCATAAATATTAATGTAATATTGTAAGTCACAGTTGTATTTGTTTGCTGTAACAACAATTGTAAATATCTGTTGTAATAACAGTAACCTGATGTATAATCAGTTAAAAAAAAAAAACACCATTTCATAGTCCTTGCTAAGTTAACAATTGTTTAAAAAATATGGTGCTCTTCAACTATTAATTAATTGTAGTTATAATATTTTTGTGCAAACACCAACTCTTATTCATTATTACAAGAATTGCAATGACTGCGGACGCAAATCACAACTTGTTCAGCTTAGTTTAATTTAAATAGAAAACTAATTAAAATTTTCAAAGAATGGATCAAATCAATTTTTCATATCTACACAAGGAACGCTGTCACCCGTGTATCTATCGTTGCTCGCTGGAACCGAGCCATTATTCAGTGTTGAGGTATGTTTACTGTGTGTGCCCGGTTAAACAACAATATCATTAGTATTTGCTTACTAGCATGAACTAAAAAATATGTTCATAAGTTGTAGATCTTGTAACTTCCTTGTATGGTTCTCTTTAGAGTCCCATTTAACCCGTGAAAATACGTTCGTTGTGATTGAGATTGACCCGACAAATTCTAATTAAATTAGATCTACATAGTCACCTCTTGTCAACATAATAAAAGTGCTGTTATTTAAGTCAATTCACATTTAGAACATTGGAAATTACCCCATTATTTGTGGCATTGCGTTTCGTATTACTTCATCAAAATATGAAGTGGAAAAAAAAAAAAAACATTAACATGGTTTCAATGCAAGATGTAAGCTTATGCCCTAACTTATATTTTTAAAGTAGGTTCCGAATTATCCCTACGATTATTTTCACATCAGCTCTTCTATTTTTTAAAATATCAAATTATCCTTTTTTTTTTAAGATGAAAGAAAAAATGAAGATTGATTGATGATTTTTTTATCTTATTAATAAATATAGATTAAATTGATGTTTTTAAAAGTAACGGATGATTTGAAAAATCATCAATGTACGAGAGATAATTAAAAATTAACCCCTATTTAAAATATTCTACCAGCAGTTTTCAGAATCAATTTAATAAACATTGAAAGGTTAATTTTTGCCAAAGCAGCTTCCACAATTTTCACAAAATTTTTTGGGCATTCGTTATATATAGGCAGAAAACCAGCAACATATATTCTGATAGTCAATCCAAATAGAGACTATATCAATTTGCAACGCTGGTCCAACAAACCATGTACAAGTTTTTCCCTAGCCCTATGATTCTCTAATTACTCTATTTCACCTTTTAGGCAACAACTAAATTACAATATATGTAACTTATATCTTCTAATAATTTTTTTATGATTCCTTAATTATTTAACTGATAACAATTTAATCATAAAAAAATATTATTTTAAGAATTAGTGTAAATTACACCACACATAACTAAATAGGCCGCCACTTGGACCTTTGGCCCAGTTGTAAGGAGTCCAGTGGTGAATCTTTGTCCTCACAACTGTGAGGTCACGGGTTCGAGTTGCCATAGACTCAAACTCCATCAATTAAGTATAATTGAATGAAATTAATTTGTAAGTATTTTTCCCTTACGAAATGCGAGTGGAACAGAGGTTTCACTCTTCTGTGAGGCTGTGAGTGGTATTTGTCTGGGCAAGTGCTTCATAATGATTACTGTAATATTGTGAGGCTGTGAGGGATTTCGCAAGGGTGGAGCAGACAGAGCTGTGAGTGGTATTTGTCTGGGCAAATGCTTCATAAAGATTAATGTAATATTGTGAGGGCTGTGAGGGGTATTTGTCAGGTGGAGCAGAGACATCACTCTTCTGTGGGGCTGTGAGTGGTATTTGTCTGGGCAAGTGCTTCATAAAGATTAATGTAATATTGTGAGGACTGTGAGGGGTATTTGTCTCGGTAAGTGTTTCATAATGATTAATGTAATATTATAAATTCTAGATTAATATAATATTGTAAGTCACAATGTGTATTTGTCTGCATTTATCTAGGCAAGTGTTTCATAAAGATTAATGTAATATTGTAAGTTCCAGTGTGTATTTGTCTGCTATTATTTGTCTGGACAAGTACTTCATAAAGATTAATGTAATATTATAAGTTCTAGTATGAGCAAGTGCTTCATAAAAATTAATATAATATTATAAGTCCCAGTGTGTATTTATCTACTATTATTTGTCTGGACAAGTGTTTCATAAAGATTAATGTAACATTATAAGTCCTAGATTAATGTAATATTGTAAGTCACAATGTATATTTGTTTGCATTTGTTTGCATTTGTTTGGGCAAGTGCTTCATAAAGATTAATGTAATATTGTAAGTTCCAGTGTGTATGTGTATTTGTCTGCTGTAATAGTAGTTAATAACAAATTAATGTAATATCATAAGTTCTAGTGTGTATTTGTCTGGACAAGTGCTTCATAAAGATTAATGTAATATTATAAGTTCCAATATATATGTGTATTTGTCTACTGTAATAGTAGTTAATAACATATTAATGTAATATTGTAAGTTCCAGTGTGTATTTGTATGTTATTATTTGTCTAGGTAAGTGCTTCATAAAGATTAATGTAATATTATAAGTTCCAATATTTATTTATCTATTGTAATAGCTGCTATTATTTATCTGAATAAGTACTTCATAAAAATTATTAATGTAATATTATAAGTACTAGTTAATAACATATTAATATAATATTATAAGTCTCAGTGTGTATTTATCCGTTATTAATTATCTAGATAAATACTTAATAAAAATTAACGTAATATTGTAAGTCTCAGTATATATTTATCTACTGTAATAATAGTTATAAATATCTATTATAATAACAATAATATGATATATAATCAGTATTTAAAAAAAAAAAAAAAAAAGCCACTTCTCAAATAATGATAATAGCCTTAATATGGTAATGTTCGAAATTAACAACGCTGCCCTGACGAATTTCAGTATCCAAGTCCCACTATCTCCACAGTCGTCTCCGCCATCAAACCTAAGCTACTGAAAAGTCAAGCGGACCAATTTGCTCTGAGCTTCGAAATTTCTTACATCAGCCACTAGTTTCTCAGACAACGATCCTAAAGAGTTATACGATGACCCGTCCTCCATCACAGCCGTCCGGCTCTTCTCTCCCATTTGCTTAACCTTTTTCCTCACTTCATCATCACCGTCCATCAGGCGCCGCAACCCCCTCTCGATCTCCTCCGCCGACACCAAGTCACTACCTCCACCATCCCTATAATCCAATCTAATCTCCACCGCTAATCTCAATTCCTTCACCAACTCAAAAGCGTTCATTTGCTGCTCAGCGTAAAGCGGCCACGTGGCAATTGGTACACCGTACCATAGACTCTCTAACACGGAATTCCATCCGCAATGTGACACGAACCCTCCGATTGCTTGATGGGACAAAATCGACACTTGTGGGACCCATCCACAAACAAACCCAACTCCAGCCGTTCGATTTAAAAATCCTTCGGGCAGCATCCCCTTAAGGTTTGTGTACTCCCCAGGAAGATGTAATTTGCTCTTGGATGGTTTACGGATTGACCATAAAAACCGAAGCCCGACCCGTTCCAAGCCGGTTGCAATCTCTCTCAGCTGGGGTCCACCAAAACTTCCCATGCTCCCGAAACACAGGAATACCACCGACGACGGAGGCTGGTTATCAAGCCATTTCATGATACTTTCGTGATGAGCCCGGTCGGGGTGCCATTGAGCCGGTCCGTTCAGGTCAAGAACCGGCCCAATTGGGTAAACCGGTGGCATCCCGTCTACAGAAATCGACTCGATTGCGTACGGTTCAAGTTCTTGAAACGTGTTTACAACAATACCCTCGGTTTTCATATATCTCACGGCATGATTAAAATACCAAAAATACCCATCTCGCTTTCGTTTCAACACTGTTGAAGGTAAAACAGAAGGAGGTAACGGATTGGCAAAAGTCGGTATCACCAACTCAGTTGTCGAGTCTTTTGGGACAAAGAAATCGGTATTTGACTCAACGAACTCGTTCGCGAGCTGGGTGTCTATGTTTGGAAAGTGAAGCATGAATCCCAAAAAGCTCGCCGGAGAAGCGAAGTAAAGATAGCAGGGGATGCCGAGTTGATTAGCGACATCGATCAAGGAAGTACAAAACATGTCGATAAATAACCCAGCAAATCGGTCCGAGTCATCGGAGTCTGTCTCGGTCTCCATGAGCTTGATGATTTCGTTCTTTACGTGGGGTTTGTGTTTTTCAATGAACAGAGACAAGTAGCCAAGAGTGGACTTGTACTGATCCGGTGAGGGAGGGTCTACAGAAGGTAGGTAGACGAAGTTGATATTATTAGCGTCAATTGTTGTGGCCAAAGCGTCCCGTGATTTCACGTAAGCGTTGACGATAGGTCGTTCTGATACGGTCATGATGAGAATTGTGGCGCAGAATCGACGGTCACGATTGGTTAGCAGATGTGCGAATTCAACGAGTGGAACGAGATTGCCCATTTCTGGGGTACAAATGAGAACAACCCGGAACTTCTTCATGGCCGGAGGGGTTTCTTTCTCTGCTCCCTGTTGTGTCGCTTTGGCCTAGAAATTGAGCTGAAGTTAATCCTTCTCTGTTATTATTATTTTTTTTTTGGACTTTTTGTATTATTGGACCGGAACTTCAATGTCATAATGAACTATCACATGATTATATATATATATATATATATATTTTTTTTTTTTTTTACAAATTGAATTAAATTATTATTTACTTGTTTGACAAGAATTTCTAGTAGCCATCACGTGATTTTTAGCTAATTACTAATTTAATTAAATTAGTATTGTTTGACAAGAATTTCTAGTTTCTTACGCTTTTTAATTTTCAGTTTTTTCGCTTAATTGGCCCATTACATCACAATTTAAATTAATTAATTAATTTAGTCAGTTACTTTTAATTTTCGATAATTTCTAGTTCCGCTCCCGGTCAAGTACACGAATTTCCTTTGCGAAAACAAGAAAGACCTTGATAAAAAAAAAATGAAGAAAAAGTTTTTATCTGGGCATTATCATTTACAAATGTGAGAGTGTGTATTGAGTAATGAGTTAATATTTTATGTATTTAGTTTGGACATTTTTTGATGCATCATTCTTTTTTATTGTAACATAAGATACAAATTTTCTATTCTAATTGCGCATCTAATATTACTCTACATTATATACACACTCCTATGCCCTAACCACACTCACACCTCAGGTAAAAACCGTTTCTAGTCAAACCAAATTTTTAGTGAAACATTTTTCTTGCTAAATACTTCACCATGTAGTCTGTCCATTGCTTATATCTACTCTTTCAAAATGATACGAAAGTGATTGTAAAAAACAAAAACAGTCTTTACCTGTTTGTTTGGGTTGGTTGGGATAATTTTTCTGCAATTTTTTTTGAGTGTTTTTTGAGTGGAATAGTGTTTTGATTGTTCAAATTTTGATATGGCATTAGTGGATATTTATATATGGTGTTCGAATTTTACTTGGTATATATCTAAATTATAATTAGAATTTTTAATGGAAAATATTTTATCTATACAAATTAAAGATGGTATATCCTGATATTTTCAAACGAAGAAAGAAATGTATTTTCACTAAATTTTCGTTAGAATTCAGTTCGCATCGATTATTTGGTGCTCATTGGATCCAGCTCAAATCTAACTCAAATAAATAAATTTATATTTGAGGGAAATGTTTGGGCTTACATGTGTTTTTTTAATGTTTGAGGTTGGTGGTTTAGCTTAGGTAATATGTGGTAAGCCAAAGTAATACATATGAGTTAATCGAGGGAGTAGCCCAGGTGTCTTACAAAATACTTAAAGTATTCGAGGTAACTCAGGTACATTTATACGTGAAACACCAATTGGACATCAAATTGAAAATTTATCTAAACAAACATAAATATAAATAACACACCATGTTTGCGTAATTCGGTCTTTAACCTGCGTTTACAAGAGCAAATCATCAATTCACTATATAAATAAGAGGTTACATAAGATTTTATATTATACGAGATGAATAAAATAAGTCAAATAGCTATATTGAGATGTTTGATATTTTAAGTAGATTTTAGGTGCAAGAGCAAGGAAGAAAACCTAACTAAAACAATGAATTTATTTTTGGGATGTAGAGTACCATACTTAATCGAAGCTGGGCTATTTTAGGATTTTATAGAGATGAATAAGATTTTGAAGAAGATGGTTAAGGTGAGAGGTTCAGTTTTAGAGTGAGAGAGCTTGAAAGGATGTATTAGACCTGTAAAAAAACAAAAGAGGTTAGAGGTGGAACCGACAGTAGCTAGCGACTACACTATGATGCTCAAGTGAGCTTCTTGGACTATTTATAGCATTAAGAGCTTGCATACTCTTGATAATGGTGGGTGGAGGTTGATGGAGGCTTTAGTGTTAGTGAAGTGTGTGTGTGTGTGTGTGTCCTTTATTGTATATGAAAAAAATATAATCTTAGTGTTTTTATATTTAAAGTACCTAGTTGTTCTGTCACGTGTATTTCTAGTGGTGATTTTACTATCATTTCCAAGATTATTTTGTCTTTTTACCTTTTATCATGATTTTTAGGGCATAAGGGGCATGACTGGGGGAGCAAAAATGATATTATTTGGTGTGGTTTGTTTTCTTATATATGTGGTGTACGCTGTTGAATGGTTTAGGACACCTCTGGAAAGGTTGTCTTGGCAATTTTTTGGCATAGCAGCTGAGGATCACTATCCTTGGTGTGTTGTTTTTTACTTTTTACAAGTCTGACAACCATATGTCATTTCTTTTTTAGTAAGATATTCCCTATTCGATATTGACAAATCAAATATTCTCTTTGAGCGATAGAAATATTTCTCATAGTTAACATTTTAGAGACTTTTCTTTACCACCTTTTTTTCTGGCACGGCACACCCTGTGTACCAGCTTAATTATCAAGTATACTTGGTGTAAGTAAGATATCCTCTGGTGATTATTTTTAATCATATAATTTTTCATAGACACATGGCGCTTCATTATTGATTTTTAATTTCTTCCCAAATAAAATGCATTTTTAGTATTTCAATATAAGAAATGTGTGGTTTTCTTTTGTGTGAATTGTTCTATTTTTCCTCTCTATTTATTCACAAATGTTTCATATTTAATTTTTTCTTTATTTTATAAAAGAACAAATGTCTAATCACTAGTGATTTGAAAAAAAAAATGAGATAAAGACATATTTTGGAATTACACAAGATAAGAATTCATTCATATCAAATGTATTTCATCCGATTAATTTAACGTATTCATTTTCTTTTCTTAATTTTATCTTTTCAACGGCTTTTATTTATTTATTATAAATAAAATAATTTAATCTCTAATTTATATAAAATAGATTATCAAGGTAAAAATGAAATAATTTAATCTCTTATTTATCTAAAATAGATTATCAAGGTAACATTAATTTAAGCTCATTACTGTTTGACTATTTTAATTTTTAGTAGAGATTATTTAGTTGGGCAATGGTCGCTTTGTAGATCATATTAAAAAAAGAAAAAAAAAAAGACATAGTTGCATAAAAACGGTGTCGTGTTCGTGATTATTCGGAAATTTTATTTTTCAACAAGAAACAACTTTAAAGTTTAATCAGAGACAAACAGCAATATAAGGAAAGCTACGAGGCCTCCGTTATCTCGATAGCAAAAGCAAATCCCCCTTCGGTCTTCTAAGCTTTCAAGCAGAACAATGGCTACCGGCGCCGCTCTACTATCACTCCGTTCGCCGCCGTTTCTTTCAAACCCTAAAATCTTCCACCAATCTCCCTGCCGTGCCTCCCCCGCTTTCCTGCCCGTCAAAGCCGCAGCCACATCCCCATCCTCATCTCTTCAAATTTTACCCCTCAAAACCCCCAAAATCACACCTCTCTCCCCTCTCCTCAATGACTCAACTCGCACCGTCACCACTCTCCTATCTCTCTCGGGATTTCTCCTCAAATTCGCCATCTCCAAAATCCCAACCCTTCCACAACCACCAACCAATTTGGTTCACTCGGTGGGGCCCTTGTTCTTTGCGGCTCTCCGTGACCACCCTAGAGGGAGCTTGAACACGCCGCTCACGGTTGTGGCGGCGGGATTGGCCAAGTGGCTTGACATTTACAGTGGGGTTTTGTTGGTTAGGGTTTTGCTGAGTTGGTTCCCCAACATTCCTTGGGAAAGGCAGCCACTTTCGGCCATTCGGGACTTGTGTGATCCTTATTTGAATCTCTTTCGGAATATAATCCCTCCCGTTTTCGATACACTGGATGTCAGCCCCTTGTTAGCTTTCGCCGTTTTGGGAACACTCGCCCAGATACTTAATTTCAGTCGGGGAGCGTGAGTAAGTGTAATTAATAGTGAATATTGAGTTTTCAAATATTCATGCAGTTTTAATTGTGAGATGTACGTGCCAGTTTCTAATGTGGTATTGTCAGTTTTTGATATTCAGTGCCACGATTGAATTTTACATTTGATTTGCTGGTAGTGTTTTGCATTTCGTGTTGCTTGATCGTGGGAATGTCCAATTAATGTTTGAAAACATTTGTTGTGTTGAATAGGTAGAATGAGCTGATAGTTTCTTGCTTGATGTTTGAAAATCTTATCTGATTTCCTATATCGGATTCATTTCAGACACGTGCATTTATGGGAGGTAGGGAGGGAAGATAGAATCAATGGTTTTGAGTATTAGATATACTGTCCTGGCAGTGATGGTTGCTCTTTTACAAGATTTGTTTAAGTTGGATGGAGTTTGCGTGTGTGGTTGCATGTTTGCATGAGATAGAGATGGATAATAGATAGATAACTTGTCAAATAATGACCTTTTAAAATCTAAACAAGAACTAGAGTGACTTTTGCTGGAATTCATGTACACGGTAACTTGTTAAAAACAAATAATTTTTTAGTTATCTTCACTTTAACATTAACCTAATATAAGAGTTGTGCTCGTTGCTTTGCTCTGTTGAATGGGCATCTATGTAATAGAATTAGGCATTTGGTTTCCTGCACCCGTAACTTAACTGTCTAGTCTGTGCTTATGTCTGAATTATATTGCGATTGGCTTGCAACACACTTTAGCAGGACAGTCAAATGGTTTGTGGTATGTTCTTTCCCCAAGTTGAGAATTGACTGGTATACCACTAATTTTCTGGAGCAGTCTTGCTGGTTTGCTAAAGATACTAATGGCAGTAGTTAGTGGAGTTTCAACTTCAGAAAGGCGCAGTTGTTAAGATTTTTCAGAAGCTGGAAACAATAGCTTTGCTTTGATGAAGATCAGACGATACCTCTTGTGATGTCTTGCAGAAGTTTTAAGGAGTTACAATGTTGTTACCACAAAAATAGTTCTTTTGATTGTAAAATTATATGGCGAGGAATTTTCAAGCCGCAAATAACACGAAAATCTTGTTGCCATTTGGTAAATTAGGAGGCATTATTCCTTGATTTGTTTCTAACTGCTCCTATCTCACATGGTTTCTTTGGGTGTCTCTCAATGGAAAATCAGTTTCCTGTTTCTCTTTACCTCATGGATAGAATATATGACTCCATGATCTTTACTGGAGGCAATCTTACGGAGCACTTTACTTCACATGTAAGTAGTAAAGTAGCTCTGTTCTAGTTCTCCAGGTTAGAGATGAGAACATCAGAAAAGGTTTTATCAGAAGCTTTTCTTTATCAATTGTTATTGCAACTATCTTTTGTCGTAATCGCATGCTGGAAAGTAATCTCTGCACCATTATCTTCTGCATTTTTGGACATCAAAATTTACGTTTTCCTGTGTCAAATATCTAGATGTCTGGATTCGACATAAGTTATTAGTTTAAATGGTCTTATTAATTTGATATAATCAACTAGTCGTCTTTCTTAAAATTTAGGTAATCTGGGGGATGGACTAATTTTTTGTGAGCATTGCCCTTGGAAGTTTAACCGAATGGTTTTCAATGGTCTTATTTTTTAACAAACAAATTAAACAAATGACTAATTGATTATTCCATAAAATGCTAACTGGAGTTTTTTTTTTTTAATTTAATAATAATAGAAATCAATTTAAAATCAACCCCCCTCGAGGCGTTTAAACTTGGGGATTGAAGGGATTTAAGAGTCTATTTGAGATTTTTTCTAGAGGTTCAAAAATAATTTCGAAAGGCTAAAATTAATTTTGGTGTTTAATTTTTTTTAATCGCTTTTGATCAAATCACCATGTCTTACTACAATACTCAAAAAAGAGGGAAGGAGTAGCATTGTATAATCTGATCAGTTGTATACTTATAATATAATTTGATCAATTGTATACTTATAATTTTATATAGAGTGGGACTATTTAAGTTCACCAAACTATTCATTAAACTTATTTACTAAATAAATTTGTTCTTAAATTTTAAAATTTTAAATTTTACTCGACAAATCTACTCAAATGTCCAATATACCCGTACTAAACCCAATTTATGTGAAATTAATATTTTTATTTATTAAATCTGTTAAATTCATTTTTAAACCCTTCTTAAATGATCTAAGTCTTATGAATGCAGAAGAACGTAGTTTTTATTAATTTATTTTTTCTTTCATAAAAATTCCATAAGGGTGTGGCTTATTGTTAATTCTTTTAGGATAAAATTTTTGTCGAGTAAAATTTTCGTAGAGTTAAAAAAAAAAAAACACTAACTTCGCGTTAGTAATGATGATAAAGATGAATTCCTTAACAATGGAATTTCCCTTGTGAAAACATGGAGCTACTGCTGGGATTTTGGGACTAAGCAAACAGTCAAGTTGTTTGATACTTCAGTTGGGAGGTTTCATTTTGTTTCGCTTCTCCTACTGCTTTCTTATATAAAATTAGTGGGTTTACTTATTGGAAATTTTTATCTGTAAAATAAAACGGTTATGCAGTTTTCATGAATATTTTTAGTAATTTTTTTTTTTATTTTAATGTCCATAATTATAATTTTATTTATGGATATTTTAATAATTATTTAATTATCAATATATATATATATATATTATAAAAAATTATATATACACAATAAGTTTTATTAATATTTCAGTTATTTACATTATAATTTAATATAAAAATTTACTAAATAAATATTACTGTTTTTAAAATTTATAAATATTTTTAAAAATAAAATTTAATAAATATTTAACTGATCCTTTTTACATATTAATCTTTTACGATACAATTGATATCAATTAATTTGTGGCTGTTGAACGGACAAGGCATGAGCAATCATATAACGACACCGTTCTGAGGTACACATTCCACTTTTAAAGAATCTTTGGTCCTTTCGCTCTCTAATTAATCAATAAATTTGGAATTGGAGGGAAAGAAAGGGGAGGGAGAGAAAATGCCAGTGGCGAGACCAGATTCTTCTGGTGCACGGATCATTGCTCACGTCGACTTGGACTGCTTCTACGTTCAAGGTTTCTTAGTCTCTCTCTTTCTCTCTCCTTTTTCCCCAAGTTTTTTTTTATTATAAAAATTTTGTGTATTTGTTTTATACTCGCTTAACCTGTACATAACTCCCCGTTTTCCCTCTCCATTTTCTATCTCATGTTACTTTATAAGCCTGGCGAGACAGAAAATATATGATAACTCCCCGTTTCTCTTCTGAATTTAAAAAAAATTGATAAATTGACTGATCCTTTTTTTTTTCCCTCTTTGGGTTTGTTTGTTTGTAATTGTAGTGGAGCAGAGGAAGCAACCTAAGTTAAGAGGTTTACCTACTGCTGTGGTACAATACAACGAGTGGAAAGGTGGGGCCTTGATTGCTGTTGGCTATGAGGCCCGTAATTATGGTGTGAAGCGGTAAGCAAAATGCTTTAGTTTAGTGTCCATTTGTTGCGGATTTTTCAATGATGAGAAGAGTTAGTAGCTCTTTCTAATTTTTTATTCTCTGCATTTGGTTCCAATTTGTGTAGAGCTTCTCAATTATCTAACAAGCTATTTCACATCTATTCAAATTTTGATCTTCTTTGATAAGTACTTTATTTTTTTAAAATTTTAATTTGTCCAAAAAAGCCTACATTATTTTGGAAAATCCATTATATCTTTCTCGTAACATAACCTTATTTTACTTAATTATAAGTTTTTAACTAAAAGTTTTGAATGAGGAAACAAATATAATCTTTTTTATAAAATCTATGCTTGATAAGCTATACCACAATGGAGAGCCTTAGTTACTTTTACTTGAATCTTTTCATTGGTAGCTGAGTTTTGTCAGAATGTAAATACGTAATGCATGGTTATCAGTTCAATGAGAGGTGATGAGGCGAAGGAAGTTTGTCCACAAATTGAGCTGGTCCAAGTCCCAGTAGCCCGTGGTAAAGCTGATTTGAGTTCATACCGTAATGCTGGTTCAGAGGTATCTGTAGTTGAAATGTATTCTCTGTGGATTTAAATTTGTAAATACTATATTTTATGCTGGACTTTTATCAAATTTCAGGTGGTCTCCGTTCTTTCTAGGAAGGGCCGATGTGAGAGGGCTTCCATTGATGAAGTGTATCTTGACCTTACTGACGCTGCAGAAGCTATGCTAGCAGAAGCTCCTCCAGAAAGCTTGGATGCAGTAGATGAGGAAGCTCTTAAATCACATATATTGGGGCTTAAAAGCGAGGTATAAGTCATTGTTTTTGAGTCTACAGATTTTTATGGGTTCAGTAGTTCTTAAAATTTGATGGTTCAGCCAATGAATGAATGAAGTGGATGACATCTAGATACTAGTCCTTAACTGTGGAAAGCCCACTGAGCTCTTAAGATTATTGATCATTTAAAATTTACAGCCCATCTTTCCCACTCATTCCTCATTTTTTCTTGCCATAAAACCATTAAGCAATGGCTTTGCTTCCTAATTTTTATTGTTATGTGCATATTTGGTGGAAGGGGGTATCCACACTCTATCTAATATTGGAATATTCAATATGTTACTCTTGGAAAAATTGCAGAAAACCATAAAGTGAAACTTAAGACACCAATTCTACTATTCTTTTGGGCTTTGCTTCAAGAGTCGGCCAGGCAATGGTGACTTATTACACATATATGATATGTGAATGTCAAGCTCTAGCCGAAATTAATTATGTTTGAACTTGGACAGGGAAGTCTGGGAAAAATTTTTATGCTCAGAAAATTTGAAGTCTTTCCTTAAACCACACTTGATCACTTTCTAGAAAGAAATAAGTGTTGAAGAGAAAAAAATAAAAATGTATTTCTCCTTTTCTTTTACCAGTGTTGCAAAATAGATGAAGGATGGGGTGAGGGCATTATGTCTGTCTTTTGTAGTTGCCGCTTAACTTTTTCTTATATTCTCCTACTTTCACATGGAACTCTTGGTCGACCCCTTAAGTACTAGCGTCCGTTCACTCTCTTTTCTATTACAGAATTTAAAAAGAGAAATTCAGAATTTTTTAATTGTGAGTGAATATCATGTCTTTTCTGAGCAAATAAGATTTTCAACATTTGAGTGGACATGAGAACGCTGAATTTTGTGAACTGCCTGGTTGTTTTTGCTTTAATTTTTGTACATTCCCTACTATCAGCTTCCTGCAACTGTTCCAGTTAACTTTCCGTTGAATTCAGGATGGAAATGACTCCAAAGCAACTGTGAAGGAGTGGTTGTGTAGGAGTGATGCCGATCACCGTGATAAGTTATTAGCTTGTGGTGTCCTTATTGTTACAGAGCTTAGAATGCAAGTTCTAAAGGAGACTGAATTTACATGTTCTGCTGGAATTGCTCATAATAAGGTTTTAAATAGTATTTTATGTTTTTGCTTGCTTTATGTCTTGCATATGCTTGTGTTCATAACTGGGATTCTGGGAACTCCGGTAGTAAAGCTTATATATGAATTTGATAGCAGATGCTGGCTAAACTTGCAAGTGGTATGAATAAACCTGCCCAACAAACTATTGTGCCCTTCTCATCTGTGAAAGGACTACTCGATTCATTGCCAATAAAGAAAATGTAGAGTTTTCCTTTCATTTATTTTAAGGGAGAGAGGTTGGTTGTTTTATGATCTTCTGAGATTGAATGGATTTTCATAATGGAAACTTTCATTTGCAGGAAACAGCTTGGTGGGAAGCTAGGAACATCCTTACAAAATGAATTGGGTGCGAACACAGTTGGAGATCTATTGAAATTTTCAGAGGATAAGCTGCAAGAACGTTATGGTTTCAATACTGGGTAATTGTCAATTACAGAAAAAAATTCTGAATTTGCTAATTTCTTAGATAGTAAAAAATGTTTTCACATTTGTATTAGATTTTTCCATCTTGAAAGATGCTTCACTCTTAACTATTATGTAGCCCTTTAAACTTAATTTCATGTTATCTTGAATTTTTAGTGAACTTTATATGCCAAATATTTTCTTAAGCTTCATGAGAGGTTAGCCACTATATTTAATTTTTTTCCCTCCATAATTCTAGATTGTTGCAAGGAAAGAATTTTAAGCTTATTTCTTTAATTGATATGATATCGTCTTTGATTTTTATTTTGAATATGCATTCAAGTACGTGGTTATGGAATATTGCAAGAGGAATTAGTGGTGAAGAAGTTCAAGCACGCCTTCTCCCCAAAAGCCACGGTTCTGGGAAGTCATTCCCTGGTCCTCGAGCTCTAAAGACAGTTGCTTCTGTAAGATTTATTATTAGACACAACTCTTTTTTTTTCTTTTAAATTGTGTGTTGTACCTAAGTAGAGGCTGCACATAATTTAGGTTGTATAATCATGTTATCCCATGTATAATTGATGCAGTAGAGTGATTTAGCTAAGAATTTATTTGTACACAAAAAATGAATTTGTATTGTATTGAGAAAGGTTTTCTCCCTTTAGTGTCAAGAAGCTTTGCAGCTTTTGATTTTAATCAATGTGAAACCTGCATCTGTTTCTCTAAGTTGTTAAATTTGGCCATATATATTATGCCGGTTGATGTACTTTGAATGACCGAGTTTACATCTAACATGTTAAAGTTGGAAGTAGCACATGTTAGCTGTATCTAAGTTACTTAAAGTGGAATAATCAAATGATTCATAAGTTATGATATAACTTCTTCGACAGGGGGTAGTTAATCCTAGTTCATATATTTACATATTTATTTATTTGTGTATCATGTTATACTAGTTTACATCACTTAATGATATTTCTTTGCGATTTATTATTTTTATTTTGCCAATTTAACAATTAGATTCAGTGCATTCTTGGGCATAAGATATGTTAAATATTTTTAGTAATCGACTGTTTGTTACCCTTTTATCATTAACTCAAAATTTTCTTAGGTTGTAAATTATTATTTATTTATTTATTTTTTGTTGAGATGCATTTGCTATTGATTGCTCCATTTCTGATAAACTCAAAAATCTGGAGATCTATCTATATTGATACTATGATCTGAAATTGTTGAGTTTATGAATTGTAAATTGTGTATGTATTTGTTCATCATGGAAGGTGGAAGACACTTGGGTTGAATTGCAGTTAGTTTCATATTATTCAATGGGGCTCTATTACTTTTCCTCAGGTTCAACATTGGCTGAATCAACTCTGTGAAGAGCTAAGTGAGCGTCTTTGCTCTGACTTGGAGCAAAACAAGCGGATTGCTCGAACACTAACTCTTCATGCCAGTGCATTCAAGGTACCAATTTCTACCTGATCTATACTTTGACTGATGCTAACTTGGCAACTTCTTTTCATCAATCGGACTGTATGTATATATTTATTTTTTGACATTTCTGATTAGAGTTATCCTGCAGTCAAGTGACTCAGATTCTCTTAAGAAGTTCCCTTCAAAGTCCTGTCCATTAAGGTATGGAACTACCAAGATTCAAGAAGATACCTTCAACCTATTTCAAGCTGGATTACGTGAATTTTTGGGTGCATATGGAGTTAAGACTCAAGGAAGTCATTACACTGGGTGGAGAATAACAGCTCTTTCTATTTCAGCTAGTAAAATTGTTCCCGTACTTTCAGTAAGTTCAAAGTTACTTGTCTGTAATATATCGTGCTTATATGTTTTTGGACTCCTTGTATTCCTGGGCTTTTTGTTGTTCAGTACTGATGAATGGTAATCTATTCTCTGCCTGTGATAATGCTAAGGGGTGTCTCTGGCTTGCTAGGAAAGAACCTCAACAGTTTGGCAATACTCTGCATTCTTTTTCATTTTGTTGTTATTTTAGTTTGTCGAAAATATCATGAATTCCATATCTACCATGCTGCTGTCTTCTTGTAAGTTGTTCTTTTCTTGAAATACTTATCATAGAACAAGTGAAATCTGAATTGACGAAATTGTCTACTTGCATAAATGCACTTTCCTTCAGTTATATACACTTGATTTTCATCTTCGATAATAGTTTTGATGCATTAAAACTCATTGTGCAATAAATCTGATAGGGAACATGTTCAATCATGAAATTCTTCAATGGCCCAGATAAATTTGGCCCGACTTCAAAGCAATTACCAGACAATGTCATCGATGCTGCACCATTGTCCCCCTCAGGTGTTTTAAATTTTACTTTCCTTCATTTCTGGGTCATTTGTGTTCAGCTTTGTTAGGATGCCTTTTTTCATTCAGGGAGTGAAAGCTATTCAACACTGAATTCAATGGAGCTGCAAAATGAGTTACCTGGCGAACAAGTTTGGATTGAACATTCTATTGCTGATTTAGGTCAACTAGAAATGAAAGCAAATACATGGAACAGGCTGGTATGATACCTTTTTCTTTAATTATACTAAGAAAACTTTCATTCATGATAATAAAAATGTTGTTACGAGAATGCTAACCTCATCGAGGTTTCACGCAGCCAGTCCACCGTATATAGATGGTAGTTGGCTTGATAAAACATATACGCAGTTGGGAAGCCAGCTTGAATTTGTTTAAGTTCATCAAATCAGAAATGACACTGAGAAGAATATTGCACTTTAAAATGAAAATTTGTTGCATTAACTTTACTGAGATTTAGGCGCTCATGAATTTACTACACAACCGATGCAGTGATATCATTGAAGGCATATCTTTCTTTGAACAGATTTAGTTCTAAATTATGATGAATATTTTTATTATTGTTATTATAATTATTATTTTAAAGAAACAACAAAAATGTAACCACATGCAGTTCATTGATCTTATATCTCTGGCTGGTAATTGATTCGTGGGGAACTTGTTTAATTTGGGATTCTTTTTTGAGCAGGATCCATCTTGCTCCACATCAAAGCAGACACCAGGTAGATTTGCCCTATAAATCTCTTCAATATTGCCCTGACATATAATGCTGTGTCTTCTAATTCCCTCTGGTGCCTTTTCATATTTCTTTTACACGTATTGATCAAGGTCAGTGGTTTCATTCAGGAACTGAAAGCTGTTCAAGCCTGGACCAGAGTAAGCCGCAGAATAGGGATGACTCTCGGATGAGGTCTGTCCCGATTAAATCGAACCAGCAGGAACATAAGAAAAGTGCATTAAAAGATAAGGTTCACTCATGCCCTTCGTTATATCTTCAGTGATTATTGCCATTTACTGAATCACATTGCAGTCACCATTTGTGTTCTGACGGAGAATATTCTTGTGATGGGGAAAGATTCTTTACATGTTTCAAAGCTAATCTGATAAATGAGATTTGGGGATTGATAGTTGGTTTTGTAGCTATCTGGACAAATGCGCTGATCATGATTTTAATTGACTTTGGCACCTTAATTCCAAATATACCCTTAGTATATATAATATTTCAGATTTGAGGGAATTGCTTTGTGTTGTTTGTTTTAATGTATCAGGGAACAAGTTCAATCTTGAATTTCTTCAAGAGCCGCGACCTTTCTTGCTCTTCAGGGAACCAGGAGACTAAACATGCTGAAAACTTATTGCCCTTGGGTATTTTTTTCATCCTATTTACTTATGTAGAACAGATTGAGGTTTCACATTTAGACTAAAAGGTACGTTCTCCCATCATAAGAGCTTCATTAGGTTTGATTATCATTTGACAGATGATTGCTTGTCAGAATCGAATCAGAACCAAGTCAATCTATCGAGAGACAGTCTAGCAGAGTCTGCATACACAAGCACCACCACTGACATGTGTGGTTCAAATCAGTTTCAACAAGGAAGTGAAGCGTGGGAATTCAGGATTGAGGAGATTGACCCCTCTGTGATTGATGAATTACCAAAAGAAATCCAAGATGAAATACAGGCCTGGCTCCGACCTAGTAAGCGACCTCATAGAGTTAAACGAGGTTTCACCATTGCCGATTATTTCTCGCCATCTAAAAATAGATAAGAGCAGTAGTGATAGAAATATGATCTCTGTGCAGGCGCTGTATTATTTGTTCAATTTAAAAAGGAAAATATTTGGAGTCCATTTTTATTTGTAAATGTCACTGTGTATCCATTTCGATCACTCTTGGACTTCACATATAATTATTAATTACGAGAGAAAGTAACAGAAATCAGATCTGAAGAATGTATTGTTTGTGATTGATGTAGTTTCTTGCTGGTAAAATTTTGAGTCTTGGTATTATCCAGCCTTCTGAGTTGGATTAGATGTTAGGAAATCAACATGATGACATGCATTGTCCAACATAACAGCATAATCACCTTTTTTCTCTTATCCATAAATTTTCTTGCTTTTTTTTTCCTGTGATTTTCCATTGGATTAGATGTTAACAATCAATGTATAATATGCATTGTCCAACAAAGCAGCACAATCACCCTTCTTCTAATGCTGGAATTTTTCTTGCTTCTTTTTTCCCTGTAAATTTCCAATCTGGAAAATCCTTGGTAGTGATTGCTAGGTTGTCTTAGACATGTCCATTACTTTATCCATCAACTCAAGAGTACAGCTTTTAACACCCTCCTAAAATCCCAAAATAGCCTCAGTTCAATTGATAAAATACAAATCCATATATTAAAATTAACTACCTTTCCACTAAATTTTACTCCAAAATAATATTTCTTTTTAAATTGCATACAAATCCTAAAATATTCCATTTATCTTAATTTTTTTTATTAGGTAATTTATATTTTCATTACTCTAAACTCCTATAATTTTCTCAAAAAAATTGAATTAAAATTTAAAATACAAAATATAAATTATAAAATGGGGTGGGTGTAAAAAGTTTCTTAAAAGAACAATTTATGTAAGTGTTTAATTGAATTTTCATTCAATACAAAAAATGAATTAATTTGTGTTAGGTTATTTAAGTAATTTCAATTAAAAATGAATTTTATAACGAATTTTATAATGAAATTTTATAAATTTTATACTTTTTCTAAAACTTATTTATTTTGTATTTTTGTAACTTATATTTGATTTTCAGATATTTACATATAAATAGAAAAAATAAACTTTTGTGACTAATATTATATAAAGAAATTAATGGGAAAACATCTAAAAGTGATGTAAATACTATAACAAGAAAATATCTCTATTAGATATATTTATTTCTTAAACTGTTAACCTAATCTCTTTTTTCATTTTGTTTGACAAGGATATAAATAGCAAATACCTATGTTTAATTTTTTTTATTTATAAAAACAAACAATATATCACTACATTCAGATATTGAAAAAAGAAAAATAAACATGTCATTTAGATATTTGTATTCAGACTCATTTAAATTTCAAAATTCAAATTCGTTACCTTAATATTTTAGTTTTTATCATTTTATCACTAAACCGTTAAACTCCATTAATAAATTCTTGATGTCACTGAAGTATTTTAAGAATTTTACAAAGTATAATATTTATAATTTTATTAATTTAATAATTTTAGATGTATAAAATAATCAATTCTTAAAAATATTATTTTCTATAGATATTTAATTTTGTAATTTTTTAATTTAGAGAGTTAAATTACACTTATACAGTTTAAAAATAAATAGACTTGTATTATAATTTTTGTTAAAAATTTTATTAACTTTAATGATTTTATAGTAAAATGATAAAATTGAACAGCTAAAAAAAAATGATAAAATTGAAACAATAAATGAAAAAACAGTAATTGTCAGATCATTTTAATGGTAAAGTGATATGTCGGTAAAATCTGAAGCACTCCCTGACTGAATCATTTTAAATTGTAAATTAAATTTTCTTAAACCAGGCTTTATTTTATTTTGATAACCGGATCCACAGTCCACATGGATATGGGCCAGCCCGCTCCGTATGTTCTATGGAATCACTCTCGACGGAACAGCAATTGCTTTGAAAATCTTTCAGATTTCTTGATCCTCAGGCAAGCACAAACACGCTTCTTCTTCTTCAGGTTTGCTTCTGTTCTCCACTATATTGAATACTCATTAATGTATGTATTATATTGATTTTGTTATCTTCTGCCTTGAATTTTTTGTTAATGATCTGTTTGGTTGCTGAGAGAACGAAGGGAGAAATGAGAAGACGATTATGTTCTGGGTGCTGGAATTTTCAGCGAGAAACTTGTCTTAAGAAGTGGGTTTTCTTTACTAGAGTTTCTAGTGTGTCCTAATGTTGATATTAACAATGATGCAGATTGAAGTTCCTTTATTCATCGCACCGGAAAAAAAAAAAAAAACAAGGGAAAAGCGTTATTTAGGTGTAGAATATATGGAGACCTTAAAATAACTCGGGCATTGTGGGATTTCTTGAATGTTTTTGTTGATTCGTCATGAATAAACTTTTCTAATATATTGGGAAAGAAAATGTGAAATCCAAGGTAATTTTTTTTGAACCTTCAATTTCTGACTATTGCGTGATCTCTTTATATGGTTTTTCCTTTTTTATATTTGGCCCAACTACAGCTGCTAAGAGTTTATTAAGTCAACCGAAAAAATATTTTGGAATGCCAACTTGGAAATTACACTTGTGAATGTTCAAATTTTTGGCTGCAATGCTGCTTCACTTCATGGTTTTAGTTTCTTTTTTTTTCAGGTGGGTAAACGCTAGCCAATTGCACACTCACTGGGTTTGCCTTGGTGATGTAGCCAAAATCTATTTCTTTTCCTTGAGATTATGTATTTTCACTCATGTTTAAAATATATTTTCCATAGGATTATATGGAAAATAACACTCACTTGCTCTTAAACATGTAAAGAAGGAATTTTTTTATTGTCTTGTACTCTACTATGTTGAATTTACTGCTTCATGGAATTTTGAGTTGTCTCTTCTGTGGAAATCATTTATATGGTGCTTAATCTTTCTCACTAGGATTTAAAAATGGTTTCCTAATTTTGTTAGTTCAAATATTTGTGTCATCTTTTGTTAGGGGTGACCTTAATATATTCTCATCTTGAATGAATCCTTAGCATTTTTGACTTTCCAATTGTTTTTGCCATGTTGAAAGCAGTTCCTTGTCAAAAACAAATCTTCTTTTCTGTATTTTGGTTGATTCTTATTTGTAAGATATAAGTTCCTCTTTAGCACCTCTTTTTCCTACTCTTTGGTGTTAGCATTATAAGTTTTCTCCACCCTGCTGCTGCTGGATGGGGTTTACGTGGGCTTTTTAACTGGAGGTTAACGCTGTCAACTGAGAAACAAAAATATGCCATGCCATATTTTTGCTTCTTTTATTGGGTGGTTCAATGTGTTGGGTGGCCAGCTAGTAAACTGACATGAAAATTGTAGCTTTGTGAAGTCTATATTTTATCATTGGTGATATAGCAAACAGCAGAATTCACAGATATCCTTTGTCGTGGTCTATTCTAAATAAATCTCTTTAATTTTGAAAAATCAATTTCGGATGTCTTGCACAAGTTGAATTTAAGAGAATTTCAAACAAGTACTATCTGATGCTTGCAGCATTGTAACCCATTGACTAAGCGTTTAAATCATAACACATGAATCTAGGATTCAAGGGAAGGCATCACTTTTAAATACTGGAGGAGCATTGTTAGACTATCAGGTATCCTAAATACACAGTAATGTTATAAGTCTCAATCTCACCTAGGTGGCAAGCCTCGCTTTGCCCATATGGCCTTTATGTCATTTGGGAGTGTTCACTCTTGCTGTCTCTTTCAAGTGTCTTGTAGGAGGAAACTTTATTCCAATAAACTTTTGTTTGAAACTAGGAAAATCCAAGTCAAAAACTTTGTTTTGGTTTGATTTTGGTTTTGATTCAGTGCAAAAATAGGTCATGTTTATCTGATTTGAAGATTATGAAAGATGAAAAGGCATGGTCATAAATGAATAGGATTGAGTGATGGAGTCTTTTCAACTAATTTTCATAGTTTTGGGTAATATTCTTTGTTAGGCTGGTTTTAGTCATGAAAGTGGCTGTTCTTTTATTTTCAGTTTTCCAGGGTAACATAAAATGTCAACAATCTTCTCTCCAGAAGGCCGCCTTTTACCAAGTTGAGTGAGCCATGAGGCAATTGGCAATGCAGGATCAGCTATTGGGATATTGTCTAATGGGTGAAAAGGTCACTTGCAAAATCCTCCAGACATCAACATCAACTGAGAAGATGTACAAGATTCATGACCATGTAGCATGTGCTGTGGCTGGGATAATGTCCGATGCCAACATTCTCATCAACACTGCCAGGGTCCAAGCGCAGCGTTATGCTTATGCTTACCAAGAATCAATGCCTGTTGAACAGCTTGTCCAGTCTCTCTGTGACACCAAGCAACATTACACACAATTTGGTGTTTCATTTCCCTTTGCAGGCTGGGACAAAAACTACGGTTTACAGCTTTATATGACTGATCCAAGTGGGAACTATAGTGGTTGGAAGGCTGCAGCCATCGGAGCTAACAACCAGGCAGCACAATCAATTCTTAAGCAGGACTAGAAGGATGATATCACAAGAGAAGAGGCGGTTCAGCTTGCACCAAAGGTACGTGGAAAGAAAATGGATAGCACAAGTCTCACTTCAGAAAAGATTGAATTGGCTGAGGTCTTCTGTTTGCCTTCTGGAAAAGTGAAGTACCAGATATGCTCACCAGAGTCACTGACCATGTTGTTAGAAATAGTTTCAGGACAATTTGAACAACTTCGTTTGTCAGATCGAATGTTTTACTGGTTATCGCCTTCAGCTGAACATTTCTTGATGCTTGCTTCAATACATTTGCTCCTCCTGTTGAAAGCAGGAGGTGAACTTAACTCGAATGATGAGAAGCTATGAAGAAAAACATTTTCGGAATAAAAAAGTTGCTTGCCTTTGTAAACTTATTATTTCTTTACGTACACCATGTGCTTTCCCAGTAAAATATAGGTTTGAATGGAATTGATGATACGGCAACAAAATTAAGATAGGAATAAAGTAAGATCTGAATTGCATCAAGTTCAGAATTGATTCATTGTTTGGTTGAAATATAAAACTGTTATTTAAGGGAGGTTTATTGGTTTATATCCGATTTTGAGTCGTTAATTTAGCTCTTTAAATTGTAAGTCTATCGTCACAAGTTATTCTTTAATTTATATTTAAGTTTTTTTTTAATAATTATGTTTAAACTTTTATTAAATAGGTCTCAACCCTCAAAGGCTGATGCTTATACATCGATAATCCACCAAAAAATTGGTAATATTTAGGCTTTCCACATGAGATCACTGTTTCGATTGCTTGTGCAAATGCATTATTGTCATAATAAGAAATAGCATGAAAATTAAGTTTGGTTTGGTTGAGGAATCGAGATTTTTTTTTTATATATTTTTTTGGTTTTGGTATTTGTGATACCGCAGGCAGAGCCGCAAGCGTCCACGGTTTTGTTTGTTTAATGGGTTTTGATTTATTTTCACGCCCTTATACTTTTGTGTTTTCATTTTAGTACCCCTTTGGATTCAGGTTTCACTCATTTCACCCTGACCAAAATACAAAATCATATCAAAGCATGCATTTGAAACCTGAGCTTGTTGCTTCATCTCTGCTCCCTCCACACGGTACTTAGAATTAGATTGCTTTAAGTAGTTGATATAATATGCTAACTAAATTTTATTTATTCCCTATGTTGATAAAAAAAAGGTAAATATATCATGTTCTGTTATTATTTTTTTAAATCTTTTTTTATATACAAATTAATTTAACGTTTATGATCGCATTTTTTTAAATATTTTTATCAAGTGATATTGAAAATATGGAATTTGAATTAAATTTCAATGACCAAATTAGGTTAAGTTACAAACAAATTTTATTAATTTGTTGGTATATCTTCTAAATTTATTAAATTTATAATGAAGTTTTATTTTCTTAGACACCTCTTCTGAATTATACAAATTTATCAAATTCTTTCCCGACATGAAGACCACCAATGAAAAACTAAATATATGTATGTGTTATGTAAATCACAAGATTTATTATTATTATTATTATTAACTTAGGCACTCATCGAAGCTTAAACCCAAGATCTAAACCCTACGAAATTGCTTCCTACTATTGGAGTTAGACTTGATTTTAAATTATTACAAAAATTAATCAAATTGTAAAAATAAATATTTTAGATAAAATTTATTTAGTAAGAAAATATTCTTCCCTTATGATTCATATTATATCAGAAAATAATATATTATAAATAATTTTAAAGTATATAAAAAAATGGTTGTACATGAATTAGATAGCTGTGTAAAAGTGCATATATTAAAGAAGGTGGATGAAAGTGCGGACGGATGTGAAAGTTAAAACTTTAGAAGGGAAACTAACATAATTAAAGAAATGTAGAGGGATAGTATTGCAACAAAGGAAAAACGTGTCTATTTCTTGCTCTTAGTCATTGTTATTAGTTACCATATAAAATTGGTCCAAGAGTCCCATGAAAATGCAGTGTAGTTGAAGCTTGCTTGTAGATGCACTCCAAAAAGAATAACCGAACAATACACCGGGGATCCTTTCTTGATTTTGAGCTTCTGGGTATGTCTTATTTTCCATTTCTCTTATTAGGTTTTCTTATCTCTGTTTAATTTGTTCTATTTCACCTTCAGCTTGCATTGCCATTTTGTCCCATTTTTTACGTGTTTATGTTGATTAGTTTCCAATGTGTTTTTCTTCGTACTGTTGAATAAATGAAAATAAATCCTGTCCCTTTCGTGCAAGAATCTGAGCTTTTGATTTGGTTTATGGGAGTTGAGATTGATCTATGATGTTGTTGCCTTTTCTGGCGATTGAATTTTGTTAGCCGTTTTTCTTGGTGAATTGTTTTAGCTACTTTTTTATACAATGTACATAATTTGCTTATATTGAATCCAATCTTTCTTTTGACGGCTGATTTTTACTTGTTGTAGTGAAATTTTGCCTTGTTCGTTACGAGCTATATTGATTTTTATGAGCAGTTTCTTTGTGGGTTGTTTGTTTTCTAATGTTCTAAATTGGTTGTAACAATCTATTTAAGCATTAATTCGTTTACTGAATTTATTACAAAAGTGGACCAGTGAACTAGATTTGAGAAACTGTTGGACAAGAAGGTAAATGTGCTTCATTCAATCTTATTATGATTGCATCAATAATTCCAAATTGTGGAACATGTATTTTCTAAAGAAAAAACTAGTCATTGGACTCTTAAAACTATTAGTGACTCTGAGATTAGGAGTCATATCTTAAGCAGCAGGTTCGTAAAACTTTTGGTGACCGGAGCAATAGTTTTTTATTTTCACGTCTGAATGAAGGTCTTAGGATGAGTTTTCGTGCATGAAAATATATCTTATAGCAGTGGCATTGGTTTGAGTCTAGAAAGAGCAGTTTGAGTTGATGGTTCGACAATTTCAATTGAAGAAAAGTGATTAAAGGATATGTGATCAAGATTTGTTATTCTGACTGCAGAATTGTGGGATTTGGGTTCTTTTACCTTTTTTTTGGAGGTAGTACTCTGCAACAATTTATAACCTTTTTGGTTAAATTAATCTCTCGCATGCCTGGTGTCATCCAGCTGCGATTGGATAATCCCTACTATCATATTTATGATGATAAGAGCAACTCAAAACTCACAAATTGTTTGCTTTGGTTCATTTATTTTCTTTCTAACAGTAACACCATCATAGTTATGTTTCCATGTAGGCTAGTTTTACCTCTTGCTTTCCCAAAGTAAATCAATTTTCGATTCGTTACCATTTATTCCTGTATTTTCCATCTGAAGAATGCATTCCCCTAATATTTTGCAGTGTTAGGGTTTTTGTGCGACCAAGCATCGCTTAGCAGGCTCTACGAATTTAGTTGGGCCTGCAAGCATGCCTATATCTTTCCGTTTTATAATTTTTCATTTTTTTCTAGCATTTTAGCATAAAACTTTTTGTTGTTTTTACTAATTCTTTTTTATTACTTATTGTATTTATCAATGTGCATCACTTGGTTTTCAAGGGACATAGCAGATACTTCACAATATGAGGGTACTGTATGAAGAGGGTGATTAATCTGTTATGGACCAATGAATTTCTCAATGCTTTGTTCTTTCATTTCAGTTCAACATTCCACAGACAGTCAATGCCATCTGAATTTCTTTCATTTACTTCTCTGTTTAATTATAATCCATTTTCTTGACTGCATCAGTGATCTAGATTGTCAATAGTCGCTGGCCTATGTGGCATGTCACACTAGTTAATTTTGATGATATGTATATTTTCCTGCTATAATTGTCTATTCAGTAGTTTTTCCTTATATTATCTTGAGTTCCCAGTGTTCCTTTTTTCGTTTGGGAACTTAAGAATAATCAAGATGAGGAGATGTTAACATGGTGAATGATGTTTCTATGATCTGAGCCACATGTTTGACTACTTGAAACATCGACCTTGTATGGCAAAAGAAGCTGAAGTTCATATTTAGTATTACAACATTATAGACATCTCTTTTTGTTGGTGATAATCACAGACACCATTGAATTATGCAGATACAAATTTGTTGAATTCACCGAAGAAACTGGTTGATCCACTATACTGAAGGGTCCAATTTGTGATAACCGGAGAACTCTACTTATCTTGTTAGGTGCAGTAATTTTGTTCAATTTTAAGAATCTGCTGCAAAGTTGTTGCAATGGCTTTACTGTCAAGACTGCGCTGCATCACTGTGGATGTTACTGGTACTCTTTTAGCTTACAAAGGGGAGCTCGGTGACTACTATTGCATGGCAGCCAAATCTGTTGGACTGCCTTGTCCTGACTACAAACATGTGCATGAGGGATTTAAGCTGGCATATAAAGAGATGGCCAAAAATTATCCTTGTTTCGGTTTTGCAGCCAAAATGCCCAACATTGTCTGGTGGAAGACTTGTGTCAGAGATTCCTTCGTCAGGGTAAAACATCTGACTAACCCATTGTAAATCATATTTCTGTGTACTTATCAATTACCATATCAATCAGCTTGTCATTGTCATTGCACGCCACATCACTCTCTGAAGGCACTCTCTTGGATTTGTTCTGGTGGGTAGGGGCTTCTTAATGATTACCATATGTGCTCTGATTTTAATGGTATTAAGTAAACAATTCTTGAGTAATAATTGCATCCATGTATGTTCTATGATCTTGTTTTTGGAATTTTATGATATGATTTCTTGTTGCACTAACAGGCAGGATATGATTATGATGAGGATACATTTGAGAAGATATTTAGACGCATATATGCATCATTTGGCTCATCTGCACCTTATACAATCTTCCCAGACTCTCAACCATTCCTGAGATGGGCCCGCGAAAAGGGTCTAATAGTGGGGATCATTAGCAATGCAGAATACCGTTATCAGGATGTAATTCTTCCCGCCTTGGGTTTGAACCAGGTAAACTGATTATAATCTTTCTCCAATTATAGCATCTTATTGAATCCTGCATTCCTATTATTTTTCGTATAATTACATAACCCAGTTTTGAACCGACTCTGTGGGCTTAGTTGGACCTGCAAATTGTCCGAAAACTTATTAATTTTCAAATGAGTGAGGCTTTTTGAACCCATACATTTTCTTACTAAGCCCATTTGCTTTATACATCCATTATCAAAATTAAAACATTAAAAATTTTACTTTACAAACCTCTGGTAATTCCCAAATAAACCTTAATCAGTAATTCCTTTTCTTATTTTACTTTTCTTTCTAAATCCACAAAATTTGCTTTTGCAATAATCAATCTCCTACTTCTTCTCTCTATTTTCTTCAATGTAACAGTATTTTTCTATAGAATCCAAATAACAAAAATTTTCCTTCTTTATTATTATTATTTTTTTTCTTTTCTGAAAACTCTAAACTTAAAAATATAAAAGAGGAAAATATTCATAGATTACATTCCCCCAGTGAATCATTCATTACATTTTATTCTGTAACATAGGTTATATTTTATTTTATTTTTTACTGAAAACCAAAATTTACATTTTATCGAATGTTTTTAAATCGGAAGTATTTTTCTTTGATTAGAACTTGAGAACTCATCATAGTTTATTATTGGTTTTTGAAAAGTCTCCAAACCTAATCATTATTCTAAAATCTTTAACATTCTTTCATAGTTTTTTACGTGAGCGATTGAATTAAAGAAATATATTTAAAAGATAAATTGGATGTACAGTAAAATGATGAAAACTTACTAATGTGTATTTTAGTAATTTGTTAATGGGCATATTTGTAATATAAATTTTTATTAAAATATGGTTCTAGTGAGTAAAATTATGGGTTCAAAAAGCCCTACCCTTTTCAAATATGCATGTTTTGATATGTCCATGCATATAAATCTTGTGGATCATTGGATGGTGGTTACTTGTCTGCAAAAGAAAAACAAATACTCAACATTTTCCATTCTGAAACATCAAGAAGTTTTTAAAATTCTCGTGACGGAAAAAGAAGCTATATGAATTGCTTTTGTCTTCTTTACTTTTATATTATATACATGCTTCCAGAGAACACCCTCATGACTTGAACATTTTAGGGGACCGAGTGGGACTTTGGTGTCTTTTCTGGTCTTGAAGGCGTCGAGAAACCTGATCCTAGGATTTATGAGATTGCTCTCGAAAGAGCTGGAAATATTGCTCCTGAGGAAACTTTGCACATCGGAGATAGCTTTCGCAAGGACTATGTGCCAGCAAAGAGTGTGGGGATGCATGCACTGCTTCTGGATAGGTTTAAAACACCTGATGCTAAGGAATGGAGAAAATCGGGAGCAATTGTGCTTCCCGATTTGGTGGCGGTAAAGGAATTGCTTACTTCAGAGATGTCAGCTTGTTAAACACCCCATGAGCCTCAATATTATCTTGGTTCTATGAAGACATCAGGTCATTTTTGCAAGTGGCTTCCTCTCCCCCCTTATTATTATTTTATTTATTTAACCATCTTCATTTTATGTATGCGAATTAAAATTAATCTTGTTTGGTCGGTTGGCATATGTATTTTGAAGAAGAGGATGATTTTCTTGTAAATAGCTTGGACATGGTTTTAAAAGTTGAATTCGGTAATAAAATTATAAGTTCATTTCTGTTTACTTTTTATTATTGGGTCATTGATTCGAGATATATGAATCACTGGGTCATTTATTTGAGATATATGAATCACTGTTCTATCAATCACAGAACAAAAAGTAGAATGTCCAACTGTTTTTAATAATTTCAGATATTATAGGGATTTAATATTTATCAAGAAATTGTATAATTTTTTGGCTGGTTCGAATTTTTTTCCCCCAACAAAAAATAGAATTCTCTTGAAATAAAGTTTGATTGGGTGAGAATATAGTCTTTTTAAATTAAAAGTGCATTTAATCATTAGAAAAAAAGTCCCATCTAATAAAAAAAATAAAATAAATAGGAAGAAATATATAATACTGGAGGGATTTAAAAAATAAGTATGACTGAAGTCTGAAGTTACCAAACCCTCGAGCTTGACTCTAAGGGTCTATTTGATTGATTTCAAAACCTGAGTGTTCCATTGATCAAAATGACAAAACTCTGGTGCATTTGAGTTTATATAATAAACAACAAGGACTTTTTGTAAATTACGTCATAACGTTCCCGACGTGCGATTTTACGGTGAACCATTTTTGACATGCGAAATTGGACCGACCGAAAATTACAAGAGTGAAAACTGTATTAGATACAAAGACGGAACCATCTATCTGACACCGTAACTGGCACCCCTTAATTCTCATATTAGTTTAATTTCCTTAATTTGATTCAAAGTGTACTTTATTTCATTGCTAGAAAATTAGCATTCTTGAAATCATAATGAGCTTTTTACATTGCCCGTCTTCTGTTTGATATAACTCCTCAACGAAATGATTGTACTTGCATTCTCTTATTGTTAGTTGCTTTATTTTCAGCTCAAAACAGCTTGCGAAAGTTAACCTCAATAATGCATTGCAATGCAGCTTTGTTGAATTTTATAATCACAGTAGAATAATGGGTTACTGCCATCTTTGCTTGTTAGAAAACTTTTCCGAAATTTGTTCAGTGACCCTTTTCTTTATATTTTAGTATTGTTGCTATAAGGTTCATGGTATGAGTTTCTTCTTTTTTTTTTTTAATCATTTTTCATGGATTAATTGCAACTATTAATTATGCAGAGTTATTTATACTTGGTTTGCAGCAGTTTAAGAATGGAGAATGACAAGAAAGCTGAGCTAGCTAGCTTTTTGAAAGTCATTCCCCCTGTTGAATTCTGCTGTGTTTATGGTTCATCTCTCCATCCGAATAACAGAGACAAGGTTTCTGTTTGCTCTTTTTATTTTTTGATTGTACCTTTCGTTTTACTTTTAATTGTGTTTTTTTTTTATTAACATATGAATTTATGGTTACGTAGTCAGCCATGGTAGATTATGTTCTTGGTGTGTCAGATCCTCAGCAATGGCATTCAGAGGTGAGATTAACATAGTAGTTTCGGGAAGAAAACTTATATTGATACGTTATTCGAGATATCTAATTAGTTTTTTATACATCCAAGAATCTGAAAATGAATGCAGATCACTATGCTTCGTGGTTGAGACTGCTTGGTGGGGCAAAGCTGGTGTCTTTCTATCTCTTATCTCTTGAGCATATTTCAAAGACATGATGAAAATAATTCATTATTGTTTGCAGCAAGACTGAAATTTGGCTGCTTGTCTTGTGTTAGATTACTCAAGTTGCCGATGAAATAGGTGTAGGAGTACACTTCAACCCGTTTGTTACCTGGAATGATAGGGTATTGATTTCTCAACAACCTTAGTTCAATTATTTAAACAAATGCTATTAATTACATATGCTTATACTTGCGCTTGGATGACTACTGTTCAGCTTATTTTTTAAACGGGCATGAAATCAATCTCTGAATATTCTCTTACATTTCTCTCTTTTTAATAAGTTTTTCCCTTTATTTTTTATGTTAAAACAATTGTGCGAAGTTGTTGAAGTATGGCGTTGTTCGTATGGATGACTTGGTTTTGGACATATTGAACTGGGAGAGATTCTATTTGAGTGGTCGGCTACAGAAACCGGTGTGTGTCCTTGATTTTTCCATTTCCTTTCATTTTTTATTTTATGTACATGTTACCATTTGTTTCCCTTTTGCAGTAAGGCTAGTGAATGGAATTTCCCTGAATAAATAGCTAGACTTACTTCTGTCAAGTAGTAAGAATAAATGTGGGATAAGAAAAGAAGGTTAACATCTGCCTAAGTGACTGATAGGATGCATGGTACATATATCAGCTTGATACTTGTTTTGATGTGTTAAATTATCTATGACACGAGATTTATGTTTATCTGGTCCACAAACTTTCATTCTACTGGCTGTCTCATATTTTATCTGCTTTTTTTTTTATGGGTTTCATTTCTGACCCGAGATCCATGAATGAGGCTGTTGTCTCATAATATATCAGAGGTTCTTTCTTTTTTTCTTCAATTTTTTTTCTTTTTTAAATGGTCGTATATCAGAGACCACTGTTATATACAAATTTCATGGCGTTGGCATGTTTCTCATGCAGGTGCAAATACTTGCGGATAATTTGGATATTGGAAATGTGAACTCTGTTAATTTGAGATCTGCATTATCTGTTGCTCTTCTCCTCTTGCCATCCAAGTTCACTCAGGTTTGCTTCCATGTTATTTCTCAGTCATTTTAGGGTTGCTAGGCAGTATGATTCATTCCATGCTTGTGCAGGAAGATTTGTTTGCCAAAGTGTGTAGTCTCTCATATATGGGTGACTTGCGTATGCTTTTTGCAGAAGATAAAAACAAGGTAACAGTTCAGATAAAATTCGTATATGGTGTTTGATAGCATCCACGGAAATGGGACATGGCTGGCACTTTTCTTGTTTGTGGAATATTGTTGGCTTAGAGCTTATGGTTTTCTTGAATACAACTTTTCCCAGGTAAAGAAGATTGTGCAGGGGCAGTTTGATTTATTCAAGTCGATGTATAACCCACTTATTCAAGAGTATGAGGCCAAAGAGTTCTTAAGATTTCCATCATATGGAAATCCTCAAGCAAATGTGTCTCAGGTTTGTATAAATCCGAAGTTTCTCATTTTAATGGTGCTTCTCCAAATTTGACTTTACAAAATCTCTGAAAATTCTAAAATGTCACTTTCTATCGAACCAGGATTGTAGTCTGTCTGTCACTTTTTCCCTTGTTTCTGCTCTTCCACCAGCGATTAAAAGCGAAATGGGAATGAAGCTTGGAGAGAATAAAACAGTGAATGCATCTGGTATGAGCTTCAGCTTCTAGGAAAAACATTTTATTGGAAAATTCTAAGCAAACCTCTACGTGGTTGTTTTATGCTGATAACTGTATATCTTGTCATGTAGACTAGATGATATGTGTATATTCTGACATTTTGCAGGTCGAGTTGTAAGTGAAGTTATAGTTCGCTCAAGAGACAAGGCTGCAAAATGCTTGCAGAGTGTACTCAGGAGAAAAGTTATGATTTCAAGTGCTAGGCAGGCAGTCTCTGGTCTACTTGCTGCTGGTGGTGTCAACGCTGCAAGATATCTTGGTAAGAAGATGGAGAAGGCTTGGAAATCCTGGAGATGATACTTCTGCCAATTTGTTTCTAGTTTTAAAGGAGATTTTACCAGTAGACTATTAAGTCTATAATCTTTGGGACGATGAGAGTGTGCTGAACATTTGATCTTGTAACGACCTTGAAGGGCAGGGGCTGCAAGCTATATTTGCTTGCTCAGTTAATTTTGGGGACACAGGCGAGTTTGTGATTGCTGCTGTTTGAATGGCTACGTCTATTTTAGTTATTAATTCAGCATTGAAATAGGGATTCATCAATTGAATATACTTGCTTTCGAAATGTACATACTTTCAACTTACCAAACACCTACATTATTCTTCGAGGAGCTAATTACAGATGAATGATAAAAGTCTAAACAAACTTAGCCGAGTGCTGTACTACTGTCCCACTTGTTTTCATAGTTCTAAAATAGGTTTGTCCATTTGAATCATGCACGGGTCCCCGACTCTCGATGATACATGATATTAACCGAATTACTACTAACATAACACGTTGAACTAAGGATGCTAAGCTAAGTAGCTAACTGAATAAAACTTCCAACACAAGGGTAGCTACGTCAATTCACAAGTGATATAAAATTAGCTACGTCATTTGACCGCCATTATCTAATTTTCTTCTGTTTTTAAGATAATATCGTTATGAGTCTCCACTGCAGCACAGGCACAGCCGCGGGCATGTCTATTCTCCCACGGGATGCAATGGAGGACATACTTAGTCGACTGCCTGTAAAATCCCTTCTCCGGTTCAGGTGTTCTTCGACGCCATTTTATTCCTTAACCGACACTTCAGAATTTATAAAGCTGGATCTCAGTCGCTCAATAGAAACCACCTCTAATCTCAGTCTCATTTTTAGAGGTAGGAATAGTACCAAGACATTATCTACGAGCTGGGATTTACTTGGTAATGTCCTGCAACTCGATCATCCATTTAAGACTTTCGTGGAAATGACTGCAATTGTTGGCTCTTGCAATGGGTTACTTGCTATAACACAGTGCAATCCATCAACCACCGAATTTTTACCCCAGTTTTGGAGTAGTGATATTGAATATCCTTTAAGTTTTGTCTTGCACGGGTTCGGTTATGACATTACTAGCGATGATTACAAACTGGTAAGGATATTACAACCCAACTGTGGGGCAGTTGACGAGTATAATGATGTTACAGTTTATAGTTTGAAAACTTATTCTCGGCGAACAGATTAAACGCTTGCCATTTTAATTTTACGTCGATCAACCTATTGGAGCTCTTGGAGGCGGTGCTTTGCATTGGATGGCAACCGGACCTCTTGAAGAAGAAGATTCTATGAACTTATTCTTGCATTTGATCTAAACAGTGAGGAATTTAGCCGAGTGCCACTGCTTTATGTAAAGGGTGAGAGATTCTTTGAGCAAGTGCATGCTTTTAGAGGATGTCTATATGCAATTTCCATTCAAGTTCAAAATAATGACTGGCCACCCTCCAATATCTGGGTAATGGAGGAATATGGGGCGGATTCATCTTGGACAGAACTTTTTGCGTATCCCCAACCTCAACTTGGAGAATTTCTGCATTTGAAAGATACAAAAGCTTTAGCTTATTCAAAGAACAGGGACAGAGTTTTAGTTCATAAAAGAGATTTTTCTTTCTATTGGTACGACGTAGAAAAGCTGGGAAAGAGTGAACTCGTAATTCGTGGCGCGCCATCTAGTATTGATGATTCAGTTATCTGTGTCGATAGTCTTGTTTCTCTCCATAAGCCCAATTAGAACAGGTATTTTCATATGTTTCTCGGCCACTGTTCTGTTTCTTAAGTCAAACTGTTTTCCTAGCTGATATCTGTTTTTCTTTATTTCCTGTATAAATGAATGCTCTCTGTATTATAATCATAAATTTTTACTCTAACACACCTTGTAGAGACTGAGGTTGTGAAAAAACTTTTTGCACGTCTATTAAAGCTGGAATTGATAAGTAACTTCCTCTCATGATTATTTTATTGCCCTTTTGAATCTCAACGTAAGAGGTTATTTGCTTGAGCAGATTATCTATGATTCATCCCTCGCACTTATTCTTTCCAAAATTGTTTATATATAATGCAGTGTCGGGTATAAAGTCTTACTGATGATTTTGCTTCATAGGTTTTCAATGGCTTGTATTATTAGCTTGTCGAACAACTGGGATAAGGTCAAGAAGCGAAATGAAGTAAATTTGTGAGTTCCTTGGATATTTTTCTATCTGATATACATATACTGATGGTTTAAATGATTTTTACCCTGTCTTCTGACTTCTGAGTGTATAAGTAAATGTTTCTTCCTAATGCATTTCGATGGTTTTCTTTTCTTCTAGGTGGCAGTTGGACAGCTTGGTTCGTAATTAATCATGTGGAAAAAGCTGGTGACCAGGGTGAGCTGAACATAGGAAGATTTGATGAATACTTTCTTGTAGCACACGTCAAAATACTGTCTTCTGAAGACCAGCTTTCTTCTGCAATGATGATAGACGTTTTAAGAAGCTCTTAATTGCAAGTAGGGTTAATACGTGACTCTTGTAGGCTAAAAGTTTAGTCGAAAATAAAAATGCGAAATCGAATTGACGCACACTCCCACTGCTCGTGATCAAGTTCTGCATGCGAGTTGATCAGATATTAGGTTGTATTATAGAAAGAGGCAAGAAGAAGATTTCCGGATAAGAAAAACGGTGACCATCATGTAGTTATTATGTTGGAGAAATGGCATGTTACTATATTGATTATGATCATTTAACTTACCACCGAAGGAATTATCGTATTTTCTATATGTTGGAGACTGCTTTTGAGCGGCTATTAGCTGCGTCAACCACTGTCAATGTTTCTGATCTCTGTCATTTGTCACTCGTAGTAGCTTCTGATGTGAAGTCTAAGAATGATACAAATGGACTCCAAAGATTTTGCTTGTATGAGAAATATGCAGGCCTTGAGCATTGCCTGTGATGAGCATTCATCGTCATGGTAAGCAGCTTGCCTTTGTGACATAGATGAGTTGGAATATTGGCATCCCTTTAGAGTCCTGATAAGACCCCTATTCTAAAAAAACCCCCCATTAACTTGTTAGAATAATGCATTATTTATTTTATGAGGACACCTGCATCCTTCGAAAACTACCCCTAATTCAATCACTTCCAATAGATTATTGCTTATTTCTTCATGAACAAATTTATTTATTTATTTTACTGATACTCCATTAACAGAAAAAAAAAAAGAAAGAAAGAAAATTGTGACCCTCAAGTTCGTATAAGATTGGGAAAACAGACCCATGAACAACGTCGAAGCCTAAAAAATTTGCAATAATTAATATATAAAAATTTTACAAGCCTGAGAATGAGAGAAAATAAGCAAGAGTGAGAAACATAACAACGAACAATCGCAAAGTATTCACATTATAAGATGACTTTCTGTCAATCGGAATAGAGATTGAAATAGGGGTAGTTTCGAAATATTGGAGTGTCCTCATAATTAGTGAATTTTTATCAGTTAATAGGGTTTTCTCAGAAGTTGGACTTTAGAGGGCCGCCTGTTATATGGTTCAACTTTTTGAACTTTATATACAATTACATTCACTATTTAGAGAAAGCCATTTATGGATACGGAAGTGCAATTTGCACATAATCAAATGACAAAACCGTCCGCCCGCAAGTTAAACGGCACCGTCTGATTTAAGTTTAAAATGCATTAAATCTTATCTGAATCTAAGATCTCGTTCACTCATAACTCATACCCATTTCACATTTTCACTGGCGGCAGCCGCACCCACCATGACGAACCGCCGTCGCACTCCATCGCCCGACAAATTAATGTCAAAACTACTAGAAACTGAATTAGGAAAAAGAAAAAAAACTTGGCTTCGTGTCTCGCAAAAATTCTTATTGAGCAACACTTCTTATTTACCTAGAGTTTCTTATTTAGTTTAATTGCCTTAGTAAGTACCTACAAGACGTAATGGGTGTCTGTGCGCCGGGGACTGTGGTTCGTCGGAGTGGCTAGACAGGCCGATGTCATAATGGGTGTGAGCTGCTGTGTGAGTTAAATGGGTGGATTTTGTGGTATGAGATTTGCATAAATTTTAATTTCTTTTGATTTTTTATTTTATTTTATTTGGTCAACTAAAGTGGCTTTTTAAAATTAAATCAAGCAGTACTGTTCTGACTTCTGACTTATCACGTGAAATATTTTGTGATTGATTGTGTGCAAACAGTAGCACTCCGTGGACAAAACTTAGATTTTTTTCTTCTCTCACCCTCTCTTTCTCCAAGGGATTTGGCTAATGTCAACATGTCATGCTTCAACCCTGTAGTAATGTTGAAAGAATCCTGAGATGATATGGAAAAACTGTGCGCAGCTGGTTGGAATTTGGAAAAGTAAAAAGTTTTGTATCCTCACAACACATCATTGGCCTGCCTAGTGCCTATCTCTAAGTTCTTGTCGATGCCCGGTTGCCCACTACACCAACAAACACCTTTCAAGTCAACACTTTCGCTAAAGGAGACACGTTGAGGGACCACAACGCTAGTTTTACTGGCTTCTCATTGGACAAAGTATAAGTGGTTTGAAGAGTCTAAATTATAGACTTGGGTGACTTTTGAATAAAGTGAATGTACTGTGTTAACAGTAATACGATGATTTTCTTCTTTCAAATCTCCCGTTTCTGCTTTTATTTTACTCAAAGCACAAACTTAAATAAATGATGATCTAATTGACAACACGACCACGTGTTCTCATCTAAAATTAATCAGATGATGAGTTGTGCATTATGTGATACCACTAGCAATAGGCAAAATGAAAGCTTCGATATGGTATTTGCGCCGTTCATTAATCATAGCTACTATAGAACTACCGCACAGAGTAGTAAGGTAATAAAAAGTCAGTAATTACCCGACAAATTTCGTATTTCAATTTCGTACGCTTGCCATTATTCCCTTATTTTAATTTTAATAAGAAATGGCCATATTTTCTGGAGATGGACAAGAATCATTGATAGGGGATGGCGACCGATGACGGTAAAAACGAAATATTGTCGTTTCCGTTTGTGCAGATCATCAATAGGTTAAGAAATAATTATTTAAATTGCCTAAGCAAGTAGAAACAAGATTTTTCATTGCTATCGGCCAAGAGTAAAGACAGTATTATTTCCTAAGGAATCATCAGAATATTCAAACAAACAAGACAGGATGAACGATACGGATTCTTTACATTTTAATAAGCAAGTCATTGCAACTTGTAGCGACCAGCCAATTTGTGGCTCAAAATTCAACATCAAAGTCAATACTAAGCATGATGCCAAGAATCTAATTGAACCATAATTGATGATGGGGTAATAAAAAAGAGGCTCACGCGTCATCAGAAATAAAGTTCCTACAACTAAGAAACTATAGATTATATCACCAGAAGTTGTGGATAGGAGAAAATTCAGTAAATGGGTTCCACGGGAGAGCAGGGTGCTGAGGTTCAACAAAGGAGTTACTGGAGATGGAGCAAACAAGATTTCTTACCAGAGGAATCCTTCCAGAGCTGGGGTAACTACAAATATGCATTATCCCAGATACATTTTCGTTTCATGGACCGTCTCATCAGCCGATCAGATGATGTAAATGAGATTGGTGACCTTCGGAAACAGAGTGAGAATGACATGAAACGTTGTCTAACCTGGTGGGATCTCACCTGGTTCGGATTTGGTGCAGTAATTGGAGCGGGTATCTTTGTGCTTACTGGCCAAGAAGCTCACAAACATGCTGGACCAGCTATTGTCTTATCTTATGTTGCTTCAGGTGTTTCGGCAATGCTCTCAGTCTTCTGCTACACAGAATTTGCTGTAGAAATTCCAGTAGCAGGAGGGTCATTTGCTTATCTAAGAATTGAATTGGGAGATTTTGCAGCATTCATCACAGCTGGAAACATACTTCTTGAAAGCATTGTAGGAAGTGCAGCAGTTGCCCGAGCATGGACTTCTTACTTCACAACTCTATTGAATCGGGAACCCGACTCGTTACGCATCCACACAAATCTCAGAGAAGGATATAATCTCCTGGACCCAATAGCCGTTGGAGTTCTAGCAATTTCTGCAACAATTGCGGTGATCAGTACAAGGAAAACTTCAGTATTGAATTGGATAGCATCTGCAGTTAACACCATAGTAATTTTGTTTGTGATAATTGCAGGGTTTGCTCATGCCGACACTTCAAATCTGAAACCATTTTTGCCTTTTGGGCCTGAGGGAATCTTCAAAGCAGCAGCAGTTGTTTACTTTGCCTATGGAGGATTTGACAATATTGCCACCATGGCAGAAGAAACTAAAAATCCATCAAGAGACATACCCATTGGACTGCTTGGATCAATGTCTGCCATCACCATAATATATTGCTTAATGGCGCTTTCACTATGTGTGATGCAACCGTACACAGATATAGATCCAAATGCAGCCTATTCTGTTGCGTTTCAGAGAGCGGGTATGAAATGGGCAAAATACTTGGTAGCTCTTGGTGCCCTTAAGGGGATGACCACTGTTCTCCTGGTAGGAGCTCTTGGACAGGCCCGGTACACCACTCATATTGCACGAGCCCATATGATCCCGCCATGGTTTGCTCTTGTTCATCCAAAGACCGGAACACCAATATATGCCACCCTTCTGATTGTCATTGCAAGTGCTCTCATTGCTTTCTTTTCAGGCTTAGATATACTGTCAACGTTGTTATCACTAAGCACACTCTTTGTCTTCATGATGATGGCTGTCGCACTTCTTGTGAGGAGATACTATGTGCGAGAAATAACACCAAGAAAAAACCTCCTAATGCTTGTAATCTTCCTCCTGATCATTATTGCATCCTCAGCAGGAATATCAGCTTACTGGGGGTTAAAGCCCAATGGTTGGGTTGGATATGTTATCACAGTTCCTCTTTGGTTCTTGGGAACTTTGGCGATATCAGTGCTTCTGCCTCAGCAGAGAACCCCAAAAACATGGGGAGTTCCCCTAGTTCCATGGCTTCCATCCTTGTCAATTGCAACAAATATCTTTCTCATGGGATCTCTGGGCTATGAAGCTTTTATAAGATTTGCAATCTGCACAATTGTAATGCTGGTCTACTATTTTTTCTTTGGTCTCCATGCAACATATGATATGGCTCATCAGCAACACAGGCCAGAACCACTGAAAGATTATGACAAGGATACAACAGGGAAAGCAGAACCTTAAGATTCTTGTACTCAACACCTTCAATCGCTTATCATTCTCAAGAATACTTTTACGCTTTGGTCATATGTGATATTATCTGCAAGGTACTGCTACCAGTATCCTGGTAGTACAGCTTACCATTTCAATGTAAGATAATAACTAATAAAAATAGTCTACTTTTAGTGCAGTGAAAGAAACAATCATGAATGAATATTAGATGCTATTCTCAAGTTGATTTTATGATGATCACAAAATTATGCTTTACCAATATAACAACCGAGAATACAGATACAGCAGCCAAATACAATTCGGAAACGATATATAGAACCCTCAAGTTTGGCGATAGTGACAATTAAGTCCTAATAAAATAGAAAGTACCCAACCAAAACTCCCTCACAGTTGATACAACAGTAAAACATTTATTTTAATTGTTTTCACACCACAGTTCGCAAAAATCATGCAAAATTTCATGTAATTGTGAAGACTTTAGAGACATGATTATCATTACATCTACTACAATCAGAATGACTTTCATTGACCCATAAACATATGCTTTCACATGCTTCCTATTACCTGCATCTGGCATTCAAATACAGGTTAAATTGTCTATAAATTCAACCAAGTTTACGGAGTAAAGGATTTGGATGACAGGAATTTGAAAATAAGGATTTGAATTGGTGGTTTTTTGAAACTTCTGGTTTTTCTTACCCTTTAACAAACAAAAAGAGTGAAAAAGTTTTTTTTGCCGAGGGAAATATTCTCGTTGACTTGGCAGATAAACATGTCTATTTCAAGGATAACTGCCTAAAACTTAATTTACAATGAATTTTTCACGTCATGTATCCCACACAAATGAGAATAGCTTTTGAGGACTAAGCTAATAGTGTTACAGATGCAAAAGAGAAAGATAGCAGAAATGCATATACATTTTCTTAATGAAGTCAAAGATTCCAGACAACATAATTAGAAGCATGTGATGACAAATGTTCACAGGCATAAGGGCATATGCATCTCGTACCAGTTCACCAATCTTGACCTCTATGTTATTGAACGGTGACACTGCAATACGTACTGTCCAAACAAATTTCTCAGGATCACAAGCAAGGCACTCTGGCTTGAGAGGAACACCAAATGCTGAGTAACACTAAAAAGACAAAGGGTTCCGTCATTTAGATAGAAGTTATGGGATATGATCATATTAATAAATACAGACCTAATTTCGAGGAAACAATAGCAATCTATCAATGGACGAACACAAGTAAGAGTCAGTTTACATTAATTGCAATTTCCTGTTCCAAGGATTCACGCACCAATGTTGCAAGAAGCAAGCTAGTGCACTCATCTGCACTAGTTAAGCAATCACCATTTAAACATCAAAATGTTGTTGTCCCGATCAAATGCATACTTAGAGAAGACATGTCAGTCTAAGATCCCAACCCGTCTGCCACAGAAGATAATGATCATAATTGTAAATCTACATATTTAAAAAAAAATGCATTGAACCCTATCCCTAAAGTTCCAAAATCAGCAAAATAGAAGATACTAATGGAATACACAACAGTGAAGAAACACAAGCTTAAATGAAAACATATAACAAATAACATCAACAGCTTATCTCTGCTATTACTTTTTCACATAAATAAACTATGTAATTTCAATTTGAAGGGTTTGAGGACAAAAAGTATGACAGAATATAAATAGAATGAGGAGCAAGAGTGAAATGTAACCAAACATTTAAAGCGAAACAAAAAGAAACATCATACCCTAATCAGCCATACAAGTTGCTCCAACACTTGTTAATGGTTGCTTGAATCCTTTTAGGTCTGCAAAGTTCTTGAACAACTCTTTCCCATGTAGAGGTTTTAGGGCACAAAAACTTTTGCAGCATCACTTCTATAATCTTGAAACCACCTAAAGTTCGCTGTCGCTTAAATAGTCGGATTGCAAGTTCATTAAAAAAATCTGTTCCATCTTGAGGTGTTTCAAGCTTCTCTTTTAAGGCTGTCAAAAATATATTGCATGTAACCAAGTCAGGATCACAGCCCCGATCCATCATGCTATTCAGGAGATCAATGGAATGAGAGATGTTACTTTGCTTGCACAAAGCATTCAACAGTATGTTATAAGTGAAAACATCAGGCTGAGACTTTGGCTCTAGGCAAAGCATCTCATTGAACAGTTTCAAAGCTTCTTCTAGTGACCCAGCATTGCAGAGGCCGTGAATCATTGAACTATAAGCCACAACATCAGGTTTATATCCTCTGCTCAGCATTTGTGTCCACACCATCCTAGCCTCTCGGAGCTTCCCGTCCTCACAAAGGCCATGAATAAGCACACTGTAGCAAACCTCGTTGTATACACAGTTATTCTTTCCCATCTCTTTCCAAATTTCAATAGCCTTGTGACCTTTACCGCTCTCAAAGAAACCTTTCATCAAGGAGCTATAAGTAAAAGCATTGGCTGCACAACCGTTGTTTATCATTTCAGAGAGAATTTCCTCAGCTTCATCTGGCTTGCCCACTCGACACAACCCGTCTATAAGAGCACTGTAAGCCACAGTGTTTGGCTTACAGCCTTTTTCCATCATTTGCTTCCACAGTTTCATTGCATCCTCAGCCTTCCCCTCCTTAAATAACCCACTAATAAGAGTTGAATAAATGTACTCATTCACATGGAATTTTCTTTCCTCCATAGACATCAACACACGAGCCCCATCAACAGCTCTACCTAGCTTCACTAACCCATTAATAATTGTCCCATATGTAACTTCATTAGGCATGCATTTACTTGCTACCATCCGATCCATGAGACTAACTGCCTTATCCAACTCCCCCTTAAGACACAAACCATGAATAAGCGTGTTATATGTAACCTCATTAGGTAAACACCCTTTAAGAAACATGTTGTCCACAAGCTTGGCTGCCCGTCCCAATTCGCCCTTCTTGCACAACCCATTAATCAAAACATTAAACGTAACTGGAGTCGGAAAACAACCATCAACTTGCATTTCATCTAATAGCAAAACTGCCTCATCAAGTCTGTTTTCTTTGCACAATCCATCCATCAACGTACAGTAAGTATAAATATCCGGTTCACAACTCCTTACTGGCATCTCTCTAAACAACTCAATTGCATTATCAACCAACCCCAATCTACACACAGTCTTGATAACCAAATTAAAAGTCAACGTATTAGGCAAAATATTCATGTGTTTGGCATTAACAATATGATTATAAAACTCTAGAGCTCGGTGATATAGAGCTTCTTGTATAATAACATTAAGAACCGAATTAAACGACTTAACAGTTCTTTTACAATGAAACTCATCAACCATTGTATAAAACAAACAAATAGCTTCCTCAACTAAATGGGCTTTACCGTAAGCCTTAAATATAGATATAAAACTCTTCTCTAAAACCACCCTCTTTTCACGCCTCATTCGATAAAGAACCATTTCCAAGGACTTGAAATCACCAGAATTCGCATTGTTTTGAATGAGTGAATAAAATGTTGAATCGCCTAGCTGGTAAGAACCCAGTTTTGGAGTAGAGTTAGATATTTGATCCGAGAATGGTTGTTCTGATTTAGCGTTGCCTTGGGGTTCAGTTTCCATATGTTTATTTGATGAAACTGCACTATTTACAGAAAAGAATCGACGAGAACACTCACTTGGGATTGTTGTTGAACAGAGTGCCTTCATCTTCATGGCCCAGTTGGTGACGGTGACAACGGTTTTTGCGTGAGAAAGCGACCATTTGCGCATGGATTCAACAGGGTTTCTGTTTTCTCAGGTTTTCAAGAGGAATTCGTGAACTCGACAAATGAAAAGGGTCTTTAATTGGTTTTGTTTTGGCACCCTGGATGTAAATTGGGCGATACAGGTTCTTTGTTTCTTTTTAGAAATTCGATTATGCCTCGATACGTTTGCAGTTTGCTCATATTAACCCAAAGGACACGAGCGATTTGTCGAGGACTCCTGTCTCGTGGGTCAGGGTTTCAACTGACAGGAACTCACCAATCACAAAGTCGCATTAGAGGTAATCTTTAGCCAATAATAAATTTTTTAACGTTGCATTACCAGTAATCCAGTATACCAATATACAGACAAATACTATCAGAAAAATAATTTGAGGAAAAAGTGTTGTAAATTTTTAATCCATAATTGCTATATGATGAAAATGATAGTCAGGTAAAGCGTGAACATTTAGCTGCCGTTTTAAAGATGGATGTCTAACGATCAGTTTAAAAGTTTTAAGTTGAAGCACAATAGTCCCTGACATATCTTAGACGTATATTTTTTCTGCTGTTCCATATACAGTTGTGATCTTCTATGAAAGTTTGAAAACCGTGTCATGTGTAGAGGCTGCTGCAAGCCGATCAAAATAAAGGCGAACCTTGCCATGGTCTAGCAAGCAAGCGGTTTCTTATTGCATTAGACTTTGATACACAACAGAGTTTCATTTATTGCCCCAACAAATATTCTGTGGAGTTCAAGCTGCTGCTTCAGCTGCAGAAGTGACCTTCCTCAGAACAAAAACAGGATCCCCAAGTTTAAGCGCCTTTCCGTTTCCTTCGGTAAGGTTGTCCTTCCACACCATGTTCTGCCCAAAATATATCTGCAAAATAATGCGTTTCTTTTTGTTATGCTTTTATCATCATATGGCAGACTTATAAATTTTGGATTCAAAATTCACCTTTCCCTGCTGTTTTCGACCTGGACGCAAAACTTTATCTGATCTCATCTGCTTTAGAGTTTCATTTGGTTCAGGACCGGCAACGCCAGTGTCTTGATTGATGGTTGGAATCTGGAAAACAATCTCTGCAATGTTAAAAACATAACAAATGGAGGCTATGCTTGGAATATTTTTCACCGACTGTGTAACAGTACTCACCGACAAAAGTGATCAAGAAAATGATTGAATGCAAAGTTAGAACAAAAGATGCGGGAATGCAGAAAGACAGCTTTTTACCTTGCAGCGGGAGCACAGCTTAACACCTTGAAACGTGAACTTGTTTATTCGGACCTCTTTCCATATGTCCTCAGAAAATGGTTCAAAACCATCAACAAGGATGCTGCCAAATTCCAATATAAATGAGAAATCTATACGCCAAACACATGAGAAAAATAATGTGGTTAACAAAAGAGAAGGGGAAGAAAAGAACAAATGCCGTGAAAAACCATCAAGACAGATACATACTGTCAGGATATGAGGCAGTAATTAGTATGGGTTACTCCACAAGACTAAAACATAATTCCAACAATGAACAATGAAAAGAAGATGCTATTATACAAAAGAAATTCGGATGCTTTCAGATAATAAACAGATATTGCATGATTCTGATCTTTGAATTATACTTGGGCCGAAAACGGTTAATTGGAACAGGCTCCTTGAGAAGCTCATTTAGTGCGTCCAAAGATCCCTGCAAAAGATATTTTTATAAGCTTACAGTTTGAGATTTCATGTCATAGGCAAAATGATGCACATTACAGGTTCATGATGGCGAATTACCTGAGACAATAACATAAATGGATACCCGTCAGAAAACATTGTCATCTGTCCAGCAGCATATTCAGGATCCACAGGTCTAGTTTCTGATTCTGCACCAGCAAATAATGCAGCCAGATTATCAACCACCTCACTTAGATTGTGAATATATAACACTACTTAAATTCATTCAGCCAAAAAATGGGTCATGCCCATGCCGGCCCCTGTGATACACATAATTTTGCTACAGCATTTCCCTACCTAAAGTATTCCACGTTTAACTCTTGTCAGTAGTTAGTGCAATCAATGTCCTATTCTTAAGGAAAGTACCAAAATCAAACCCAACCTGCATTATAACGAACTAGCCGGCTAGTTTTCCCAAGGTAATTCGTAAACCAATTTGAGGCTTCAGCTCCTTCATCCAAAGCAGAGCCAGACCACTCCCATACGGAAACACCATCTGCTATATCGCGTGGTTTGCTCATTGAAATCTTAAGAGCCTGCATCCCTGGAGCTCGTATTACTGTGAAAGGGACAGAGTCAAGTCAAGCTTGAATATCAGATAAAAGAACAGGCAAAAACATCCTTCATAAACTATATGAGGAGAAAAAAGAAGCATATAAACTAATACTAACTCCGCAATAAGAAACATGAGAGAAAAAGTATTCAGTTAGAGATAAATAATATTTTATTATTCATAGATTCAAACTATGAAGATCAAGCTGTATCGGCTGTTACCATATCCATTAATACCAGCTTGGTATCATGGCAAAAATAAGAGGCCAATCAAGTGATGGGTACAAAGGCTAAACACATCTTATGATTTTCTTGACTAAAATACTAAGCCAATTTGATAACCTTAGAGAAAAATAAATGAAAACGTAGCATCATTTCAGGGACCATGAGAAGAAAACTCCAGAATTAGATTAACATGAAGCATTTCAATTATTAATAGATCAAAGGGAATAAAATTGTATGCCTTTAACATCTAGGCTTGAGCAACTTAATTCTTTTATGCTATAGCTAGGTATAATATGTCTTTAAAATATTTCATGAGATTATATAACGACTGTAATTTCAACAAGTTTTGTAGCAAAACAGGAAAGCAAGGATTACCCATATATGAGCTCCCAGTAGGTTCCCATCCCTCTAAAAATGCCTCATTTGGCAGCTCGATCTGAACCAGAGCAAGCTTTGGCTCATTTCTCTGAGTGTATGCTCTCCCTTTGTTATTTATTACCATCCACTGTCTGTCCCATCGAAATCCTGTATATAGCAAACAAACATGTATAAAAAGATACAAATGAAGCTTGCATGTCAAACCGCTAGCGTCAACTTAATCTAATTGTTTAGGAGCTCAGACATTAAATGCAAGTCTGTCAACATCCACAAAGAACAGCATCGTGCTGCTGTAGTGATATGAAAAGTTTTTCAACATATGGAGATGTCAATGAAATCAGATCATCTCAGAGTTGCGAAATTATTACAAGTAATCTATTTTAACAACCGTATCCAGGTTTAGATTTTCAATTAATTTCCAAACCTAATTGCAAAACTGCTCTATCTTATCAAGAGCAGAAGGCTAATTAAGACTCATACAAATATTGCATTGAAGAAACTGGTCAAATAAAGACTCATGATTATTAAAAAATTCAAATTTATTTTATTTTTTAAAAAAAAAGAACAGAGCCTCCAGCCAACACTGAATCAAGAGCTGAAGAAAAATTCTATCTTTTCCTAATTTGTTTAGCTTGAGGGTAAAAACAATATAATAAAGACATGCACTGATGCATATAAGTTAGTCCCAATAAAGGTTGAGCTAAGAAAAAGTAATCCAAGAAATTGATAAGAGCAGCACTAGTATTCATTATAATTACATTTTAATTCACAAATCAATAGACAGTGAGAAAAAGTTCATCTGGGTCGAAGCAACAAAATTGCATTAAAAAAAAAAAGGAGAAGTAACGAAAATACAACAATAATATCAGACTGAAACAGCAGCAGTTCTCAGATTTAATATACCAGTAGGAGTGAGGGGTGCCTGAGAAATAGAAATGCCCCTGCATGATTTAATTGGGTATACAAAGATTGACGAGACTTTGCCTGCAGCCTCCATTTTCTCACTCAGTTTTTCTTTGCCTGGCGACTCAATTCAGGTTCAGCTACCGCTTATGCTGTCAATAGTTTTTGCATTACTAATGTGTATAATACATGTACCAAATCTAGAGCAATAATGAAGACAAAAGAAATAAAAACAAATTATTTACTTTAATTAATTTATCGTATATACAGATGTTCTTATTCGATTTAGTTCCTATCTTTAGTTATAAACATATATCATTTTTCTTTTGTATATTTTTTTTTATTATATGGAGAAGTCTGTTCAAAATTTTGCACCCACGAGCCAGATAAATTTCAGTTGTCAGAGCACCTGACCTAAGATTGGCCCATCTTTTCATTTTGTTTTATCTAGATCTGAAGAGGTGTGCGCACAAACTGATAAGCATAAGACTTTTCTTGTCACACATAAGAGTTGGAGGATTTGGTCGGTGGGGGAGCCGGAGGGCCAATGATATAAAGAAAAAAAAAATGGAAAGATTAAATTTTATAAACAATATCATTCTCTCGCGGAATGGCACCTTGCTATAGTGTAGCAAGCAACAACCAGTTTCTTATTCCATTAGGCAATGATACACACACAGCAGAGTTTAATTTATTGGCCCAACAATAGCATTAGCATTAAGTCAATAGAGTTCAAGCTGCTGCTTCAGCTGCAGAATTGACCTTCCTCATGACAAAAACAGGATCCCCAAGTTTAAGCACCTTTCCATTACTAAGGTTGTCCTTCCACACCAAGTTCTGCCCAAAGTATATCTGCAACATACGAGATAATGCTTTTCTTTTGTTATGCTTTTATCAGGTAACAGATTATACTTGGAAGTTTTGGATTCGAAAATAGTTCACCTTTCCCTGCTGTTTTTGATTTGGACGCAAAACTTTATCTGACCTAATTTGCTTTAGCGTTTCATTTGGTTCGGGACCAGCAATGCCAGTGTCTTGATTGATAGTTGGCACCTGGAAAACAATCTCTGTATTGTTATAAACTTGAATACAAATGAATGCATAGCTTGGAAAATTTGTCACAGAATGGATGACAGTTCTCACCTAGACAAGTGACCACAGAAATACTTAGTTGAATGGAAGGTTTTCACAGAAGATGCAGAAATGAAGAAAGATGACTTTTACCTTACAGCGGTCACACAGCTTAACACCTTGAAAAGTGCAATTGTTTATTCGGACCTCCATCCATAAGTCCTCAGAAAATGGTTCACAACCATCAACAAGGATGCTGTCAAATTCCGGTATAAAAAGGGATTCTTACACCATACAAAATGAGAAAAATAATGTGGGTAATTAAAGCGGGGCGAGAAAACTATGCCATAAAAAATTATCAACAAAATGAGGCCGACACATGGTTTCAGGTTAGGAGGCAGTAATTAGTATGGGGGTTCCTCCAGAAGACTAAAACATAATTCCACAATGTAAAATGGAAAGCAGATGCTATATACATATAAACAAAGGATGCTTTTAGATAATAAACAGATATTGCATGATTCTGATTTGTACTTGGGTCGAAAACGGTTAATTGGAATAGGCTCCTTGAGAAGCTTATTTAGTGCATCCAAAGATCCCTGCAAAAGATTCTTTTATAAGCTTAATATTTGAGATTTTATATCACAGGAAATATGATGAACATTACAGGTTCATCATGTTGACTTACCTGAGACAACAGCATAAATGGATAAAAATTAGAAAACATTATTTTCTCTCCAGCAGCATATTTGGGATTGACAGGTCTTGATTCTGATTCTGCAGTAGCAAATAATGCAAAAAGATTATTAGCCAACTTGGATGCTGAAAATATAAAACGACATAATTTCATTCTGTCAAAAAGGAATGGGTCATATGCCCTCACCACGCCAGCCTGCAATACAACACTTTTGCTAAAGAAAGTATTTTGCTTTTTACTCGTATTCCTAGTTACTTGTTAGTGCACCAATGTCTCATTCTTAAGAAAAGCACCAAAATCAACCCAACCTGCATTGTAACGAACTAGCCGACTAGGTTTCCCAAGGTAATTTGTAAACCAATTTGAGGCTTCAGCCCCCTCATCCAGTGCAGAGCCACACCACTCCCATACAGAAACACCGTCTGCTATATCACGGGGTTTGCTCAGTGAAATCTTAAGAGCCTGCATCTGTGGAGCTTTTATTACTGTAAAGGAAAGAATCAAGTCCCATTTGAAAATCAGATAAAAGAACGGGCAAAAAACAATTCATGTTCTATCTGAGAAGAAAAAAGAAGCATATTGATACTAACTCCAAAATAAGAAACAATAGCGATAAAGTTTTCATTCAAAGATAAATAATTTTTGAAAATAGACTCAATCTATGAAGATCAAGTAGCACAGGCCGTAAGCACTACTTAAACATACCCATGAATACCAATTTCAAAATGACAGAAAGGAATCAGGTACAAGAGGCTAACAAGATACAGTCCTAACCACCATGACAACTAACACTATATTCATATTTGTCCACATCAAATAGAATATATTATTTCCCCATCACATATTCTCTAATTCAACAAAATATGTGAGAATGATCACTGACCCTTAGATTATGAATTATGTAAGCAGCAAGAAATGCTATCCACTTGTGGCGATGGATGAATTGCAGTAAACAGGAGATTCAATTCTTAAACATGAGGTATAACAAGTGATTCCACAATCCCAGAATTCTTTAAGATTATAACTTCTTATGAGTTTTTCTCAACTTAGATACTCAAATATAAAGAGATTTGATAACCTTAGAGAAAAGTATATGAAGACCCGGCATCCTCTCATGGACCATGAGAAAAGTTAGTAAACTCCACAATTGGATTAAAGGAGAAAAAAAAAAATCGCGTACCTCAAACATCGAGGCATGAACAAAATTATTTGGTGCTATAACTAGGTATAATTTGGCTTTAAAATATTACATGAAACTATGTAACAGCTGTAATTTCAGAAAAATTATTTTGCGAAATAGAAGAACAAGGATTACCCATATATGATCTCCCAGTGGGTTCCCATCCCTCTGAAAATGCCTCATTTGGCAGCTCTGTCTCAACCAGAGCAAGCTTTGGCTCATTTCTTTGAGTGTATGCTCTCCCTTTGTTATTAATTACCATCCACTGTCTGTCCCATCGAAATCCTGTATGTTTGAGCAAACAAACATGAACAAAAAGATACCAAAAAAGCTTGCATGTCAAAACGCTAACGACAACTTAATCCAATTGTTTAGCAGCTCAAAATGTTAAAAGTTATACCAGTCTATCAACATCCACAAAGAACAGCATGGTGCTGCGTAGTGATAAGAAAATTATTACACCATATGGAGAAGTCAATGAAATCAAATCGTCTCAGAATTGCAAAATTATTTCAAGTAAGCTTTATTGACTACAGCATTCAGGTTAGTTTTTCAATTAATTCTCGAAATCAGAGTTGCTAAACTGCTGTGGCTCAGCAACAACAGATGGCTAATCGAGACTTCATTTATGGATATAATTCATTGAAGAAAATTGTTCAAAGAAGCACTGCACACATGATCATTTCAAACATGATTAAAATAAAAAATAAAAAAAAAAAGGTCTCAAGTCAATATAGAATCAGGGGCTGATGGAAAGATTTTATTTTCCTAGTTTATTTAAGTTTATTTAACTGATAATATAACAATAAAATAAAGACACTCACAGATGCGCATGAGTTACTCCCAACAGAGTTTTAACTAAGAAAAATGCAAGAAATTGATAGGAGCAGCACATAGAATTCATTACACTGATATTTTAATCCACAAATCAATAAAAAAGGGAGAAAAAGATCATCTGGGTTAAAGCCACAAACACACATCAAATAAATAAATAAATGAGCATAAAAAAAAATGTAATAATTAGAGATACAACATACCAGTAGGAGTGAGGGGTGCCTGCCGAGATACAGAAATGCCTCTGCATGATTTAATTGGGTATACAAATATTGATTTCACTTTGGCTGCAGGCTCCATTTTCCTCACTAGCTCTCACTGTTTTCCTTTGCTCGATCGTCAGCTACTACTTGCTGATGTTGAACTTTTATACTACTCAAGAATAAGATAACGCTCAGTGCACCTACTTTCGGCCCGCTTATCTAGATTCCATGTTTTTGCATTACTAATATGTATAATACATGTACCAAATCAAGAGCAATAATGAAGACAAAAGAAATAAAAACAAATTATTTACTTTAATTAATTTATCATAGATGCAGATGTTTTTAGTCGATTTAGTTCGTATCTTTAGTATAAACATCTATCATTTTTCTTTTTGTATATTTTTATTATTATGTGGAGAAGTCTGTTCAAAATTTTACACCCACGAGTCAGTAGTCAGAGCACCTGACCTATGATTGGCCCATCTTTTCATTTTGTTTTATCTAGATCTGAAGAGGTATGCGCACAAGCTGATAAGCATAAGACTTCTGATAAGCATAATACTTTTCCTGTCACACATGAGAGTTGGAGGATTTGGTCGGTGGGGGAGCCGGAGGGCGAATGATATAAAGAAAAAAAAAATGGAAAGATTAAATTTCATAAACAATATCATTATCTCGCGGAATGGCACCTTGCTATAGTGTAGCAAGCAACAAACCAGTTTCTTATTCCATTAGACAATGATACACACACAACAGAGTTTAATTTATTGGCCCAACAATAGCATTAGCATTACTAACAAATATTCAATAGAGTTCAAGCTGCTGCTTCAGCTGCAGAATTGACCTTCCTCATGACAAAAACAGGATCCCCAAGTTTAAGCACCTTTCCATTACTAAGGTTGTCCTTCCACACCAAGTTCTGCCCAAAGTATATCTGCAACATACAAGATAATGCTTTTCTTTTGTTATGCTTTTATCAGGTAACAGATTATACTTGGAAGTTTGGATTCGAAAATAGTTCACCTTTCCCTGTTGTTTTTGATTTGGACGCAAAACTTTATCTGACCTAATTTGCTTTAGCGTTTCATTTGGTTCGGGACCAGCAATGCCAGTGTCTTGATTGATAGTTGGCACCTGGAAAACAATCTCTGTATTGTTATCAACTTGAATACAAATGAACGCATAGCTTGGAAAATTTGTCACAGAATGGATGACAGTTCTCACCTAGACAAGTGACCACAGAAATACTTAGTTGAATGGAAGGTTTTCACAGAAGATGCAGAAATGAAGAAAGATGACTTTTACCTTACAGCGGTCACACAGCTTAACACCTTGAAAAGTGCAATTGTTTATTTGGACCTCCATCCATAAGTCCTCAGAAAATGGTTCACAACCATCAACAAGGATGCTGTCAAATTCCGGTATAAAAAGGGATTCTTACACCATACAAAATGAGAAAAATAATGTGGGTAATTAAAGCGGGGCGAGAAAACTATGCCATCAAAAATTATCAACAAAATGAGGCCGACACATGGTTTCAGGTTAGGAGGCAGTAATTAGTATGGGGGTTCCTCCAGAAGACTAAAACATAATTCCACAATGTAAAATGGAAAGCAGATGCTATATACATATAAACAAAGGATGCTTTTAGATAATAAACAGATATTGCATGATTCTGATTTGTACTTGGGTCGAAAACGGTTAATTGGAATAGGCTCCTTGAGAAGCTTATTTAGTGCATCCAACGATCCCTGCAAAAGATTCTTTTATAAGCTTAATATTTGAGATTTTATATCACAGGAAAGATGATGTACATTACAGGTTCATAATGTTGAATTACCTGAGACAACAGCATAAATGGATAACAATCAGAAAACATTATTTTCTCTCCAGCAGCATATTTGGGATCGACAGGTCTAGATTCTGATTCTGCAGTAGCAAATAATGCAAACAGATTATTAGCCACCTAACTTGGATGCTGAAAATATAAAACGACATAATTTCATTCTGTCAAAAAGGAATGGGTCATGTGCCCTCACCACGCCAGCCTGCAATACAACACTTTTGCTAAAGAAAGTATTTGCCTTTTTACTTGTATTCCTAGTTACTTGTTAGTGCACCAATGTCTCATTCTTAAGAAAAGCACCAAAATCAACCCAACCTGCATTGTAACGAACCAGCCGACTAGGTTTCCCAAGGTAATTTGTAAACCAATTTGAGGCTTCAGCTCCCTCATCCAGTGCAGAGCCACACCACTCCCATACGGAAACACCGTCTGCTATATCACGGGGTTTGCTCAGTGAAATCTTAAGAGCCTGCATCCCTGGAGCTTTTATTACTGTAAAAGAAAGAATCAAGTCCCATTTGAAAATCAGATAAAAGGACAGGCAAAAAACAATTCATGTTCTATCTGAGAAGAAAAAAGAAGCATATCAATACAAACTCCAAAATAAGATTCAAAGATAAATAATTTTTGAAAATAGACTCAATCTATGAAGATCAAGTAGCATAGGCCGTAAGCACTACTTAACCATACCCATGAATACCAATTTCAAAATGACAGAAAGGAATCATGGTGAAAATAAGAAACCAATTGAGTGACAGGTACAAGAGGCTAACAGGATACAGTCCTAACCACCATGACAACTAACACTATATTCATATTTGTCCACATCAAATAGAATATACTATTTCCCCATCTCATTTTCTCTAATTCAAAAAAATATGTGAGAATGATCACTGACCCCTAGACTATGAATTATGTAAGCAGCAAGAAATGCTATCCACTTGTGGCGATGGATGAATTGCAGCAAACAGGAGATTCAATTCTTAAACATGAGATATAACAAGTGATTCCACAATCCCAGAATTCTTTAAGATTATAACTTCTTATGAATTTTTCTCAACTTAGATACTCAAATATAAAGATATTTGATAACCTTAGAGAAAAGTATATGAAGACCCGGCATCCTCTCATGGACCATGAGAAAAGTTAGTAAACTCCACAATTGGATTAAAGGAGAAAACAAAAAAATCGCATACCTCAAACATCTAGGCATGAACAAAATTATTTGGTGCTATAACTAGGTATAATTTGGCTTTAAAATATTACATGAAACTATGTAACAACTGTAATTTCAGAAAAATTATGTTGCAAAATAGAAGAACAAGGATTACCCATATATGATCTCCCAGTGGGTTCCCATCCCTCTGAAAATGCCTCATTTGGCAGCTCTGTCTCAACCAGAGCAAGCTTTGGCTCGTTTCTTTGAGTGTATGCTCTCCCTTTGTTATTAATTACCATCCACTGTCTGTCCCATCGAAATCCTGAATGTTTGAGCAAACAAACATGAACAAAAAGATACCAAAAAAGCTTGCATGTCAAAACGCTAACGACAACTTAATCCAATTGTTTAGCAGCTCAAAATGTTAAAAGTTATACCAGTCTATCAACATCCACAAAGAACAGCATGGTGCTGCGTAGTGATAAGAAAATTATTACACCATATGGAGAAGTCAATGAAATCAAATCGTCTCAGAATTGCAAAATTATTTCAAGTAAGCTTTATTGACTACAGCATTCAGGTTAGTTTTTCAATTAATTCTCGAAATCAGAGTTGCTAAACTGCTGTGGCTCAGCAACAACAGATGGCTAATCGAGACTTCATTTATGGATATAATTCATTGAAGAAAATTGTTCAAAGAAGCACTGCACACATGATCATTTCAAACATGATTAAAATAAAAAATAAAAAAAAAAGGTCTCAAGTCAATATAGAATCAGGGGCTGATGGAAAGATTTTATTTTCCTAGTTTATTTAAGTTTATTTAACTGATAATATAACAATAAAATAAAGACACTCACAGATGCGCATGAGTTACTCCCAACAGAGTTTTAACTAAGAAAAATGCAAGAAACTGATAGGAGCAGCACATAGAATTCATTACACTGATATTTTAATCCACAAATCAATAAAAAAGGGAGAAAAAGATCATCTGGGTTAAAGCCGCGAACACGCATCAAATAAATAAATAAATGAGCATGAAAAAAAATGTAATAATTAGAGATACAACATACCAGTTGGAGTGAGGGATGCCTGCCGAGAGACAGAAATGCCTCTGCATGATTTAATTGGGTATACAAATATTGATTTCACTTTGGCTGCAACCTCCATTTTCCTCACTAGCTCTCACTGTTTTCCTTTGCTCGATCGTCAGCTACTGCTTGTCAATGTTGAACTTTTGTACTACTCAAGAAGAAAATAAAGCTCAGCGCACCTACTTTCGGCCTACTTATCTACATTCCATGTCTTTTTTCCTTTAATGGATCTCTAGATTCTTTGATAATGCAACACGTATCTCGTTCTGATTGATTTACTTTTCTCACGCGATAAAAATTTGCTAATAGAAAGACAATCGTCCAAGCCTGGAGCTTGTCATAATTAATGGTGTCACTGCTCATTAGGACAAAATTGTTGACACGTTAACTTTTGACTTTTATTTTTTATGTGTGTGTGTGTGTATATATATATATATATATATATATATATATGTATGTATATAAAAATCTAAACAAGAGAGTTTACATGCGCCTGTTGGATAAGAGACTAATTAAGTTATAAGATGATACTTAATACAGTCCCAAGCATCCACAATACATTTCAACAAATGATTATTAATGAACAATCCTACAAATAATGGCAGAGTAATTAAGGGAGAAGCTGCTCTCGCTTTGTCCAAAGATTTCAGAGGATATATTCTATCTAATAACCTAAAACTATAAATTTGCCCCCTTGAGTTAATTAAATGTATCAAATATAAATATAAATTTATTTTAAAATCACACACAAATCTCATCTATGTATGATTTATTAATCCAATTATATAATTTACATGCCTTCAGCCCAATTAAACCCATTAAAAACAAGGCCTAAGATCTAAGCATTTGATAGATTTAGACAAATATCCAACTTAATATTAAAAATCCATCTAAATGAAATTTATTATTTTAAAAAAAAACTACTCTTCAATTTTTATGATTTAGCTACCTTTTCTTAAGGCGTGTGTAAGGAGAAATATTAAAAAAAATTAAAAAAATAAGTAAAGCAAATCTATAAATTTTTTCCCCTTTATATTTTATATTTTATGTCGATCACTTTATCATTATTAGTTTGATTTTGTGACTGCGTCACAACCTACAAACTACAAAGTGTATGCATGATAGAATAAACTCAAATCATCCAAGAGAATGAGAGAGCACCTAAAAGCCACATTTTGAATCAAGTTATAAGAATGTACCACATCTACGTTACAAATGCATCACTACAAAAAGAAACTTGGATTATGACGACGAGACAATTTAAGGGTAGAGTCTCTTTCTAGACAAACAAGTTAACGGAAACTGAAAATGTTTGCATTACTCTGTTAATAAATGTTCCAAACGACCAGAGAATATCACAAAATCTTATCTTGCATTCAAAGTAACTTTTCAACAAAGAGGAAACAAAATTGACAAACAATGTTTTTGAGTATATCCTGAAACTAAAAGTGAATTGCAATTGAGCCACTTTAAGCATATTCATCCATGGACCAATTAATCAATTAGTGAATCGCAGAAAATGAAAAAGAAAAAGAAAAAGATAAGTTTGGCATCAGAAATCGAACGGGACAATCTTCAAGGAAAATACTCTCCGTTTTGGTATTCCGTTTGCCACCAATCCGACAAAAATCCTGGGTCTTCAGCAACAAGCAGCAACGGGGCATTACGATGGAAATGAACCAAATGAATAGGACCGTTTGAAGTGCTCATCTTGGCTCTGCTCTTCATAGCAATACGTTCATCTGTTAATATCATCAACATCCTCGTAACCATAGAGCCACCGTTGCACGATTTTCTTTCATCATCACAAAGGCCATCACCCCGGAATAGGGGCGTATTTGGCTATTTGATGCTAACGGAAACCTTTGCGCTCGTTTTTAAAAATGTTAAAAAAAAAAAAATAAGGGTTCACACGTTAATTAACTAATTTTTAAAAATGTTTAGAATTATGGGAAATTTTATTTATTACGAGTCAAGACCATGTTTGGTTCTGTTGCTTCCGGATAGACTTCTTTCTCACGTGAGCAAAAGCTTGAAACTCCTTTTAACTGTAATAACTACCGCATGGCTTCCTCCGCTCAGTGTCTCACTCTTCTCCCTTCACCGCCTCTCTCCCCCCTCCAAACCCACCAACCACCGACAACCACCGGTACATCTTTGCCGCTACCCGGTTCCCAAAACCGGTCTAAGGAGTCGTGGATCGAGTCCCTTCGCTCCCAAACCCGCTCCAATCAATTCCGTGAAGCTATTTTGTCCTACATTGAGATGACCCGTTCGGATATTCAACCCGACAACTATGCTTTCCCAGCCGTCTTGAAGGCCGTGGCGGGCATCCAGGACTTGAGCTTAGGCAAGCAGATTCATGCCCACGTTGTCAAATACGGGTACGGGTTATCTTCAGTGACGGTGGCCAATACCCTTGTAAATATGTATAGTAAATGTGGTAGTGATATGTGGGATGTGTATAAGGTGTTTGATAGAATTACTGAGAGAGACCAAGTTTCTTGGAATTCAATGATTGCTGCTTTGTGTCGTTTCGAGAAATGGGAGCTAGCGTTGGAAGCGTTTAGAATGATGTTATCCAGCCACGTGGAGCCTAGTTCGTTTACCTTGGTCAGTGTGGCTCTTGCTTGTTCAAATTTGAGTAGGCGTGATGGTTTGAGGCTTGGGAAGCAAGTACACGGGTATAGTTTACGAGTAGGTGATTGGAAAACGTTTATTATGAATGCTTTGATGGCAATGTACGCCAAATTAGGTAGAGTTGATGATGCAAAAGCTTTGTTTGAGTTATTTGAGGATCGTGATTTGGTTTCATGGAACACCGTCATCAGTTCATTATCTCAAAATGATAAGTTCTTAGAAGCAGTGATGTTCCTACACCAGATGGCACTTAAAGGAATTAAACCTGATGGGGTCTCAATTGCGAGCGTGCTTCCTGCTTGCTCACACTTGGAGATGTTAGATACCGGCAAGGAAATTCATGCATATGCATTGAGAAATGATATTTTAATTGACAACTCTTTTGTGGGTAGCGCTTTGGTTGACATGTATTGTAATTGCAGAGAGATTGAATGTGGTCGTCGAGTTTTTGATGTCATTTCGGAAAAGAAAATTGCACTTTGGAATGCTATGATTACTGGTTATGCGCAAAATGAGTATGATGAGGAGGCATTGATGCTATTCATTCAAATGGAAGAAGTTGCAGGGCTTTGGCCAAATGCCACCACGATGTCAAGTGTTGTGCCTGCTTGTGTGCGCAGTGAAGCATTCCCTGACAAAGAAGGAATCCATGGACATGCTATAAAGCTGGGTCTGGGGAGGGACAGGTATGTGCAAAATGCACTCATGGACATGTACGCTAGAATGGGGAGGATAGAGATTTCAGAAACCATTTTTAATGACATGGAGGTTAGAGATACAGTTTCTGGGAACACAATGATCACTGGTTACACTATTTGCGGTCAGCATGGTGATGCACTTATGCTGCTGCGTGAGATGCAAATTACGGGAGAGGAAAAGAATAGGAAAAATGTTTATGATCTGGATGAGACAGTACTTCATTCGAAACCAAATTCCATAACCCTCATGACTGTCCTACCCGGCTGTGGCGCCCTGTCAGCTTTAGCGAAAGGGAAAGAGATCCATGCTTATGCCATTAGAAACATGTTGGCTACAGATGTTGTTGTAGGAAGTGCATTAGTTGACATGTATGCTAAATGTGGCTGCTTGAACTTTGCAAGAAGAGTTTTTGATCTGATGCCTGTCAGAAATGTGATCACCTGGAATGTTATTATCATGGCTTATGGGATGCATGGAGAAGGACGAGAAGCCTTACAATTGTTAAAGAATATGGTGGCAGAAGGATGTAGGAGAGGAGAGGTGAAGCCTAATGAAGTTACTTTTATTGCATTATTTGCAGCATGTAGTCATTCAGGGAAGGTAAGTGAAGGTATGGACTTGTTCTACAAAATGAAAGATGATTATGGGATTGAAGCTTCAGCAGATCACTATGCTTGTGTTGTGGATTTGCTTGGTAGAGCAGGTAAAATGGAGGATGCATATCAACTTATAAATATGATGCCTCTTGAATTTGACAAAGCTGGTGCTTGGAGTAGCTTGCTTGGTGCTTGTCGAATTCACCAAAATGTAGAAATTGGGGAAATTGCAGCTCAAAATCTCTTCCTCTTGGAACCTGATATGGCAAGCCACTATGTTTTGCTCTCAAACATTTACTCTTCTGCTCAACTCTGGGACAAGGCAATGGATGTCCGGAAGAAGATGAAGGAAATGGGAGTAAGAAAAGAACCAGGTTGCAGTTGGATTGAGTTTGGTGATGAGATTCATAAGTTTTTAGCAGGGGATGGAACACATCAACAAAGTGAGCAGCTCCATGGTTTCCTTGAAAACTTGTCTGAAAGAATGAGAAAGGAGGGCTATGTGCCTGATACTTCTTGTGTTCTTCACAATGTCAATGAAGAGGAGAAAGAAACATTACTCTGTGGACACAGTGAGAAATTGGCTGTAGCTTTTGGTATCCTCAATACCCCTCCTGGAACTACCATCAGAGTTGCGAAAAACCTCAGAGTTTGCAACGATTGCCATCAGGCTACTAAGTTCATCTCAAAGATAGAAGGTAGGGAAATTATCCTAAGGGATGTGAGGAGGTTCCATCATTTTAGAAATGGAACTTGTTCTTGTGGAGACTATTGGTAAAAAGGTGACTGGTTTTTATTATTCATGCAAGAAGCAATAAGTATGTTGAGACTGTAAGTACCACTATTAAATTATATACGTTCAATTCCAACATTGTTGTGTCACAGAAATGTGCCAAATATGAATTTCTTATAATTTGATCATTCTTTTGAAGCTTTTGAAGCGTTAACGTAAATAAGACGAAAGGGAAATGACAATTGTTTTGCTGTCTAATTCTTTTTGCTGCTTAGAAGGACGATAATTCTTTCGATTTCATACATTATTATTTTTTCTTTTCCGGTAACACATGTTTATCTCTCCTTTTTGAAGTAGAAGGCAGCAGCTTATGCTTTAGGGCTTCGACTGCCAGAATGTCATGGCAACATAATTAACCAATTCGCTGACCATCTCCCCAAGATTTACTAATATGCTGGCCACTTTTGAATGTTAATATGCGCGAACTAGTCCATAACATAAAACCAACAAATACTTCAATATCCATTCAGGAAGGAAACTCTACTCGTATCAGTAACTGGGCATAAAAGGGAAAATCTCACAACTGAAACAAAGGTACCAAAACCAGTTGCATTTCTTCTTTCAAAGCATTAATGATCCAATTCCCAGGTAATTCAGAGGTAAGAGTATCTACTTGCTGCGCTTGGCTGCACGCTTCCCTTGGCCTTTCTTGGGAGGTCCCTTTCCACGACGTTTCAACATTTCAAGCTTGGATAAGCGCCTGCCAAAGTAAATCAACAGAATGTATCATACTAACCGAAATCCAGCATGCATAACTATAGTTGTTATAGCTAAAAAGAATCATATTCAACAGGCAAGCAATTCTTACAGCATAAGAGAAAATCGAAGCACAGGAACCATTAGCAGAATTTCATATTGCAATTGCCGGAAAATAGTACTATGCGAAGAAACAAAGAGCAAATATTTGATGGGTATGAGAGATTACTCTTGTTCTTGGCGGGCCATGACGAGAGGATCATCTTTCTTGATGTCATATGGGTACCATCCAGCAACCTTGTCACCGATGAGCTTCTTCCGCAAAATCTTGTGGGGTGATCTCTGGCCAGTGGGGTTAAGTACATGCCCAAATATCTTGACCCTCGCCTCAGTCAGCCCTGTGGTCACTACTGTAGCCAAAATGTTCTTGAGCCTTCCTCCCGTAGCCATCGTCACTCGCCAACTCTACCTGACACAATAACAAACATAAGGCGTACACAACAATTGTTGCCCGTTGAGGCATTCTATCAAACAGTTGGTAGTGCCGGGATAAATTGTTGCGCATTCAGATCAACGATACGTAATAGTTATTAAGGATAAAAATATTAAACTTTCCTTAAATAAGTAAAGATTTATTTGTTTTGTTTGTGTTTCTAAAATATCAAAACAAGAGCAAATGAAAATCACAAGAAAGACTGAGAGAGAGCGCGCGGAGGAAAGACTGTACCTGATTAGCCCCCTTTCGGTCATACGACACAACTTAGTTTGTAGTGGAAGAGCAGCTCTTAGTTGAAATTTTACAAATAGGTATTTTAATTAAACATTTATTGTTATTATTATTGTTTTATTGTTATTATTATTATTTTAATCTTTAATATAATATTTTCTAAAATATAATAAATATTAAATTTGTTAATTGTCCTTTCACACTATCAGAGTTTTGTTAAAAAAAAAAAAAAATTGCTTGATATTGTTAAACATTAAATGCATCGGCGTAAAAATGAAGATATATAACAAAAAAGTCCCATCCATTTTTAATCGCTATGATAATAGATTTTGTACCAAACCTATACAAATTTCTTATCTCCATATTTGTTTATAAATTGCAAAACATAAATAGTGTTAAATGTTAGCCGAATTAAAAAAAAAAAAAACAAAATAACCATAAAAATAGCCCTCTCAAAAACTATTATCTTGTTCAGGATTGAATATCCAATGTCGGGTCAGCTATTACATTATTTGAGATATAAATTTTGTGTGCCGAGCGTTTTTCTCATAATTTATATGACCAACTATATGAAAATATATATATATATATATATATATATATATATATATATATATATATATATATATATATATATATATATATATATATATATATATATATATATATATATATATATATATAGACACATAAAAGAGAAAAAAAATAGAGAACTAATTCTATCAACTAAATTACAATCGAAGTCTTCACAAAATAGGAAATAGTTTAACACAATGATGGTTTTGGTGCATTAGCGATGTAACAAAACTGTTTCAGATCCTGTAAACTCAAGATCATCATGGTTAAAACAGTATCCGATCTTGATAAATGTCCAATGCCTTGATAACCTTATCGATGAATAATTTCCGGTGCAATCTGTACCTGCAGTATTCCAGATTTTCAAGAATTAAATCACCAAAAATTGCTTTTGATTTGCAGTTCAATTAGAGGCGAAAAGGTTCTCAAAAGGACTAAACTACATACTTGATTGCGGCTTCAAGGGTCCTCCTAGGTTCTTTCATAGAATCTGTGAGTTGGTAAAACAATGAAAAAATAAACATAAGCATCAAAATAATGATTATATTTCTTTTGGAACAAAAGTAAATATGCTTAGGTTAAGTCCAGGAAGGAGTAAAATATGAATAGCAACTTTACCTAGCATTTTCTGATCTTGATTAGAAGAGGTAGGGAACTCTGCTAGCATTTGTCGGCATTCTTCCTGTAATTCCTTCACAGCTTTTCTTTCTATGCTTGGAACCAGGGGCACATCCCCGTCTGACCAAGTCGGCAACGTTCTTGCTGCTGCTATGACTGCTCCATCGACGAAACTTTCTTCATCGCTTGATATCTTACCTATTATCAATTTTATGCACATCTTACAGTGATGCTAAAATAGAATTGCTAGATAGTAATATACAGCTGTTTGTGAAAAGGAAAATCAAATAACTATGCGGAACGCGTACTATTATGGTAATATTCTTCAGGAAGACCGGATATGTTGAAAACTGACAAGAAAGAATCCAAATGTATGCGGGCATCGCCAGAAAACTGAATTACATTCCAAGGATTCTGCAGTTTAACAAGTGAGACATACATGTGTGTTAATGTTGAAGAGAAGTGATCATTTAAAACTAAAAGTAATCAAGATTAAAGACTTCTAGGAGAGTCTTTTCAGAGAATAAACAATACATTACTATCTTAGTGCAACCAGAACCACACAATCTAAAACAAGAATCTGTTTCTGATGAGCAAACTGAGAGAATATTACCACTGGTGATGAAAAACCATATCTTTGCATAAGCATGTTGTTCATCTGTCCATGCATATAATTGACAGTCATCTGTAAAAATTTTAAAAGATCAATGACATCATCTCCATGCTTTAGCTAATGAACTAATGAAATATGTCATTGTATGTAAAGAGGGGTATTTGAGAACAAGAGAAAGAGTAATAAGATTAGATAAAAGAATCAGAATGGGACAAACTCTAAATAGTCAACATTAATTTCGTGGGATGCAGTATAGACCCAGGAACAGTGAAAGCTTTTGCAACTACTTTACTGATAATAGTTAAGTGATTTAGGCCAACAATGGGGGCAATGATACTCATCATAGAACTTAGAAAGCTTGTGAATGCTGGAAGCCAATCCTCTAAGCTTCTCATATGCAATGGTGTCACTAAAAGACATATTTTGAAGTCAAGAAGAATGAAATCTTCACAGCAGATAGCTTAAATGACTACCAATTTTCAACATCAGGTAGATCCCTTGATGATATGAACAGATTAGTTTTTGCCTTTAATTGGCAAAATGTACATGCAGTTTGGTTTTCAGTTAGAAAGCAACATATTAATCCTATAATGGTTGACACTGTTATTGGGTTTTATAACTGCAGTGCTCCAATTTCTATTGCTATTCTGTTTCGACTATAACTGAAAAATTTCACTAAAACAATCTGGTTTTGGCCATCATGCATCAGAATATATCATAATTTGGCATATTGCCTAAGATCTTAAATCATCCCTACATCCACTAAACACTTGCTCAACAAACAACGTTTCACTCAGTTCTGTCTCTGCCATCAGTGCTCTGTGCACTTTTCTACACACAAACACACATATATATGTTGAAACTAATTTAAGGCATATGTAAACATCAAAATTTAGAATATATTACCTCTTCTCCCCTTCTAACTTGTTGTCCAGCATTTACCATCACCTCAAGCATGCGATCTTTAAAACGCCAATGAAAAAAGCAATTTGGCTGAAATGAATGGTTTAGCATGTCTGTGAAATATGATTGAAGTTACAAAACAGGAACATATTAATAAATAGCCAAAGCAATTACAATTGAGCAAATGTGGCCAAGGAAAGGGGGATGAATAGGAATGAAATAACATTATATCCAAGACAACTAAAAAAGTAAACAAAATGGTGAATAAATTGACAACAAATATAGGATAGACATATAAAGAACATGACAATGGTTAGAATCTAGAAAAGACAGAACAACCAAAGATTAACTGATAAAAAAAAAAGAGTGAAGGTGTCATCACATAACATCCATGCACTTGTTTTCAATCTACATGCCATTAACATTTATGAATGAAAAACTTCATGTTCTTCTTGTTAATTAAAGCCTACATTGAATACGTCCTGTCAAGTGCAAAATACAAATGAGAATTTTTTGAATGAAGTTGAACATCAGATGATATACAGCAATCCTGTGTGCATTCCTTTACATTATATCATAAATATGATGACAAGATATCAACTAATATAAGTAGAAGAATGTGATGACAAATGTTTACCAGCATAAGGGATTAGCATATTTGCATCTTGTACCAAAGCACCAATCCTCACTTGCATGTTAATGCACCGTGACTGTGCAATACTTACTGCCCAAATAAATCTATCAGGATCACGAGCAAGACGCTTTATCTTGAGGGGAACACCAGAGTGCTAAGCGACAATTAAAAGACAAGCTGCTCCGTCAATTAAAGAGTAGATAAAAGTTGTGAGATAATAAGAACATTTTATACTGTGCAACATCAAATTTCCTGGTACCCAGTTTTTTTCCCAGAATTCTAGGGCCCTTTTTTGTTGTTCTCTCATAGTTGAAGCAAGATTTGGGTCTTGCAACTCCATAAGGTCCTCCTATAAGACACATAGAACAAAGGGGAAGAGGGAAAATGTTAATTTTGCTTCACAGAGCTGTAGATAAAAGAGTTATAAAGATAACAAGTTGATTAGTGACAAAGGATTATCAAACAAACACTTAGAATGAAAGCAAGTTCAGAAAAGAAATAAATAACATTAATGTTAGAATGACACAAAAAATAACTTTAAGTGGTAAGGCTTGGGTTTTCCACAGCCGATGACGTCATTCAACTTCTTCTTCTTCTTCTTCTTCTTCTTCTTCTCTTTTGAGAAAAAAGTTAAGTAGATTGTATATACAAAACAAGATTTATAAAAGGTGAACGAGATGTCCACTAGCCCCAAAACCACCTTAAGAATTTACAGTGATCTCATTCAACTTGAAGATAGATTATTTATTTCAAAAGCTAATATGTTTGTATATGTACTCATTCAGTCATGTTTTTCTCTCCTGCAATTTAGCAAAGAGAGCGTAATGAATTAATGAAATTTCATAAGGTAAACAAATCAATGTGTTCATTATTTTAAATCCTCAAGACTCATACTATCATTTTTTTTAATAAAATAAAAATTAAAATGGAGAAATCAGTCGGCTAACATTTGGATGTCATGTGAGCGATGGAGCGACTGAAATATTAAGAACCTTTTAATCAACAGCTGGCTGGTAGAATCTTATATAAGATCATTATCTTCATGGGCCTAAGACAATAGAAGGGTACCAACTCTGAGGTTTACAAGTTATGTGCGCTTAAATATTTGACACATGAGCCTTAAGGTTGATCCAAGGCATTTCCCTCATCCTTGATCAAGGGAGGACTCTGGGCGGAAGACATAAGCACATATGCATTACAAAAATGTCAGTATATAATACAAGGGATGACCGATATATGATCAGATTACAAATTTTAGAGTTAACTGGATGAAATAATCAGTAATATCACTGGTAAAACACAAGTCACAATCTATATGCATACATCGTTTCCTATTCCGTGGATCACGCACCTCCGTCGCAAGAAGCAAGCTAGTGCACTCATCTGCACTGGGTAAAAAGTCACCGTATAATTGCCAAAAACTATCGTCCCGATCAAATGCATATAAAAGAAGGCATGCCAATCTAAGGTCCCAATCTGTCTGCCAAATAGAGAAATCCATCATAGTTACACATTTGGATATAAAAAAGGATATTGAACTCTGCTCTTAAAATTCCATTGTCAACAGAATATACAGTAATGGAATACACAAAAGAGAGAAATGAAGAAAGGAAAAAAAAAGATTATGCAAATGCCATGGTGAAGATTCAACAATTGAAAATAAGATTAAGAGCTAATCTCTGATATTTAGAAGAAACTAAGTTACCTCAGGGTCGGTAGAGTTAATTATATCAAATATTGGATGGCCTAATGGCACTATATCGGGGAAGAACATCCATGGGAGTTTCTGTCTTATGGTTAGCATCAACTCTAGAGGTATTTGCATGACTAACTGCACAGTAAGAACAAAACCCCACATTATAAGTAAATATAGATATAGGAATGAAAATTAGAGGTCAATTAAGGTCGTGCAAACAACAGGAAACACCAAAACCACAGCCAAACTGAAGCACTACAACAGATACCGCAAAAGGATAGCTATTATTCCGTCAATCATATGGTCATCCAATAAGAAATAATCAACAGGGCTCACCCTAGCACGACGCCGCGGTTCAATATCTTTGGAAGCAAAAACTCCAAATCCATCAGGACCTTCCTTAAATTCAACTCCGTATGCTCTCATACTCCGGACATAACCTATCTTGTAGAAATCAGGGTCTGCTGGCTCCAACTATGTACAAATGAAGAAATGCAAACATTACACTCAACAACTCCATTCCATTTAAAAGGAAAATGAAAAGAAACAAAGGAAAACTTATCCCCAGCTTGACTTTTGAATTATCAACGTTAATGCTGAGCACAAATGAAGTAACATTCTTAACATGCCAATTAAAAACTCTAAAAATATTACCGCGTCGGCTGGTGATTCCTCGAGTTTGGGATTCTGAAAGAGAGGAAATGGAGGAGTCTCCACAGAAGCTTTGATGGGTCTGATTTTGTTTAGACTGTTATTGCTGAATGAGTAACTGGGCGTTGCCCACCATTTCCACCGTTTCTTTTGCATTTTTTTTTCAAAAAAAAGGTCAACATTATATTTGCTAAAATTAGAGAAAGAAGACATACAAAAATAGAGAAAAAGAAAATGAAACGGACCTGAGAATTGGAGAAGAAAGAGTGAGTGAGCTGATGAAGAGGGACAGAAATGGCCATTTGCGAGGTAGTAAAGAGAGAATTCAAACTTCACAATTGCAAGCTCAACTTGTACTCATTCTCAAGGTTTTGCAGTGGAGAAGTTTTACAAATTTTGACAACGTTATCCACTTTGCCACTTAACTGTCGTCTGCTTTGTCTCTTAAAAACAACGAATTAGGAATTAATAATGAAAGAATTTAAATTTTTAATATTTCTTTTTAATGATCACGGAACACTTCTGTAAAGTAATCGTAATTTACGTAAATAAAATATAAAACTTATAAATTTAACGTAAAATGTATAACTCACTAATGAAAATAAATAAATTTTTTTCCTTTTTGTTTTGCGTAAAATACTAATATTTATCTATCATTTTAAATTTTATTTAAATTTTTTGAAAATAAAGTGAAATTTGGGGATTTTTTTTAAGAGGTAAAAGTCAAAATATTGACATTCTTTGTTTTGAATTTTTTTAGTGAATAAAAATATTTGCCAAAGAATTTGATGATTATATTCAACAAATACTAGAATATAAATTATTGTTGTGCAAATTTTCAAGTGAAGAATTGAAAAGGCCTAAATTCACACTGGACTTTTCAATATAATGTCTCGATATGGAGACATATGATCATTTGTTTATTCTTTTCCTCTTAAATTAATAATGTTCAAATGAAAATCTACGTTTATAAAACGGCGTCAGTTCTATTTTTTAATAACTACAATTTATAATAAAATGGACTTTTCCCCCCAAAAAAAAAATCTAAAATGAAAAAAAAATTCTAAAATGGATAAATAAATTAAAAAAATGTTCATTTTTTTACTACAAGATGTTAGTGACACTTGTTACAAATAAAATATATTATTATACTTGCTGTTTATTTTAGGCCGGGTCAATACTGAATTCTTTTCGAAAGGCTGGGAACATCTTAATCTTGTTTGCTTGGTCTTTGATTTTTCAATCTGGTACAAGCCAAGCTACATTAGAGTTGCTTGCTGCTGCAGAGACAAAGAACTTATTTTTACCTCAATACATATATATATATAGAGAGAGACACACACACACAGAGACTACGTTAACTTTATGTTTTTCATAAATTATCTTTAAGTGGTGACTACACAACATATTGAGTTGGTGCTTTTATTTTTTTCTTATGGAAGTATACAAATTACTCGACCCTTTGTTATATACAAAGCGGAAAAAGCAAAACAATTCTGTGACTACGAGGAACGATAGTCTCTGAGTACATAAAACCCACGAGTTCCTGCAAATGCAAGCCTCTCTGGTTGTTTTGTATAGGATCTGTTATTGTGTGGATTTGAAAGGTTTACTGCCAGCATAAGCATAATCTAGTCCTCTTGAGGAAGCCCTTTTGTCGCACAAGTTGCTTTAGCTTTTGCTTCTACAAATGGTGATGATGTTCTAGTATAAATCAAGTTATGATGACCAATGTTTTAGCCAAAAACAAGGCAGATTGCTCGTTGCAGAAAAAATTTGATTACCTTACACTGATGAGCCATGTCGTAGAGGCTGTGCTTCATTTGGAACTTCATTATTGTGGTTGTTGTCAAGAGGCATGTATTGTGACATGATAGCCATGATCTCTGAGTCCATATAAGACTGAAAATGCAAGGAAGAATGTATGTTTAGCATTTAGCTGCATGTTGGGGATGAGATTGTTGAAAAATGGACATAAAGCCAGTAAATAAAACTTAGTTTGACATACCCGGAGTCTGTATTTGTAGAATACATAACCACCTACACCAGCACCCACCACAACTGCCAGGACCAAGAAAGTGAAGAACCAGCCGAATCGAGATCCATTTCTCTCTGTAAAATGTATGGACATAGATAAAAAGTTTCACCAATAATCATCGACAATAAATTTTAATGGTTTAAACTGACAATTAAATGTCTTAAGACTTATGCTGTGATGATCAAGTATAGTTGTCTTTCATGAAAGAAAAAGAACTCAAATACATTAAAAATAAAAGCAAGTTGGTTTCTTTCCCGTTGGATTAGTTACGCTTGTCAAAAATTATTTTGTCCCAAAACATCAAGGACGAGATCAGTAAGTTTGTTTTAGGCCTAAGAGATCTCCGCATCTATCAAAGAAGCACATACATTAGACAATAAACTTAATGCAGTATGATGATATCATTCACTCTGAAACTAAATCATGAGAAGGCAATTCATGAAACACATCGATTTTCTGTAAAATTTTCCAAACATAAGAGTTGAGGATAATCATTTGAATTTCTGGTCTTACCTATGCAAGCATCCTGCTCCTTTATATAAACAAGGTTGCCTTTGCACTTGCACTCAAATCCTCCCCAAGTATTCTGACAGGAGCAACCATTACACTGACAAGCAGAACGCTCCTTGCATTCGTTGATATCTGACACACATCAGACAGAACAAAAATGGAACATTGTTATTTGTAAGTATTAGAATTTTAATGATCAAACAGCTATAGATGGCAAGAAAACAAGCGAACTGTTCTCAATAGTCATTCTGGGGCAAGACTAGCACCTTCACATTTATGACCATCTCCATGAAAGCCTTTTGGACAATGACAGCCTGTTATTTGGGACTCCTACTTGGTATAGAAAAGAAAAAATAAAAGATATCATAATAGAGATGTTATGTGCGTGCAACAAAACTTTCCTTGATTAGTGAACTGAATAACGAAATCTCAAAAAAAAAAAAAATCCTGAAAGTAAGGTTAACATCACTGAACTGAGCAGGCTGAGAAGGTTAATCCATTTTTGGTATCTGACCAGCAGCCACCATTGTTTATTGAACATCTTGCAGGTCCATAAGCTGTCAATTAAACAGTAAATGCAATTAATAATGTACAAGTTGATAGGCACAAAACTGCATTTCACAGAATAGAAAGTTGTAATCGGAGAACAACTGCAACAGACTTCCGACATGAACAATCCAGCAGCTCACTGTTAAACACAAATTGTCATCTCGCTGAGAGGTGGGTAAAAATTATAGGTTCACACATCAACTCCACACAAAACTATGGTGGAAGATAATGTTGTCCATGAAAAAGAGTTGGGTGGGCCAGATGAGACAGTTCACAAAACTAACATATGCAGAATGGTACATCAGTGAAAAAGCTGACATGATTATGCAGCAAATGGGGCATAAAGTGTAAAAATACTTGTGTGAAATTCGTGTTCACAAAAAATAGAGGAAGTAAAAGATAGGAAAAGAAGAGAGATGGGAAAAAAAAAAGAGTGTACCTTCACACGATATGTAGCCATCTCCTCTGTACTGGACGCCTTTCACAATCGGGCATTCACACAATCTTCCCCTAAATGTATCCTAAATGAATTCCAGATTCGTTTAAAATTGATTCTGCACTTGAACACAATTCCAGCATCGAAGCATTAATTACAAGGAGCATTTCTAAAATTTCTATGGTATACCTTGCAAGCAGTTATGTTTGCTTGTTTGTCTTGCCAACAGCCACCATTCCTTTCAAGGCATTCATTAGTCTCAAGATCTGCCAACATAAAAGCAAGGAAAAATTACAAAGGAAAGGAAATCAATGCACTCCCAAATGAAATGTGCTGGTTATCAGTACAAACAAAAAAGTGATTAAGGATATCAACCTCCACTTAGACAAATTCGTGGTTCAGTAGCCTCCTTAAATCCAGCACAAATGGCCTTCAATACGGCAGTTCTTTCCAATTTTCCTATACAAAATGCAAAATAAGGGTTTGAGAATCCAGAATAGTGAATATTATGAAAACTATGATTAAAGGATTGCATGGGCAGGCTCAAAAACATATTCAGGCCACAGAACGCAGTCCAGGAGCTGATAAAATAACTAATTTTGATGGTCATACAATAGGGGGAAGGAGAAGGGAAAAAAAAAAGAAGATAAAAACAAAAGAGGGTTACTGGACAGATCATGCTTGGTGTAATGCTACTAGAATTAAGACCGAACAAAGATGGAAAAATAAAAGAGTGCCAATGAATCTAATGTTGCAAAGATAGAAATAAGAAATAGATAGGCAAAACAAGTAGAATGTGCTCTTTGTTCATATCAATATTAAAACATGGATTTTGGAAGTCTAAATCGTGTTTTACATCTGTTATGCTTGTTAATAAATATGATTGGGACTTCAAGCATGGCTATCGCATATTGAATTCAGAGAAAGCATTTAGCGCTGAAACTGGAAGAAATTTTCTAAGTCAAAACATGACAAGATGCTCATTGAATAGCAAACCTCGATACTGAACATCATTGATTACTAGTGTTGGCAAGATGGTAACATCTCCACGGGATCCTCGGCCAATCTAAATTTGGACAATCAATATTAAAAAAAAAAGAGTCAAATATGGAGCTGTAGAGGAGTTTTTGTTAAAAATTAAGATCTACTAAGCTCATTTATAGTTGCTAAGGGAGGAAATATAAAGATAAGGACCTGGAGTTCTTGCTCAGTTTTCAGCACTTCATTCTCTACATCAGCTTCAGGATCGCCAATGCATTTTCTGATCTTTTCAATGGGAAGATCTGTGTTGATCAGATAACAATAATTAAAAATACTACAATAGCTGGATTCTCTGATAAAACAATAAGAGCAGTGACCTACCAAGTGATTTCATCACTTCCTCGGCACATTCTTTGCTATATCTCTTCTCCTTCATGGAGCACCTGATATGAAAGTCAGTCACATAATCCCACCAAACCCAAGAGCGTTTGCTCTCATTTGCTACTCTATGCACACAAAGTTGCCTCAAGTTCTCAAAAACCACATCCTTCCCTTGATACCCTTCTCCAAAATCCTGTTCTGGATCAGGTGCGCAGTATCTCCCATGGTTTATACACTGAGACTTGCATTGGCTACTAAGAATGAAAGCCCGAGGGCAATACCATGTTATGTAGTGTGGCGTAAACAAAGTATAACCACCCCTTTCAAGGATTTGAGCATGGCCCTTGAAATTTTTCACAAAGTTCATCTGCTCATCACAACGAATTCCACACTCATCATTGCTGTTTGTCCAAAGCTCATACTCAACTCTCTGGTCGGGATGGGGCATTGACTCTCTCCAGTCCAGTTTTATCACAACTTCCTCACCTTTCTTCAAGGCTTCCTTTAAGCTGAGACCAAAGGCACGGTCTATCAGTGCCGATGGGATTCCAATTTTCTCTACGTACCCATCTGCATCAGTGCTTTCCTCAGGGGAATCCATAGTGATTAGAGGCTCATCTACACTATCAGCAACTAAAACTGCTGCTGCTCCTGCCTGTTGACCGTGCCATACCTTCAAGGCGAAGTAGCACTCTGAGAGTGCAATATTGCATTACTTCAGTTCTTTACAATCGTCAAAATAGAAATTCAGACAAACTTTCATTGGACGAAAATTGAACTAGTTGTAGAACATGGAAGAAAAATCATAACCAGCATTATGTATCTCGTGATTCATAAAATAAAACGAATAAATTATAAAGGAAAAATGAGGTTTTCAATGAGGATTCAAATTTTGTGCCTCAAACGGCATACACAGGAATTTCAAAAGAAAGAATCAAATATATATATGATTTAATCAACGTAAGAATTATTCCAAAATCACACTCAAACATTGCAACAAAGTGAAGAAGCATAGGCTTTCTTACCACTTTTTGTTTCCCATCTGTTGTCTTTACCGTGATTATGAGGATATTAGAAGAAACTAAAGTGGAAAAACAGGGGAAGGCCAGAGCACCCCACCTCAGAATGTGATTAAAAACATCCGGAAACAAAACCAAGAATTTTATTTATTTTATAAGAAAGATCCATTACAATTAAAAAGACTTATCACTGTTGTTCAATAACAAAAGCAAACTGACATCTACCCATTCTAAAACTGATCAATCTTTGAAAGCAATCGCTTAACCAAAACTTCTTTCATGAACAGTCAATCACCTCCTTAACAAAAAAATTAAATGCTCACGAAACTGAATCAAATAAACATGACTAGATAAAAAGTTAATTCAATGAGTAACCAATCAAACTCTGAACAAACAAGTCAACTCAGAAAAAAAAAATTTAATGTCAACCGAAAAAAATTACACTCTGACAACCCATTTTTTTCTAGATTCAAAGACTTAGAGAAACAGAAAAGAAAGCAAGATTAAGTAGAAATTTTTTTTTTAAAAAAAAAGATACAAAAACAATAAAAATGAAAATACCTCCTCTATCAAGTAGAAGCACAGTGGGTCTTGGAAACTTAGATTTGAAGAGCTTATCACCCTCAAAAGGCTGACAGCCAGAAGCTCCTTTATCAGGATAAATAACAGAACCAACCATGAAACCGCCATAATCAGGAATCCCAAAGTTTCCAATTGCACTGTCATGCTTTGAGCGTAGACTCTGCGGATGCAACACACGGATGCTACTCTTCTCAACCACAAACCTCGCACTCACGGAGCTGCTGAAAACAACTGTGAGTATGAGAAGCAGAGCTGTGAGCTTCTTCAACGGGGAAGAAGCCATGCATGTGATCATCATCACCATCGTGTGATCACTGAGAACAAGAACAACTGAAGTGGGTTTTTAGACGCTTATGTGGGTCGATTCTGTTTCAAGTTATTTTATTTTGTGCATCTGTTATGTTAAAAATATGTTTGTTTGTTTCCTGAGAAAAAAAGAAAAAAAGGACGTGTTCATAGAAGAGAAATCTGCAACGGTCGACAGGTGGAGAGAAGAGAAGAGAAGGATGGAAGTTGGTTTTGCTGTTAAGCTTCAGAAAGAGAGTCAAGTGATGGTTAAATTTTCTATGTAGGGTCAGATATCACTAAGGTCCTGCTATTTTTCAATTTTTAAAAAAGCCACATTATTGAGAAATATTTCTTAAATTAAATCATTGTTCAATAAACTTCTAGTAATTTTACGCTGAGAAAATTATTAAGATACACTAAAATCTACAATCTTCAAAAATTTAAATTATCTAGGATTTTTTTTTTATTGAGGACTTAAATCAAATGACTTGAGTGATGCACTCTAAAATATTGAGGACTTAAAGTAGACATTCTTCAATAACAACAGTCCATTTGACAACCTGTAAAATATTAGGGCCTTAGATGAATTTATCCCTTCCTGTACGTCTAAATCATAATTAAAAGAATGACGTAAAAGAAAAGTCAAGCGAAGGAAAGTAAGGTGGGGGCGGACAAAGTCAGCAGAACTACCATTTCAAGCTTCTTGGTACGACATCAACTTATACTTGCGACATTTTATTTATTTATTTATTTTAACATAAATTTTTAATATTAATTTCGGAAAGTTGAAAAAAATGATAACTCAATAGGATTTCGACAAATTTCATAAATTGCATAACTGTAAAAATAATCAATTGTGAAAAAAAATAATAAAAAATTTGGTAAAATTTATTTTAAAAAATATTATGAATTTTAAAAATAATTATATGTATTTAATAAATTTTATTATTAAATTATTGTAAGAATGATATTTAATAAAATTTATTTACATATTATAAATATGTATACTTATTTTTTTTTATTGTGTACATGTAATAAATTGATAATCAAAATAAATACTCTTCTTTTATTAATTTTATGTTTTTATTTTGTTATCTCAATGTAATTGATAAGAATAATAGTCTGTTTAAATTTTATTTCCTAATTAAATAAGAATAATTTTAGATTCTTAATATGTGTAAGAATATATATGAAATTTGATTTAGTATAAAACTTATTTTTAAATTTAAAATTTCATAAATTACGGCTTTCTTACTTTTGAAAATTTACTATAGATATGATGATTTCGTCAAAAATAATTTTTAAAAAAATTTATCAAACATTGAAACTAAATTTTTATTTTTTAAAATTGTTTTTGAATCTCTGAAAAACAAACCCAACTGGACCTAAAAATTGGATTATAAATATCACAATTATTTTATTGAACTCAAAGTTCTACCATGCTTGTGGTCAACCAAATTATTATAATTTGTTTGGCCTGATTAGGTAATCTGTTATCTGCTTAAGGTGCATCTGCATAGTTCATTTTTCAAGGTATACTTGAATTTTTATTTTTTATTTTTTGGTTGGGATACTTTTGGGTACTATCAAGAATTTACCATAACTTTATTAATAATTTTATAAGTTGAAAAAAAAATCTATTTTATACTATTGCGCGAAAGAAAATTATTAGAGTTTTATTTTCTTTTCTAAAAATATATTATCAAATAACCCATAAACTTAAATATTAGAGTCTAGAAGAGAGATTTTGATCTTAAAACCACGTATTAGTAATATGCTGAAGCAAATATACCATATTATTTTGGTTCTAAAGTAATTTTAAGCTTATTTTTGTAATAAAAATATATTAATAATAAGGGAGCCAAAAATATTTATGGGCAGAGCTGTTTACTAACGTGTTGTCTGTGTAAATCCAATGACCGCAACATAAAAAAGTGCTTTCTTACAGATGAGATTTCATGTGTGTTAAAATTTAAAAAATGACTGATGAGCAGCCCTCTACCTCTCAAGTCCTTATTCTATCTATAATAACGAATAGACATTGAAAATGGGAAAATTGGATTAAGGCATAACCCGTCTTGTAAGGCAAGTTGAGTGTTTCCACATTCCACAAGCAACCATCATACTTTATTAATTGAAGCAACAGTTAATTTATTAAATTTTGGAATTGTTCATCACCACTCGATTATTTTATGCACAAAGGAAGCCCTTCACTAGTTAACCATACACTCGTTCATAATTTCATTGACCAAATTAAATTAAATTTGGATGACAGGTTGATTGCATTTCTGTTGCCAATTTGAGTATAGAACTGAATGATCAATTCATTAGAATTCTTAATGTTTAACATTTTTATAATTTTACAGGAAACAAGGTCTGAATAAATATACTAAATATAAATTTATCGAGGTCTAGTAGAATCTTAGATATATTACATTTCTTTGCTTGGATTGATGATTCTCTAGAAGCAAATTATACTATAAAAAAACTTCCTTTGTTTTATGACATGCTAAAGTTGACTTAAATGGCAGTTATTTTATTAAAAAAATAAAAATAACGGGCGGGAGGGGTCAAGGGATTTGTCCAAAGACCTGATGAGTGATGAGTTTCAAGAGTTAAAGCCTTGTTTATGTATTTAGGGCCTAAGATGAATGCCCTGATGGGCTTTTGTTGGGCTCCTAATGGACACCCCAAATTATGGATTGATCTCATATATGCACAGATTAGCATTCATTATTCAGCATCGAGAGCAGGCTAGTCACATCATACACATCAATATTTATTACAATTGTCAAAACTCACCAATTCAACGATTGAAAAAATAACTTTTTTAAAATAATTCTTCATATTATAGCTGCTATAAGTTAAAATAGTTATAATTATAGCATAAATAATAATTATGTGTGTCACTGTTTATGCTACAGTTACAACTGCTGTAACTTACATCAGCTATAACTTAGACTTTACCTTATTAAAAAAATGCAGTATTCTATATCATCTATTTGATTCGTAAAAGGTTTGTTTCCCATTTTCAATCAAGTGTTAAATGTTAGCGATGCTTGCAATGGTTGGCTTAAGACACATATCTTCCCAAGGAATTAAGTATTTATTACTAACATCACATGTTTGACCAAGTTACGACGGAGGAAGTAAGAATTTATCATGTAGCAAAATTTTGATGGATGATTGGTGGTTAATAAATGTATTTAAAAAAAGTCAAAATTTATTCATATACTACTATTAGAAAATAAATAATCAAATATTTTTAACAATTCAGAACAATTCTAATTATGAGAGAATCTTAATATATTTTGATAAAATTAATTTATTTAGAATCAGCGTAATATTATATAAATTTTGGTCTCATAGCATGGCACAATGGGCATGTTCACATTGTATATATAGACTACTAAGTTCAGATTCAACATGTGTTTAAATTCAGGTCTATAGTACATATTAAATATTTTATAAAAATCCAAACCCGATCGGCCACTCCTCTCCAAGCTTTGTTGTTTTCCAAGCATTAGGCCAATGTTGTTCTAAAATATATTATCCCTTCAGCTACTGAGTTCACATCACTTCTGCAAGTGCGCATGTCACCTAGCAAATGGACAGAGCCGACATTATATTTCCCATCATTATTTTCGTCTACAGTCCAAACTCCAGAGCTTGTTGTATAAATTTGCTTGTGTGCAATAGCTTTAGCTATAAACAAAAATTTGTCAAAACCTATGGCTGCTTATACTGGTTTCAGCTCAAATCATTTTAAAAACATTTGCATATTGCTCATTTTGTTCTCTCTGACTTCATATCTAGGTAGTACCATTAAACTCTGTTTAGCTGATGCTAATGTCAAAGTCTTGTGCTTAGATGCAGAAAGAGAGGGGCTTCTTGCCTTCAGGGAGAGTCTCACTGACCCTTCTGGAAGGCTCTCTTCTTGGGTGGGTCAAGATTGCTGCAAATGGAATGGTGTTTACTGCAACAACCAAAGTGGTCATGTCACACAACTCAACCTCATGAATCCCTATCAGTTGATCAATGGTGGAGTAGGTGATTCTACGGCTTATAAAAGGTCTTGTTTGGGTGGTAAGATCAATCCTTCTTTGTTGCATTTGAAGTATTTGGATACTTTGGACTTGAGCTTGAATGATTTTGAAGGTGCTGAGATTCCTGAGTTCTTTGCTCAGCTTAAGAACTTGAGGTATCTCAATCTGTCTTTTTCATCATTTGCTGGAGAGATTCCTCCCCAGCTTGGAAGTCTGTCAAGCTTGCAATACCTCGATCTCTATGCAGATTCATTCAGCAATTCTGGTTCGTTGGAATTGCACGCACAGAACCTGAACTGGCTCTCAGGTCTTTCTTCTTTGAAACTCCTTAACCTGGGATCTGTGAAACTGGACCACGTAGGAGCAGATTGGCTGCAAGCAGTCAATATGCTTCCTTCCCTAGTGGAGTTACGGTTACATTTTTGTCAGCTTCAAGGCCTTCCGCTTTCATTCCCATTCATAAACTTCACCTCTATTGCAGTCCTTGATTTGTCAGATAATTCTTTCAATTCTGCAATCCCTCCATGGTTATTCAATCTTACTAGCCTTACAAAGCTCTATCTCAGATGGAACTTTTTCACTGGTCACATTCCTAATGAATTTGCGAACTTGAAACTTCTTAAAGTCCTTGATTTGTCTGATAATTTGGACCTTGGAGGTCAACTTCCTAAACTCTTTGGAATTCTTCCAAGGTTGAAGAGTCTAGATCTTTCAGCAAATAATTTAAACGGTGGGGTTCACGAGTTCTTTGATGGTTTCTCAGGCAGTCCAAATAACCTAGAATATCTTGATCTGAGTTCCAACTCACTGGTGGGGGAACTGCCCAAATCATTAGGAAACCTTGAGAATTTGCAATATCTTCACCTCTCCGGCAATTCTTTCTGGGGTTCAATTCCGTCATCTATAGGAAACTTGTCATCATTGAGAAAAATGGATTTCTCCTACAATGGGATGAATGGAACAATTCCTGAAAGTTTTGGAAAACTCTCAGAGCTAGTTGATGCAAACCTTTTCCAAAATTCCTGGGAAGGCATCTTACAGGAAGCTCAGTTCATGAACCTTAAAAGATTAGAAAGTTTCCGTCTCACAACAGAACCAACAAAAAAATTTGTTTTCAATGTTTCTCACAATTGGGTTCCTCCTTTCAGGCTTAGATCTATCCAAATCGAAAACTGCCAGGTTGGTCCTTCCTTTCCTGTATGGCTTCAAGTTCAAACCAAGCTCACCTCTGTCATTCTTAGAAATGTGGGAATCTCAGACACTATTCCAGGGGACTGGTTTTCAAAATTATCTTCTCAAATCACTTATCTAATTCTGTCGAATAACCAAATCAAGGGGAAGTTGCCAAGGCAGATGAATTCTCCGAATTTACGATCCATTGATTTGAGTTCCAATCACTTTGAGGGTACTCTCCCACTTTGGTCTACAAATGCAGATGAACTGTTTCTCCAGGACAACTGTTTTTCAGGACCTCTACCTGAAAACATTGATAGCCTGATGCCAAGACTGCAGAACCTGTATCTTTCTCGGAATCAGCTTAGTGGCAGAATCCCGTCATCCATTTGCAATTTGGAGGATCTGCAAATTCTTTCCATTAGAAGCAATAAGTTGTCTGGTGAACTCCCCAACTGTTGGTACCATTCACAGATGTTTTGGTGTGTTGATATATCAAACAATTCTTTGACTGGCAGCATCCCAAGTTCATTTGGTTCCCTACGTTCCCTCAGTGTATTGCTGTTGAGCAACAATAATCTTAGTGGCGGAATCCCACATTCCCTGCAAAACTGCACGGGATTGACCAGCATTGATCTTGGAGGAAACCAATTGTCAGGAAGTGTACCCTTATGGATATCAGAAAATTTATCTTCTTTATTTATGCTCTGTCTTCGATCAAACATGCTCAGTGGAGACATCCCACAGCATCTGTGCAATCTCCAAAATCTTCACATCATAGACCTTTCACACAACAATTTTTCAGGGGCCATTCCCGGGTGCATTGGAAATCTGTCTGCGTTGGTGTATGGCAATAACAGTGAGGTATTTCAACAGCTGATCTGGAGAGTGGTGAAAGGGAGAAATCCAGAGTATAGCAACATTATTGCAGATATCGACAGCATTGATCTTTCATGGAATAATCTAACAGGGCAAATCCCTGATGAGATTGGAAATCTTTCAGCATTACACATTTTGAATTTATCTCAGAACCAACTTTCAGGAGCAATTCCTCAAAGCTTGTCATCTTTATCCTCTTTGAGGAAGTTGAACTTGTCTTTCAACAATTTGGCAGGAAAGATTCCTTCACTACCAAATTTCAATGACCCATCCATTTATGAGGGTAACCCGTTGCTGTGTGGAGCTCCTCTGTCCACCAAATGCCCCGGGAAACACGGTCCGCTACACTAAATTCTAGCTAAAACTGCAAAGGGCAAAGAGGGAGATGGTCCCGAAATACTTGTTCTACACTTCACAAAATGTAATGTCTCCTTTTTCTATAAAACGGCCCATTGTTTCATTTCCTTAAATATGCTTTGCCAATTTTACATGTCGATTCATTTCAACCCTGCGCCGAATATATAGCTCAATCGCATTTCCAATGGAAGATAGCTATAGAATTCATATATATTACATTGATGTGAAAACCAATCTCTTGAAGTTCTTAGTTGCATCACGCTATCAAAATGCTTGCCCAACATGCTTAGTCCATGCTTTCAAGTTTACATGTTAACTTCAAATTTCTGAAACATCAAGGCCATAATAATAGCTCAAAAAAATAGCACATTCAACTTTGTGTGCAACAAGTTACAAGCCTCACTCTCACCAAAAAATTACATGTCAAAAATCCTTTAATGCTCTCATTATCTCCCAAACGTTAATAACACTTAGTAAGAAATAAAAAAAAAACATAAATATTTCTGCATTAATACAAAACATTAAAATTTCAGCATCACTGTCTATTTTTGTAATTAAAAATTTGGCTTCTTCCTGCCCTTGCCACGATGCTTGTTCTTCCCCAGCTTCAACTTCTTTAGGGACTTCTTCCCTATTCCTCCAACAGGCTTCAAAAAGCCCTTGGTTTGGTTTCCAGCCATCTCAACATCTGTAGAAGAACCAAATCAAAATCCATGGTACGTACTTGAAAAACTATCAGGCATTATGTTTGGGGAAAAAAATACAGAACCATATGATTCAGTTTATACGCACATTTTAACTTTATACACACATTTTAAACACATTCTGCAAACGGCTAAATTCCTTATCCTTGGATAAAGGGCTTGAGCAATCTATTATTAATGGGTTATCCAAGGTCTGGGGAATATGCTTGCCCACATCATACACAATAGACACTCAGTCCTGCCAAACATTTACTTACAGACATTAAGATTGCTCACTGAGTGAAACAATGACTGTAAACAAAAGACCAGAGATATATTACTTGAACACAAAGAGAAAGTCATCAACCTCATAATTACTGGCAGCTCGACAATTTACCCATCTCAAATAATGATCACTACCATAAATAGGAGTCACATGAGCAACTCAGGGCAATAGACATAGTTGCCAAGATGATATCAATGTTAGTTGTAAAATAACCAATCATATGTATAAAGAAGAGAAACCAAAGTTCGAAACATTGGTACAATCCCATTGGCAGATACTTTCATATCATCATACTAACCTCTGTAAAATCTATGTGCCTGATGAGTCTTGTGAATTTATCAAAATTGGCATACTTATAAGAGAATGATATGCATGAATGCCCAATGTGCTAAGCTTATTAACCCAATCAAGAACTGATAAAGATAAGGCATTAAATTGAAACCTATCAAGTGGGTATTGAGTATTAAGCAATAATTCGAAAAGGATATTAAAGAGATTAAAAGAAAAAGACATATAATAACTTACCCATAGTGTTATCAGCTGTTGAGGTAGCACTGGAAGTGGCTATCTCCATAGAGTTTGTCTTGGGAGAGCGGACGGGCAGCTTAGGGGCAGCAAGGGCAGCTTCTTGGGCAGCAAGCTTAGCTTCATCTTTCTTCTCGTAGAAAGGCTCAACTATCTCCCTTCTTATAGCCCTCAGCCTCTTCTCTCTCTTCGATCTCATCGACTTCGCCATTTTTTATCTTGAGCTTCCGGTGGCGTTAGGGTTTATGTTTCGCCGAGGGTTTTGATAAGGGTACTCTCTCTCGTTTGTTTATATATAATTGATAAGACGGTGTCGGTTTGGTGCTCCAAAGTTGTTTGTTCAGTTAAAATATTTCGAGAAAAAAAAGGTTAATTTCCTTTCGCCCCTTAATCTATTGAAAAACGTCAACACATCCCAAGTTTATTGTAATTCTACACTCTACTCCCATATGATTCTGACGCTGTCATAGTGATATTCTTATAACTGTTAGAATTACTCCCCAAGTTCATTTCATTTATGTAAAATCCTAAAGTCTCAAAAAACTTAATTCTTACAAATTATAGTTGTTCACATTTGAGGTTCCTTTCCCGTTCACATTTCTACTGCTGCTGATAATCTTCAGATTGATGGACGTTATTTCTCTGCATCTTTTTGTAATACGAAAAGCCTATCATAAGTGTGTGCGAGCATTTTAGCTGTCTTGTTTCTTGGCACTCATGTAAGCAACTTGTATAAGCACACACCAAAAGAATTACAAACAAACCAATGATTTCTGTGTCATAAATGCTTCAATATTTCTGACATTGTTCTTCGATCGCGAGTTCTTGAATACATCATTGGCTCATATCTCTTAAGTTTAAACATTCAAGATTGTTTTTGGTACAGATCTCAATTCTTTCACTACATCTGCGCACATAGATCACATTACATTACTGACTCCGTATCGCCCGTAAAATATAATAGAATACAAAGACAAACCGAAAAATAAAAGATCCAATGATAGTTCACTCTCATTGCTTGAACACTGTCTAATCGTCATTCATAAGATACCACAGGGGTATCTCATGCCTTGCCTACGAACTCCACATCAAACATGAGAACTGAATCCGGAGGGATGATGCACGAACCTGCGCATAAAAATAAACCCATCTCAATCTTTATCAATATTCAAGCAAATCTAGTTATGTAAAACTTGAGTTTAGTCAAAACGAGAACTTACCTCCTCTGCACCCAGCCCCTCTCATGCCATATGCAAGTTCAGGAGGAATCTTTAAAAAGCGTTTTCCCCCTAAACAAAGTTGGAGAAAGTACATTAGCATTGTTCATGGCCAAATTCCAGTAAAACTTTAAAGTGCATAATGACAAGTATGTCATACCAGCAAGCATAGGAGGAATTCCGTCACCACCTAGAATACCCTGGTCCCATCCTTTGATGACCTATTCCAATTGATTAAAAATAAAACTTCCTATTAGTTGTCGAGAGTTAATATGTTTAACCGAAATAGGTATTACTTCAATAAACCAAAACCCCTCCTACACTGATGTGAGTGGAATTCGAACCCAAACCTCTTATACCAGACCAAGAGGTCTTACCAATGAAACCAACTACTTTGAAAAAGAACATTATCCTATTTATATTTTCTGAGTTTGCTGCCTAACTTGATTATGAAAAATATGATTTCCACTTGTGACAAATTCCAAGCACTCACAGGACTTTAAAAAAAATAATAAAATAAATAGAGACCTTGTTCAACAACATAAATGAAGTCTCATTTATACATTGCAGTCTGTGAATAGTTAAATCTCTTGTCTGACCCACTCACAATCTACCCCTCAAAAGGAGTTTTCTTGTCATTTATTACTACAAATGGTAGAACCATATTTCTTTATCAAGCACTATAGTCAAGCTTCTGATGGAATTGAAACCCTCTTGAAAGCCAAAAGAGAAAAAAAGATCACCAACCTTCATACATCCATGTTGATGGGATGGCATTGGCTAATCTCATGGATAGGATGATTCTAGTAACTGACAAATTATAGTTCTACTACCATTGTAGAACCACAGCCACCAGATGAAGAATGGAAATCAAGTTTCGAAAGACAGCTGGTTATTATCAAATTCCTAACTCTAACCCTAACTCTATTCTTCTTGTTAGCACATTGGTTACAAACCTCGCCTAGAAGATTGGTTACATACCTCGCCCACACCAAGACGAAAGGTTAGAGGCTTTCCACGGTTGTAGCTGCTATCAAAAACCTTCCCATTCTCCAATTTTCCAACATAGTGTGCCTGTGCATGGTTTCGTTGACAAAAATCAACTTGATACGCAACAGCTAACTTCTTGATATTGTAGCTATAATATTTAGGGTGCAGTAACACATTCTAACTACAGTGGCCTGGAATTTAAGCCTTAAGTTACTGCAAAACTAAAATGTGATTCTATATGCTTTGTGGAATTCTTCTATTTCAAAATTGTATCATTTTCCTACTATTCAATTGCATGAACATAAAAGAAACAAGTTATAAAAAGATATATTGATTACCTTAATCAGTTGTCCTCTGACAGCCTCAGGGCCAACCCCTACTATTTTATCACAGAAAGCAAGGCCCGAAGGAGCAACGGTTAGTTCACATGGAGCTGCTGCTTCAGCTGCTGAACTGGGTTGTGTTTGCAGAACAACATCAACAAGACTAAAACATAAGCCAAAGCCAATTGCTTCTCTTCTCCTAAATGGAGTTAGGTTCTCATTTAGCTGATGCAGCTTTCGAGGAGGGCAACTGTTCCGCTTCTGGCTTGAGAATTTGTTGGCTGATACCTCCGTTTTCTTAAAGTATCTACTGAGTCTTCTTGTTTTGGGTGTGGTCAGTTTAGTGGGAGAGCAATTTCCAACTGAAAATGCCAGTGAACTCATCTCTACCAGCCAGAATTTTGAAAGGTATAAAACAGGATAGATAGATTACTGCCATATCATAAGAACAAGAGTGGCAACACCAGCAACAATTGCAACGGATATCTAGTCCAAAACAAAACATGAAATTGGGCTAGCACCAGACCACTGTTAACTGGGCCTACAACAATTCAAAGCTCGGCTTTGGCCCAGAAGTCCTAAACGCAATATGAAATTTAACTCAAAGGCCGAACCGCCGAAGCCTTTTAAGTACTCCTAAGCTACTAAGTAGAAGGAAGCACAAACGCACAATGGTAGATTGTTACTGAAGTATTTCTTCCTCCTCCATGGATGTAATTCTATTTCATCTTCTTATGTTCTCTTTTTTTTTTTTTTGGAAAAGAAAAGAAAATTGAAGGATCTTCTAATGTTCTGTGAAAATAGGATTGTATGAGCTTTAAGAAAGTATGTTCGGTGGTCATGATATTAACGATCATTCCTCGCATGGTCGCACGAGAGAGCATTGTTTAAACTCGTTAGAGCTCGTAGCAAGTTCGCCAGTAAAATTAAAGGTTGAAGTCAAATTGGGTAAAGATGATTATACTGATAGACTACTCTTTCTATACAACAGTTACAACTTAACTTACGAATGTAAATAATGTACAAAATAGTCAAAGACTGAAAGCACAATTAATTAAGCATAATAAATTCTCCTAGGATGATAACAATTACTGTGACGATCAGGTTCAGGTAATGCGACTGACACTAGATCCCCTAGCCTTCCTCACATTTTGGTTGAGCATTAATTTCCTCACCCTCTCTGCATCTTCCCACTTCTCATTCGTAGCATATAAATCACAAATAAGAGTGAAAACCCCGCCATCATTCTCTGGCTTTACTATCCTTAACGCCTGCTCAATCACTCTTTCAGCCATCTCAAACTGCTTTTGCTCCTTACAAGCAGCCAAGAAAGAACCCCAGATAACAACATTGGGTTCAAATCTCATTGTCCTAATAACCTCATAAGCTTCCTCCAGAAACCCTGCCTTGCCGAACAAGTCAACCATGCATCCATAATGCTGAATTCTTGGCTCCAAATCGTACTCTTCATCAATCATCTTGAAATACTTTCGCCCCTCATCCACTAACCCCGTATGCACACACGCACTAAGAACCCCCGTGAATGTCATCTCATTAGGTTTCACTCCCATTGCTTGCATCATTTCAAACAAAGACAATGCATCTTCGCCATAACCATGTTGTGCCGACCCACAAATCAATGCAGTCCAGGAAATCACATTCCTTTCCTCCATCAATTCAAACACCATGCGGGCATACTTTAAGAAACCACACTTTGCGTACATGTCAACCAAAATGGTTGCAATTTGCTCATTCAACTCCCACTCGTTTTTCACTATAAACCCGTGAACAGATTTCCCCATCAACAAACCAACAGAACCCAAGTGAGAACATCCTGAAAGAACCGCTCCAATTGTCATTTGGTCAGGCGTTAGCCCCTGATAGCTAATCATTTCTCGAAAAAGCTCCAACCCAGGATCATAAGCCCCGGCATTCAAATAAGCAGCAATCATGGCAGACCACGATGCAACATTCCTCAAGGGCATCCGTTCGAAGACGTCACGCGCTTCGTAAACGTTGTCAGACTTTGAATACCCTTTTATCATCGTATTCCACGTGACAGCATTTCTCTCAGGCAATTCATCAAATAGTTTACGTGCGTACCCAAATGACGTAACTACATATGCATGGACAAGAGAAGTTGCCACATATACGTGGGAAATGAGACCTAGTTTCAGAATATGAGAGTGAAGGTGGTGAATAACAGTGAGATTATTGAAATGGGTGCATGATTTGAGAATGTGGAGTATAGAGAAACTATCGGAGGGAACCGATTGGCGATGCATTTGTGAGAAAAGTCGCATGGCTTTGTTGGATGAGGAAGCATCTTTTATGGCTAAAGCCCATGTGTTTAATTGTTTGATAAAATGGCAATTTTGATATTTTGTTGTGGGTTTTAGCTGGTGATTGATCACAAGCATAACTTTCTTCTTCGCTTCTATGCAGCTCCTATAGCTTTCTGTGTAAAGTTTTGCAATTTGTATAGCAATGTCCTAATTTTGGAGCCCAGTTTTATTTGAGCAAAGCTAATTGGACAAAACAATGGTTTTTTTGTCTTTTAGTCAATTTTGAGAATTTTTTTAAAGAAAAATGTAAAATCATCAAAAACTTTTAAAAATTCACGTACAAACAAATGTTTCTGTCATGCTTTCATTTCTTTATCATTTTCTATTTTATAGTGCCCAGAGTAGCTTGGGTTTTAATTATTGAAATAAGAGCTTATTTCAATAATTCTTGTAAAATGGAATCACTAACTGCTAATTATAAAAAATAGATTCGTATAGTCTATCAAATATTTAAATGATGTGTTTTTAGATTTAACCTAATAAGAAAATTTGGCAATAATAAGAAAAAATTTTCATTTTTGAGAATGAAATCATGCTATCCGCTTATAAAAAACGATTTATATGTTAAAAGTAAATTACATTTTCCATACGTAAAATGATATTTCCGTATTAAAATAAAAACAAATTGATTTTCTTGCCCTTGAAAAACAGTTAATTTCTTAACTTTAGATTTTGACTAATCAAACACGGTTTTTTGTCCATTTCTTTTAATGTTGCATTTATTTTTAGTAAATAGTAAAATTGAAATTTCACAAAGACACTAAGGATTTGTTTGGTATTGTTTTAGAACAACTGTTTTTATTTTAGTTTCTAAAGTACAGTTGCAATAACTGTTCGGTAGCTTATATTATGAAAACAAATTATAAAACGCAAAAAATAAACTTTTGCTCACCTTTATAAATTGTAAAACATTTTTGACATGTTTTCGATTTTTTATAAAACAAATTACCAAATAAATTATAAAATACTTACCTCCATTTTCCAATACTTTACTCCACTTTTCTTACCTCAACCTAATCTCCTTATCCCAAACATTTACAGTGATCCTCTCTATCGATTTCATCTCTCTCAAGCCCATCCTTTGATATTTTCTTCATCTTCCAAGTTTCTTCAGCCACCGATTTCATTTTTTCTTTTTTTTGTTCTACCGAAAATTCTCTCTCATCTCACTATGTTTTTTTTTTCATTTTAATTTTTTATTTGTATACAATTTTTTCTCATATTTATTTGCAGGAATTAATTGCAACCTTGCAGGGTAATTGGTAAATTTTTTCTTCTTTTCTTTTTTTTGGGTCATTTTTTTATATTTTTCTATCTATTTTTGTTCTTACCATTTGGTTTTTTTTTTTTAACTTATTTCTACTCATTTCGAATCAATGAATCCTAAATGCACAATGCCTGTTTATGTAAAACAAAATGCCAAGCTAATTTATTATCACAAGGAGAAGAAGTTGCTAAGAATTTCAGATCCAGTATGGTCAACGATAATTGCTGCTAAATGGAAGTTGCGTGCTAATATCTCATTTATTATTATATATATGTTTTTACCTCTAATCTTTAGGAAAATCATATGAAAACACAACGTATTTACTTGCATTTTTACTAATATTTGTTGATCTACATATATAGGAATTGGTATAAATCTATTTTATTTGTTTTGTTTTGTTTTTGCTTTCCTTTTAACTGAATCAGAGCTTTTTCAGTTAGCTTTTTATTCCGATATTGGTGATCCAATGGGTCTATTTATACTGTTGCGCCAGCATTTGTTGATGATCCAAGTAGCTACTTCTTTTGCTTGGCTAATTGTTGAATTAACACCTAGGTTACACTGGTCACCATATAAGCAATTCATGGCCAAATGCCTTGTTTGCTCGCAGGTTTGGCATGTTGTGTTTGCTAGGCAAGATAATGCACTAGTTTTATTCAATTTTTTTTTTCTTTGATTATTTTAGTAAGTAAGAAAGTGCAGCTTATGTATGCTTAGGGCCATATTCTTTACAGGGTACCAGTTTCTAAAGTTAATTAATTTCTATATCTTTTTTGTCTGGGTTGATTTAGTGATCTTGCATTTAATGTCTACAAATAACATTGCAATAGGGTTAGAAAGTGTTTGGTTTGGATTATCGCTTAAATGATATTTAGCATATGATGCTCCTTGGGCTCGGTGTAGTTATAATTTGTACAACATATGATAGTATTCGATGTATTTTATTTCTGATACTTGTTAAATATTTGATATATATTGTTTCTAATTCCAGTGGCATATTGTGTTTTACATAATTTTATTCGACAAGAAAATGCAAGTGATAGGTTGTTTGAGAACTTTGACGTGCATCGTACACTTACCAATGAAGAATGAGACATTAGTATGATACTTTTGCCGAGATGAATGCTATAAGGGATAGAATTATAACTTCCATGTGGCATAATTACACACATAATTCATGATGTCTATCATGTAATTTGATTACTATTTTGTTTAAACCATACATGTTATAATATTTGTCTTAATTATAGTGTAAAAGCAATGATGGTTTTTTTAATTAATGCTAATACTAAATTATTTATGGTATATTTGTGTATGTATTATATAATTTAATAATTTGCTTAATTTTATTTTATGAATTATTTTTTTAGCTGCGGGAGATTAACTAAATAAAAATTATAGTATTAGTTGAAAAGTACAAACTAAATGTTTAGTAAAAATTGTTTGTGAAAGTAATACTATTGAATACATACTTACTGTTTTTACTCTTTTCAAATGTGTCCACAAAATACATATTATTATTTTTAGTTTTCAAATACAAGATATAGAAAATAATATCATACGCATACTTAAATTTGGAATACAGTAATCGCAAAATACTGTTTTCTTTTTCATTTTTGTTTTCAAAAAATATCAATTCAAAAACAATACAAAGGCGGCCCTAAACTATTTCAACATTTTTAGGCAATACAAAGAGCAACTTTCCAAAAATAAGAAAAATGAAAGCACTATTTTTTTTAATTTACCAATATTAAAAAAATTAAGTTATTCTAGATCAAAAAGTGACTGAATACCCCCTATTATATTTAAAGAAAAAAAAATTCTGCTATGAATATGTTACATTTCCTAATATTAAATCATATTATGTCTATCTTGTCGAGTTGTTTTCATAAAGATGCAATTTTTTTTTGAATTGAATGATCAGATCGATTAAAAGTAATTAACTTGTCATTTTAATAGTTTTAAGTAACAGAAAGGGGTATTGCGAATTGCAAGGGTGTTAATACGTGATAGTTTCACCAAATTATGGGGGTTACATATTGATATCATTTGTCCATTAAATTTTTTAAAAGGGAATAGTAGTATGAATTCTTAGAAAAGCTTGATTAAATTTACTTTCTTTTATGTGCTTCTAGAGCTGAATTTTATTTTATTTTATTTTTTATTTTTGGAATATGATGCACCTTGTAGAAGTATTATGTTAGATTAATTTTTATTTCTCTTTCATTGTACAGTTAGTTCACCATTTCACAAATAACTTGATTTGATATTGTTGCGGCCTGATCATGTATCTTGTAATTTATATACATATCACGTATCTTGTAATATATATACATATATATATATAGTATCCTAGAAGACTCGTTTATGTAACCGATGTTGCTTCGCTACCGTTATATAAAATATTAATTCTTTTTAATTTTTTTTATAAATAAAAATGAAAAAATTGCAAGCAGAAGTTTCAAGAGAACTCATGTTTCATTTTTTGCATGTGAAAATGATCTGAAAATTCGAGATGAACTAATTTATAACCGGCAACATGAGATGATGATAACTGCATATAATATAAATGAAAATATAATTAATCTTAATTACATTGATGGACTTAGCTGATTGGTTTTCAAATAACTTTATTTATTTATCCACTCATATAATTTGCTTGCAATAATTTTTATTTGTGGTATTGTTCTTTTGTCCAAAACATCTCACCCGAAGAAATTTATTGATCCCTTAGTTAGAATTAGTCAGAGAAAAATCGGCATAAAAACATTTTTTTTAAAAAAAATCTATAAGAAAAAAATAGCTGTTCCAAAAATTTATAAGAGAGAGCCTTAATTTTGTTTTCAAATATTACTCTCATAATTATGGACAGACTTCAATTTGTCATCGAATAAACAAGAGAAGAAGATATCAACCAACTCAATTAAAAAATTACTTGACAAGAATGTCTTAATCAACCATAACAAATATCGATACCATAAAAGAAAAATACATCACATATACTATAAAATATATTTAGTTTTGATATTATTAATTATAATGAAATTATCAAAAGAATAAAAAAAATTAAGTACTCCGACAAATTTGAAATTAATGATTAATCATGAAAGCTACAAATTAAAATGAAAAAAATAAAAAATAAAAAAAGACATCTCCCTCCCACTAATAAATTAATCAACACGTCGATAAATCTGATGATTTAGGATCGGTATGATATATTTATTACCAACTATAGCAAGGCAACTACCAAAAGCGAACTGAAGTCAAGTAATGTTACTGTCAAATTAGACTCGAGTCTTTGCAATAAATATGTTTGTCGGTTTGAAGTGCAGACTTTGATCATCACTGGAACACTTCATCTTCTCTCATTATTTAATTTCTAAAGCATGGAAATCACTGTCATTTATTATTTATTAATTTTCCCTCGCTGCCATTACAAAGGTGATGCCTAAAACAAATAATTTCATTTCTCTCTTTACGTACGTATTCACGCAAATCATATAAAACTTAATGAAAGTATATGCAATTAATTATTTTGTTGCTTGAACTTTCAGAAACACCCAAACTTGCTTTGCAATGCCACGACTCGTAAAGGTTTATGAACTGTGCAGTAGAGGTTTATATATATATATAACCCAGCTGGCCAAAACCACAAAACACACTCCATTATTTTTTATTATACAGGAAAGCTTTTACATGTATTTGTGTTGATGACATATAAGTCTCGTATTTGAGTTCAGAGAATGACAAACACTTGCATCCCGACTTTCGTTTGCAAGATTTCAGATTTTCAAATTTTTTTTTTTGTTGCTGGTGACTACAAATTTTGTTCTTCATTTTCTAACTATATTATATATGTACTATGTATACTATAGTATTGTGAAACTTTGAATGTCATCAACATAAAAATTAGTGGTGTTGTACCATGCACAATTTGTATATAATTAAACCTAAATACACATTTTACAACATGCGAAAATTTGTACCTGAGAATTATTATACATGCAAACAAAAACTTAAATATGTTTAAAGTTATTACAAGGTCCTCCTTAGTGCAGGGACTAACAAAAAACACACAAGTCGCACGTAAAATTGCTTAAAACACTAAGCTAAGCATCTACTATTTTTCAACCATCCATATATATATATATATATACTGGAACAGTGGAACTGGCTGATTTACTTTTAACCATCTCTAAATTTCCGAGAGGCTTGAACACACTAGTCTGACTGAATACGCTAAAGACTTTAAAAACCATTTCGTGATGAAATGAATAAATAAATAAATAACAACCACGGCAATCACAGTTGCAGCTATTAGCCAATCACCTTAATAAATACTGATACAATTGGATAAATTTAAATGAAACCAAAAAAAAAAAGGAAAAAAACTTTACCGGGCAAGATTTCAAGCTTAATATATTTTAATTTCCTAACAATATTTAGATGTTGACCATCTTCCCGAACACATTAAATCACTCGTGTATATATATATAATCTGAATAAGAATTTGATAACAATTAATGTTGTTTTCATTTTGCCGAGTAAAATCTACCGATATTTAGGATTAAAAATATGCTCAAACTTGTCTTGATCAATTAACGACATGAATAAGTAATATTAAACTGTGAAATAAACCAAATTATAAATTAAATTCACAGAACAAAGCAAAAGGGCCGGGTTAAAAGACACCCACGTAATCCGTATGGTTGCGGAAGAAGAAGGAAAATGGACTCAGAGTTGTTTCGTGCATTGAGAAAACTATTATTAAAAGAATGGTTAATGTTAATGTATGAGTATGAGAGAGATTATATAACAACCGCAAATGTGCATGCTGTACAAGAAAAGAAACCCCCATGGATCGACATATAAACAATAAGTATATTTAGAGATTTGAGAAAGATGCATAAAGAAGTTGAAATGAGTTGATATATTATCAAGACATTGATAGCTCGACAAGTGGGGATAATCAAGTTTGTTTGGCTTTTGAACATTGAAAATGAATTCTAAAATTAAGATCATGATCATAGGAAATGTCGGTAGCAATAATTTATAGAGGACAATTTATAGTGGAACGGTACTCCATCAAGCCTAATCATGCAATTCAGGTCCCCTCCTTCAAACAAGGGCAAAAAGCTATGGTTTAATTTGCTGTATTTGATGACTTCTGATTCTAGAAGGTTAAGGCAAAAAACTTAGCAATGCAAGAGCATTAATCTGGCAATAAACTTTTCTTTTCTTTTTTAGTAATAACAGACATTCTAAAATTGAAAAAAAAAAAATCTTGAGTGTTCTTGGAGCACTACTCCTTTCCCATTGATTCATTGTCTTGTGTATGTGTCAACTTATCATGATAGTATATGCATACACATGCGGCAAGCAATAAATAATGGATAAGGAGAACTGATCCACGAGCTTTTAAGACTTTCTGCCTAAAATTTCATCCCAAATATTGTGATATGGATTTGTCATTCATTCAATGATTAATAATTTTAACAACTTTCATGTGAACTCATTATGTTACCTCACCATCTAATTGGTAAATGTCGTATCATTTGAGATGAAATTTTAAAATAAAATTTTAAGATGTGTAGTACTTCTTTTTCTCCCCTTTCTTTTGAGTCAATAGTACTTCTTTTGTGTAATCTAATATAACTATCTTGACTTTGCATCTTTCATAGTACTATAACTAGTTTAATTTAAGGCAGAAATGGAGTGGCGTTTATATTTAGCTCTTATTTTGAAGTATAAAAAAAAAAATTGACAGTTAATGAAATACTATTGATACGAAGAGGGTTCGGAGGAGTTTTAAAACGTGTAAGGAAAATAATTAATTTCACCAAATTGGAGCAGAATGAATTTTGGTTGCTTTCCACTTGTTTAATTGATAGAACTTTTTTGTTTTATTTTATTTTTAAATTTAAATAAAAGAAACGGTATATATAGGAAGACTTTGATTTGAGTCTCGCTCGCATCATGATTAACCGAAGATTTGATTTACATTCATGTACTATTTTGGCGGCAAGCGACACGTGGCGTTAACCTGTAGCTAAGAAAAATAAAAGGAATATACTCCATTATGACTCTTTTATTCTAGCCTAGAGAACGATTTCACTTTGCCCCTGTTGTAATGATTCGAGGGTGAAACCAGAAATTGACATTTCTCTAAAAGGTTTGAAGAACACATATGCGTTGCTTAAAGTCTGTGTGCTTTAAACTTGTCACGGCTTTGCTGCTTTGCTTTTCCACGTGATTTCCTCTGAGAAATAATTAAATAAAATTTATAGTTTAATAACAGAAAAACCAAAGGGTGAAATCATGATTCATGAAAGCAGATATAACCAATCATCATCATCTTCGTTGACACCAAGAAAATTGACACCCTTAAGCAACGGTTGAGTGAAGAAAGGGTATCTATATGCCCTACTATATTATATATATATATATATATATATATATATATACATCATATGAATTTACGCATATGGTTGTATTCATATAATTATACATGATTTTTATTTTTCTAATAATGTGAACTTTCGTATGTAATAAGAATCAAGCCTATGGTTGTTAGGCGCATTATCTTACATTGGATATGAGAATAAAGTTTGAGACAATTCTTAAATCCATGAGTTTTATATGGGACGATATCAAAATTAAATTCATGCATAAGTGGGTATACAGTATCTTATCACATGATAATTAAGGATAAATTACAAAAACAAGTATAGTAAAAAATGAATATTAGGTAATATATTTGAGCTTCAGGTGTTTCTCAATTCTTTTATGATCTAGATACATGAATTTCTATATTAATAGTTATTATTTGATATTGAAATACTGTAAATTATACGGTGTACATATATATTTTTATATGCGAACTATACTCTATCAATTAATTGCATAAAATTTTTCGGTTATGTGAGGATAGACACTGTTGTAACTTGTATGTCTGGCTATATATAATTTAACAATGTATTATATATATGATTAAATAATGTAGTCGATCTAACCTCAAATTTCGCATTTGAAAATATGTGGAGAAGAATGCTGCATGTGGGATATATATAATACTGCAAGTAAAAGTTAAAAATGCACACGTATTATTGAATTAAATATTCAATATCAATGTAGTAATGTAATTGTCACCAATGAGTGACTAATTTTGCATCCTAACATTATATGTATAGTGAATTTTATAATTAGATGTAATCATATTCTAGAGAGGAAAGAGAAAGCTATTTGTCTCGAAAGCTTTAATTTACATGTTGAATTTTGATGCAAGAAATGATGTGTGTTATCTTTGAATCATTAAGTCTTCTCCAGAATTAATGGCCATATTATCATTCATCCTCCGCCACTAATCATATCTCTTTTACGTGGTTAGATAGATTAGATTATTTCTTTTTATGCTACAAATAAGATAAAGGGTTGAAAACATCTAAATTAATTTTTTGACTTCTATCTCCCTTAACTCGAGTGATTAAAAAAAAAAAAAGAAAAATTGATTGAGAATCACTCAACCAATAAAACCCTAGAGAGAATAAATTAGAATTAACTTCCTTTGCACAATTTGAAATAGCATTTCATATAAGAAATATACTTATGTTAGGCTGTTAGCCAATCTATTGTATGTAACTTGCCCTATGGCAAGAAAATGACTAATATGATTTATTAACTAAGACAATGTTGAAACTTAAAATCACTTTCAAGTTTTGCATGATAAACTAAAATTTCAACGAATTAACTTGACACAGCAAAAAGACAAGAAAATAACAATTATATGTTCTCCAAAAAAGGGGGCTCGAGAAATGCAACTCCAAAAAAAAAATTATTAAAATTGTATACAATAATATATAAACTATGTATTTTAGTTACGGTTTCTTGTTATATTGCCTGTACTTATAATAGGTGAAATGTCATGGTGTGCCTCAATATCATCTACATATCTCATGCATAAGGACAAAGATACACTTTAATTGACCTAATTAGACCCCTCAAATTCTTAATATATATTGAGTCAATTTTTAAAAAAATTGTTAAAGTGCTTTCACCACTCTAGGGGTTAAGGTTATTCTTGCTTCTTTGTCAAGCTTCCTACCACTACTATTATTATTATTATTATTATTATTTGTTTGTATAATATAATAATCGACAAGTGCTGAACTCTTAAACTCAGATAAAATCCTTTCAAAAAACAATTTAGATAAAATTTCACGGGGATTTTCTAAGGTTTGCCAAGATATCAAATGGTTAAATTCTTATTAACCATTAAAAAAGTTAACATTTTAATTTAATTGATTGTGAATGCAAATTAAAAAAAAATGTTAACCTTTAACCATTATGGTATCCAAATTCATATTAATAACAGTTTTGCGATCTTATTTAATTGAAAATTTAACAGTTTCCTCGTACATTTTTCAACTTTCACCAATTTCTCCTATAATAGCTTTCATATACCCCACTACCCCATGATTTCAAAAGTTTAATAAAAAGGAAAAGTTAATGATATGCGGCCATGATGAATTTTCAGTGAAAATTTTGATATCAAGGAGAAACAAAGTATGATTGAAACTATAAGGGTAACTCCAGTAAAAGCTAAAAACTGTGAAAGGAAAAATGTCATTCCACATCCTCTATATTTATTTACTAATATGTTAATAAAATTTAGAGGTTTTTGTAGAAGCTCGTGCTCAAAGCTAATACGGAGTTACCCTGTCGACAGATGTGAGAGATTATTATTATTATTTTTATCACTCACATCATATATGACTAGAGAATGGAGAGTTGTCTAAGATTTCTACTATTAGTCCAAAAACTACTGTTGACATATATGGAAAATTTTTCTCCTATAAAATCAATGAGGAATTCTACAATACATCAGAGGTAATACAATCAACTAATGCATGTATGACATGTATAAATGAATTTAATATAACTGCCATTTACATAGAGGTTTTTCAATTAAATACACACATATTAAATTATAGTTTACTTATTGTATCACTGACATGATACTTCTAATGTATTTTAAAATTTTTCCAGTTCAACAAAATGTATTTTTTTTTCCTTGTAGTTATCAGTAAATTAATTAATTAAGAAAAGTAATAATCAAGATGTTTGAGAACAATGGTTCATATGGTTGAATTTGAAGCTGCCGAAACACTCAATGGTACCCAATTGGTCCTCCTCTCAATTAATGAGTACGCCCCAAGTTAAATTTTTTAGCCACTCTCTCTTCCTCTTTGTCTCTATCATAAAAACATATATAATGTAGGCAAATTGTTTAAGAGAAAATCATCCACACTATATATATAGAAGAGATCATTCACAACTTCGGAATTGGAAAAAGATACAAAGAAGCAAGCACCAAACAGCATAGGAAAGATAAAGTAGCTAGACAGCTCTAGCTGTGTTAATAATATATTGAGGAGCTTGGGGAATTAACTGCCAGTATGGGACATAACTGCTGCAGCAAACAGAAAGTGAAGAGAGGGCTTTGGTCTCCAGAAGAAGACGAGAAGCTTATCAAACATATCACCACCCATGGTCATGGCTCTTGGAGTTCTGTTCCAAAACTTGCAGGTGTGTGTGTGTGTGTGTGTTGATAATATTACACGCAGGGTGTTTTTCTTCCTTGAAACTCCCCATCTTTCTCTTAACTTGTTTGCTAATAATAATGCAGGTTTGCAGAGATGTGGGAAAAGTTGCAGGCTGAGATGGATAAATTATTTGAGACCAGATCTGAAAAGAGGTTCATTTACAGAACAAGAAGAGAGGATCATCATTGACATTCATAGGATTTTAGGCAACAGATGGGCTCAGATAGCTAAGCATTTGCCTGGTAGAACAGACAATGAGGTGAAGAATTTTTGGAACTCTTGCATAAAAAAGAAGCTCGTGGCGCGAGGAATAGATCCCAACACTCACAATCTCATCTCTCCAAGAAGCTGCGCCCAAATTTATGCAAACAATACTTACAGCAATGCATGCAATAAGCTTCCCCATCAAGCTCAGCTTTCACACTCACCAGTTTTCTTTGCAGATTCACATATGAAAGAGATCATTAAATCTCCTTATCTCACATCACCTTTTAATAATGTTTCTTCTCTTGATCTTATTAATACTACACAGTACTCTATATCACCATCAATACTGCATGAAATCTCATCATTATTACCAGCCTGTGAATACCAAAACCCTAATCTGTTTTGGACTGTACCAGAACAGAACCCACATGCTTCTTCAATGGAGTCTGCAAATCCATGCGGGTTTGGGCTCATAGATGAGAATAGTGGCCTGTTAGGTGGCAGCTGCTTTGAAATCACTGAAACAGAAGCAGGGAAGGAGACAATGCTGCAGCCATTGATGATTGATGCTCAACAGGAGAGGGTTTGCGAAGTGGGAAATGGGAAAATAACAAATGAGTTAAATGATAATGGGCAAAACATGAATGCATCATCTGAGAGAGCCAACTTTGATTTCGACGATCATTTGGTGGAGTCTACAGCATTGTCGTGTGGAATGTATTGTAATTTCAGTCCCATAATGAACCAATTTGCATGGGATTAATCTTTAGTCTACTGATATGTACATATTTGTCGGGAGTTGTCTCTCTAATGATCTAGCCAGCTCTTTCTATACAGTTGTGTTTCACACGCTACTCTCAGTCTCAGACATAATTAATGGTTGAATTAATCTCGTTAAATATGAAATAGTTATTGCAGTATTGCCGTGTCTCAGTTTGTGTGTCTTTTATCTACTATATATATATGTATTTTCTTGTTTTCTTAAAAGAAAAGAAATTTCTTTCTGTCTCGGTTTTTGGGTTCATGGCTCAAGGCTTTAACGGTCAAGCAGACCAAACCAAAAGAGGAAATTGAAAAGCACTTTAGTGTCTGTGTCTCATTGACTTCGCTGCCTCAATAAAATAACTCGGCATCAGTGGTCGGGTTTGCTTTGGGATTAGGGTGTGCATATACGTACACATGAGAGTGTTTTTTTTTTTTTTTGGGGCATCTTTTAATCATGTTTAGCGAATTTTATCTTTTAATCTGCCTTCTAATATTTGGAAATTTATCTTTCCTTGCTAATAATAAGCACGGGGGGGAATCAAACTTCCCCCCACATTTGTAAGCAAAGGAGTTGCAGCCCAACTTGTTGCACGCATCTGTTGTAGTTAGTACACTGTATGTCAGTTTTAGGAGTGTTGTGAACTATGAAACAATTGACGATTTCATAATTCAAAAGTTTTTATTAGTGACACAATGCAAAAAGATATCATAAGATAATAGCTAAGAGTTTCGTTGAGTGTTGAATACCGCGTCTTATGTACTCTACTATTGAGTCTGAATATTAAGAAGAGTCTCTTCGTTGTTGTTGGAGTAAGTTTTTCTACTTCTTTTGAAGTTGATGTTTAGTTTAGAGTAATACAATACGTTGAGACGAGCCTCGACAACATGTATTATGTAATATATTTAAATCTAAAATTATATTTTGAAGGACAAAATAATCAGTATACATATATTCAAAATTTTATTGTTAAATAAACAAAATTTTTAGTTCCATTCTCATCATCTCATGCATCCATGGAGCAGTGAGAATCTGATTACCCAATAATATTATTGGATTCAAAATCTTATCGATCTATCTAACAATAAGGACAGTGCAGATAAAAGAGGCATGCTCTAAGCAACATAGTCAAAATATTAAATAGAATTAGTTCTAGATCGAGAAACAAAATAATTAATTAATTAATAACTATATTAACTAATTACTAAACCATAAGAACAACAATAAAAGCGTTATCAATGAATGCTTGAATAGTGATGATGAGAAGAAGTGGGAGGAGGGTTAATTTCTTATTATATTTAATAATTTTATCTTACGTAAGTTCAGCAATTTAATTGCTTCTTCTAATTATTTTTTCAATATTTATCAGGAGCAGATTGTGTAATTTTTCTTAAAATAATTTGGGTTTTAGGCCTGGGGGGGACAACACTACCTCTTTTATTGGGCTGTGTTGGATCTGAGATTTTTAGTTAAACCCAACAATAAGCACATTTGGGCTTGGAAAGACCAGTTCTCGACATCCATAAAGTTACTTTCCCCCCTCCTCCCAAAAAACAAAAAAAAAAAAGTGGGGGAAAAATCCATGAAGTTATAAAAATTAACCAGTGACTAGTGGCTGGTACGTATCTTAAGTGTGCGTATTTGGCTGAGGTTAGTGTAATCCTTTTGCAGCCTGAATATATTTTGTTATTTTCTTTACATTGTAGAAATTTATTTGTATAAATTAATATAATATAATTTCATTAGTTGAATAAAAATATAAAATAATAAAAATAAATTATGTGGGTTAAGAGGTATTTGATCAAACCAATCAAATTATAATAGATTAATTTGTATAAATAAATTATAAAAAATTTATAATTCTATTATTATTCATAAAAAAAATCATTATTATTAGAGATTCATAGAATCGACCCTTACCATTATCATAAAATATTCGTATTTTCAATTTAAAAAAAAAAGATAACAAAAGCTTTTAAATAGTTCTTTTTTAAAAAAGAAATACAGTTGTTATTATATATAATTTTTCATTTAAAAATATAATTTTTAGTCTTAAAAATAAAATAATATTAGAGATCTCATTAATTAAATTCTAATTTCAATTATTGAATAATAAACTATTAATTTTTTCATTTATAAAATTTGCTACCTAATACATTAATAGTACCCATCAGTTGTGAGGGCTATGAAGCCTATGATGTGAATATGCATAAATGCTATTTACTGTGTATGCGAAAGTGAAAAGCCTAAACGAAAGGGGAAAAAAAATGAAGTTAAAAGAGTTGAACCGAACAATAGATTGCCATTAATCCAACAATCAGAAGCCAAGCCAAGCGTGTGTCTGTGAAACGGAGCGTTTCGACTTTCGCCGCCAAGAAGCAAACCGTATAACGGTAATAGTTTAGACGCTTCCACCGCTTCTTCTCACCATTACAAACTTGTTTCGCCCTAAACAAAACGATTCATCCTCTGTCGTGTGGGAGCAAAACGATTCCATTTCCATGCCTCAAGGTTCTTCTTCGTCTCTCGCTTTTCGATTTGCTAAATTTCTTGTGTTTAGGTTCAGCTTATTACAATATAAAAATGAAATATATGTTTAATGAATTATATATATAACGCGTGCGGCAGAGCTTCCCGGGTTTTATTATGATGCGGAGAAGAACAGGTACTTTCCCATCAAAGGCCCAATTCCGGGCACTTCCCGTTCTTCTTCAACCGCTGCTCAAAAACCAATTTCAAAGCCCACCCAGGTAATCCTATTTCTATTTTCTATTTCATGCATTGTGCTTTCATTAGGAAGCTATTTTCACTTAATGGGTATACATTTTATATGTATTTTTCCTTAGGGAAGGGTAGTGTTTTATTATCTTTAAAAATTTCTCTGGCAACTTACTTACTAAGCGTGAGTATTTGGTGAACATGAGATGCTAAGTAAACGTAAAATGTCGTGTCCCTGCAGGTTTCTTAATGTTTATTTGCTTTGAGAACATGAGATACTGTAGTTCTTTCTTTTGCACGTGTTGATGTAACGGATCTCGGTGCCGAATGTGTTACTGTGGCTGCCTCAATACCACTTCTACTTTTTCTAGGTTCAGCCTTGAACATAATTAACTCTTGGTCTTATTTTAACCTTTTTTTTTTTTTTTTTTGGGTTCAGGCAACCAATTCATCTCTGACTGGAGCAACAACTTCCAAATTGCTTCAGGCTCGAGAGTTGAGAGGTAATGTTTTCTCTCTTAGTAAAGGGAAGTGTAACTTTAAGGAGGAGTTCCAAAAGAGACTAATATCTCAACCAGTGGTAAGTTGATTGAAGATGAGTTTGTGATTTTGGAAGCTATACTTCTTCTTTTTGGTGCATCATAATGCCATCAGAGTCCTAACATCCAAATCCAAGTTCCCCTGCTTTTGATCTCTTAATCAAATGTCTTCTCTCAAATTATATTGTATTATTCCATGCTTCAATGTAGACAGGTCCCTAAGATTTTTTTTCCTTTTACCTGGAGTTATTGGAACATTTGGGATATTTTTGGCTTGGCTTCTTGATTAAGTGTATGATCCAAGGGATTGTAGTAATTAATTTTTAAATAGGAATTATGCTTATTATGTTTTCAAAATTTAAATAATTTATTTGAAAAATTTAACAAACGCATTCTCTATTTTTGGTTACAGAAAATTTACTTTAAAAAGCTTTGCTGGACTTGTTTTCCTTTTCAACACACCATTTTATAAACGTTATAAAAACGCACTTAGAAGTCATCTTACTTATTCTCAACCTGTAAGATTTGCAACTACAAAAATCCATCTAAAGTTACTAGAATGAGGTGAGATAACCAACCCAATTTTATTGACACATTCTTAGGATTGCTCAATCCATAAAGAAGAGGAAACTGATCTCCCAAGGAGCAATTCCCAATCCAATTATCTTCAGAAAAGCTAATATTCTCTCCATTACTGACTCCAAGGTAAACTGAAGGTATTACTTGGAGATGGCCTCCCAAGGATTTCTATGAGAATCAGAGGTCATCATTTTAACATCCTGTCCATTAGAGTGAAGTCCGTATTTGCTTCTGATAACCTCATGCCATAGAGAGCCGTTTTCCATTGTTCAGCTGCATAGCAATTTAACTGGGAGGTCATTTTTCCCCCACTTCTCCAAACTCCCAACTTCTGTCCAGTTTCTTTATGCTTGTCAAGAATGGCCCAAATTGATGAGATGAAAACCTTTACCTTCATTAAAACCTTCCCGTAAAAATATTTCACCAATCTTTTTATCTTTTTGGCAACCACTACAGGCAGTCTTGAACAATGATAAAAATTGGAATCTGTTACTTCTTATTTGGTTACTTGATTTTAAGAGCTTGTGTGTAGCTTGAGTGGCTTTACTGCATCGGATCTTGAGTTATTTTGTAGATCTTGTAGATGTCTGGAATGAAAGCAAATCCATTTGCTCTTTTCTCTCTCTTGGATGCTCCATGAGAGATTAAAGTGTGCATATAATCTTGTTGTCTATCTAAATCTCTCCTTAGATTTGAAGTAAGGGTTGATTTACATATTTGTCTTCGTCTTATTCACTGAATTCTGTATGGAAAATTGTTACAAAACTTGAGTAATCTATAATTTAAGGTCTTTGTGGTTTTTTGTTATCCCCCGTCCTATTAGGTTTGGAGGTATGAGGCGACAAATCAAACAGGTGACATCACTTTGGAGCAAATAGAACTGAATGTACAGACGCCTGAGGGTCAGTTCAGAACCGATGTTCTATTAACTGGCAGTGTAAATGGCTTCTTCAGGTATATATAAAGTTATAATCTGATGTTCTTGTTACTGATATTATAACAAGCATACAGGACGTTAAATCTGTGTTTGTACAATGACATAAATATCAAAGTTTTTGATCATTGAAACGAGAAATTATGGAATAAGAGGTACAGGATTATGAAAATTACTTAAACATCATCATGTATTTAACACTTTTGTATTGTCATTTTTCATACAATTTGTTTTGACTATAAAATTGGGAAACATATGTAAAGACTTCCATTATGATATATACCTCAAATTCACTTCTATTTATAAGTTTTATTAAAGGAAAAAAATCAACTTTAAACGAAAGTGTCAAAGCATAGTTATAATAATACTTTGTTTGATTGAGTGGAAAAATGAAAGAGTATGTGTCGGGCACTTTGTTTGATTGAGTGGAAAAGTGAAAGTATATGTGTTGGGCATGGTTGCTGGTTAAACCAGTTGGTGGAATTATTTCTTAAAATTTTAATTAAAATGATACTAGAGCTAAAGCAGGCCAGAACCTGAAGTAGTAGTTGCAGACTTAACTATCTGCATCGTTGTAAACAAATATTAAAAATTCAATAAAAGAAACCTTCATCCAAATGAAAATAATTAAGTGAAATCTAACTAACAAAGAAAATGCCACCAAGTGCTGAAAGGAAAATTTTGCTTTTACATAACTGTTGCTGTCTGTTAGTGCCCTGAAATAAAGTTTCTCTCTACGTCTTGGTCCTTTCTACGTCTATTACCCATCTTTCTTAAAGTGTTTATCACAAGCTATTGCTTTTAAAGTTTAGTGCTATTGCAGTTTGTTTGAAGTTGGAAATGCTGGACAACATGGTGATGATACAGTTAAATTCATTCCTAATTGTGTGTGGCCTCGCTTCAAAGATAATAAAACAGAAAGTTCTAAAGCACCAGAGCACATATGGAGACTGAATAAAGCTTCAGTACTTATGCCATCAAGTGTATCTTGTATCAAATTGTTTGGAAAGCACCCTTCTTGTGCAACTGATGGTGGTTCTATCCGGCATGCTTTGTATCCTTCCATGATTACAGATTTTGATGAATACTTCCCTATCTTGCTTCAGCACATATAGTTTCTTAATTTTTAGGTTGTTTACTCCAGTGTAAGAGCAATTATTGATAATTCAAGATGTTTTCCAGTTATAGGCGCTAATTAATCTGACCATAAATTTTCTCTTGTATTTTGCAACTTGGTGCCAGGATTCTGAGCAAATTTGGGGTCTCATGGCTAAATGCTGCTATTCATGTGGGAGCCATATCATGCTTCAAAGGTCTTTTGTTTTCATTGTGGCTTGTTGGTCTCATTTTAGTTGACTGATTGTGACATTTTGTAAATTCCCCTTTCTGTAAAAAAAATTTTCACACAAAGTAATAGTATTGAAGCTTATATGGAAAAGGAGGTATTTCTATTTGGCATTTAATCACATTTTTGTCTTTGAATGTTGAGTTATTCTATTGAGAATCACAATTAGATTATCATGTTGCTTGATGTCTTTTACTTCATTAATATAGTGCAGTTTCTAATTTTCAGTTCACTTTTGACCCATTCTTTTTTGCTTGTCATACATATTATTTTTATATCGATTTGGTTTTTCATAGCTTACCGGATAAATAAGTTTTTCAAAGTAATAGTATTGGAGTTGGCAATACCTTAACTTAAGAAAACAGGATCGCTTCCCTGGGGTCGGAGACAACTGGTGGATCTATTTATGCTCTTAACCTTGACGATCCATTAGATATAGGTCCTAATTTTTCTATCATAAGACATAGCACCATGCCTTTGGTTGCTTCATTCAAGTGTACAGTTTGGACTGCAGATTTCTGTACTAATCCAAGTCAAGCAGTGATTGGCAAGTTTTTCACTCTAATTTTTAGTTTCCATATTGCTCATGAATTTGGCTTTGATGTTGTCTTCTCTTTGCTACTGTTTAATTAGCCAGCCTCTCCAGTTTGTTGCAGAATTTCTGCATGGTAAACATGGTTAGATTCTTCTAGTGCAGCACCGGTTCAGTAAAGGAAATGACTTTATGTTGCTTATGTCAAGTAATCGTTTTTAATTTGTTTGCTTTCTTTATGGATATAGACCCTTCTTTTCCCTCTCTGTTTTTGTCATTTTCTTGTGGCATGGCAAACCTAAGATGTTTTTGAGTCCCATTGCCTTACCAGTTCAGCTAGAGCTTCATGACTTATTAGCCTTTAGCTTGTGAAGTACATTTTATTTCTGCATTACTATTTACAAGTTTGAATTAAATAATCCTGTTTGAATGTTAGAGTTGAAAAATAGATAAATCAGTGATTCTGTTTGGGTTTTATAAGAAATATTCTACAGGGATAAGTTTCAATTGGATCAAGTTGAGTCTAACAAGAAAACAAGAAAACAAGAATAGTTACCATGCCCTTTGTTAAGGTATTTATATACTCATTGTTTGTGCTTCCTATAGGAACCAATCTCGGTGCTGCTATGGTCAACATGGAAACAGGAATGGCATCATGGGTCTGTCGTAGTAAAAGTGATATTCTGGCACTACAAGTTATTCAGTCGGTAACCTTTTCATCCTTGAGGTTCTCTAGATGCTCACAAGCTGGGTTATTCATCATTAATGATCTTTTTGTTTACTTTTATTTATTTTGAAGAGGGAGGGGAAGCCCGGGGGTTGGGGGTGTGTGTTAGTTTCTTCGTGGATAACAAACTAAGCAGAATTAATTTATTAGTAGGGAGAAATGAGCAAAGAAACTCCTTGGGGAAGGGTATCTTTCCACAGAATGAAACTGCATAAGCTTTTGTCAACTAAAGAGAAAACAACCCAAGATCCCTACAGCAAAAATATCCTCAAGAAATGAGAATCTTTCACTCTTTAAATGAATGAAGAATGGAAGTGTATTTTTGAAATTCTTTAGAAATGGAGGCCTAGAAGGCTGCAGGATCTTGTCCTACAAACAATTAACTTGAAAAAATGTTGTTCCTTTCTTGCCAATCTCCAAAAAGGATCTAAGACAACACCCTTCCGAAGAATCATATAAGTTGCTTGATGATCTCTGTTTCCTCTATACTTGGATAGTTACACTTTTGGATATCTTGGTTACACTTATCTCAAGACACAAGATTGAAGTGACAAATAAATCCTATATCACATATCTATAATGCCTCATATATTGTTTGGAATAAATTTAAAACGATGCAGTTGGTGGCAGCTCTGATCATGGACCAGTCATGTTCATGGATTGATGGATGAAACTGGATAAACTCTAAAGAGTACTATCATTCCAACTCCTAGATCCCTAAGAAGGCAGTTTTCTTATTTTGTACATATCCGGCACTCTGAAATTATTTTTCTTATTTTGCATGGCTAACTGCTTATTCATTTTTAAGATACTCCAGTGCCATAATATTACCCTCTCTCTCTCTCTCTCTCTTTTTTCTTCTCCATAGGCCAACTAAGCTGAGATATTTGTGAAATTGGTAATGATTGTTTCTTGTGTGCAGGGAAATGTTGTTTTATGTGGATTTAGAAATGGAGCAATTGTGACAGTTGATGTTCGTGAAAGGCAACGAGGGTTTTCTTCTAGAGCTGGTAGACGACACCGGATACCTTACTCCCGTTTGCAAAGAAATGATCGAGATACTAATGAACAATGGTTTGAGGTATATTTTGCTTTTTAGTTTATTTATTTGTTTATTATTTTTCTAGATAGTGATTGTGTACTCTTTGTGCATAACTGCATGACGAGAACTCTTTTTGTGGTGGATGCTACATCAAGTTACCAAATTTTTTCACTTTAATTTTGTTATAGATTAGCAGTTGAAAGTTACTGAAGTTCCTTGCTGCTTTGACAAACAATAATTTCAGTCAACTTTGTTTTGCATCCGCTAATTCCTTGAGAAGAGATCACTCCTCATACTATCTACTTATTTATAGTTACTTGTTTCTTTCGTATGATTAGATATGCCACTTGACCATTAAACAACTAACTAGGAGATGGGAGTATAAGAATCCAATGTGCATAGAAAACAGAGTGTGCACACGCGTCTTGTTTAATCTTTTTGTACTTTCATAGTGAATGATTTCGATACCAAATTGAGATGAGACAGAAGATATATTTGTGAGAATATAATACTGATTGAGTGGGCTGACTTTTGTGATCTTGAAGGACCCTTAAGATGCTATGTAATTGTTCTTTACAGGGATATCTAGATTCCTTGTTGTTGTTGTAGTTGAGGATAATAGTTTGCCTAGGTTTATTTTAGTATTAATGTATTTTTCTTCTGTATTGTTTTCTTTATTTTAACATGGATTGTTCTTTATTTTAACATGGATTGTTTCAACCAATATTTTTACCCATCTGTCGTGAAGTTACATGCGTACCTAGATTGAATCCCTTTTTTTGGCTAAAGTGTGACTAATGGGTCTAGGTCTTATGTTTTTCAGCTGAAGGCAAACATTTGGCCTTCCCACACCATTTTTATGCCTTCGTCGATCTCTTGGTTAGTTGGCTTTTACAACATCTACTCTTATAGTTTCCAGTTTTACTGTTATTGTCAATTTTGTAACTTTTATTTGACGCTTTAGTCTGCAATCTCTTCAAGTCTACGACCAGTACTTTTTGGCAAGCTCAATGGATGGAACGGTTAGTGTTCAGTTCCTTCATATTATATGGATATTTGCTAATTCAGTATTACCTGTTTTATGTGCAATATAACATGATGCCTTCTATGCATCATCAAAACATTATATTTTGTTTTTCGTGTCCAGTATTATTTGCTGCAACATTGATAATATTTTGAATTTTTTATGGCTCCATCTCCATCACAACACTTTTGGTGGGAGATTCTTCTTTTGGTGACTACTATATTATTAAATCAGTCATGGCCTCACAGTGTGAAATCGTAGTGTCATTTATGTTATCCTAAGAGATAATTTTATTGTCCAATGTCTTATTCATTTTGGCCCCTCACAAACTTAGCGGACACTTTTTGCAATTTTTGTTTTATTTGGTGCGATGATACAACATGCATTTGTGTTAACTGTTGGTAAAACTGTAGTGTCAAATTTGTCGTCTTATTAGCACGGTATTGTTGACCCTGGGTTTTATCTGGCTTAATCAGTAACAACTGCAAGATATTTTGTTGGTGTATCTCATGTATGTTGCTTGAACAATGATATTATAGATATTTCTTTCTTCTAAAGAGAATCTGGAAACTCCCTGATGCAGATAAGCGGAAGATTATTCCTTCTGTCAATGAACATTGTCATGATTATTCCTTCTGTCAATGAACATTGTCATGATTATTCCTTCTGTCAATGAACATTGTCATGATTATTCCTTCTGTCAATGAAGATTATTCCTTCTGTCAATGAAGATTATTCCTTGGACATTTTCATTAGGAAATTGTTTACCAAGAATATCTTGCCACAGCTGCTTGCACTAAACCTTCTCAAAATGTCTACGTCCTTTTCTTTGTTTTTCATGTGTGTCTTGAAGTAAAGTTGGATCTTAAAGTTAGATGGGTCGAGACTTCCAGATTATTATTCTCAATCGGCTTATTTTTAGTTCGGCACATAACTCCCTTATATCATGTGCATTGTCATATCACTTGTTGTTATCTTGCTGCTACTTAATTTCATAATCTTTTGAGTATCAGTTTCCAAGATAAGATTGTTTAGATTTAGTTAAGGTATGCTGAGAAGAAAAGGTAAATAAGCTGCAGTTCCTTCTTCTGTTCCGTGGGCTTATTATTTCTCTTAACAGCTTAAGCTTTATGATCATCGCCTAACTAAGAGAGGGGCTGTACAATCTTATGAAGGGCATATAAATTCTCATACTCGAATACAGCTTGGAGTTGACCAATCTGAGAGATTTGTTATGTCCGGTTTGTAACCATTTCAATGCATGTTATTTTCTCTAAAGTAGTCTCGGAGATTGGAGCTCTTACAATATATATGTATAAAATTAGGTGGAGAGGACTGCAAGTTACGGATTTGGAGTATCAGGTCTGGTGAACTGCTCTTTGAGGATAAGTTTTCTAATTCGGTCCCATCTGCCGTGTGCTGGAGAACTCAAAGTATAGTTTAATCAGCCTCTTCATATTCTACATCATTATTTTATCCTGATTCTATTTGACTTGTTTTTCATATCCCTTCTAGTATTTTAATCTTCAACTCTTCAACAGGATCTATGGGACCGCAGATTGAGAAGCAAATTTGCAAAGAGTTTGACTTGGGGCAGAGCCGCGGTTGGGAGGCATGGGTTGGAACACAGGAAGGGCTATTCCGCATGAATTGGTCCTGACTCAGCCACCATCGTTGATCTCCATGTACAAAAATATGCCAACAAACCGTGTATAGTTCAATATGCATGGCAAAAGACAATAGTTATTAGCAGTGGCTGCAGCAGTGAATTTAAGGCCCGTTTTCTGGATTTGGATTTGTCGAACAACAATTTGGTCTTTTAAATTTAGTGACCAAATTTGCCTTATAATTTTCAGAACTGATTCGCTGTAACTTGTTTACCGCTAAGTATAGCAGGATTTGTTAACAGCATACATTGTAGCTATCCTTTTGTAAATTGCACCACTTTTACCAGAAGGTGGGATAAATGATATCGTCTGTAGTCTAATTTATAAATCTCTTGAGTGGTAATGGATATGTAAGGTTCAATAGAATTTGGTTTATAATTAATGTAATATAAATAATTAAAAATCTTATAATGATCAAATAAAATATATCAATCAAAACAGCTTAAAGTCGGGACGAGTTTATAATATAATATTGTAAATGGAATTGTATAACAATATTATAAAATAATAAAAAAAATAATTTATAACATTATAAATTCATCTCGAATTCTAATATGACATTTTAATTCAGGACCTCTGACTCATAATGCAATTACCCCAAACAAGAAAAAGGCCTAAACTGATGCACGGACGTTCGTGATTGATCACGTGATTTTCTTTGCATTACTTTAGGGCAAAGCATTAAGCAAACTGCACGGTGCATACACACTACACAGGGCTCTCATAATTTCAATTTTAATTTCGGCTTTAGCATGCAGGCCAAGTGTTTGTTAATATTGTCTAATCAACCCACAGTCGTTAATTTTCTTTTCTATCCATGCACAAAAGGATATTTATTGGTCAGTGGTCACCAAGTGCTCCACTTTTTGTAAAGGAAAAAGCTTTATTAAAGAGACTCGTTGATCACTTTTATCAAAGGAGACAATCAGTTCTCTCTCTTTCTCAGTGACTACACTCTGCTGATGATAGATGATTTCAAAACTCAGTTGTTATGTCACAGACTCATACGAGCGTAGGCAAGATGGATCTGGAAATTTAATTTATCACAAATACAGTTATAATAAAAATTAATAATTTATAAAATTGATTCTAATATCAAAGTTTCTTTACAAATTTATTATTACCACTCAAATAATTTTTTTTAAAAAAAAATTAATATGAAAATTAATGAATTTTTTTTTGTTGAGGAGGTTAATTTGCCCACACTACCCTCATAGACTTGTTATCTATGACATCAACTTTACAATCATGCATTAATGTTTTATTGTATACCCAAAAAGATAGGCTGGTGGTAAATGAGTATTTACCCAATATCTAATTGTATAATATCCTATTTTTTAACGGTTCACTTAAAAATGCCTATGGCTATGGCTAATCTCTCAGTTTTGAACTATGTAAATACATTTGTCTGCTGGGGGAGGTTTAGGTAATTTGGTGCATGGTTGAGTAATTGATACAAAAGTTTCATATTATATTAAAGCGATAAACACAACGCACTCCAAATCAAAAGTGATAAAGGTAGACAGAATGATGCTTTGATTGCCAAAAGCAAGTCATCTTCACCCCCTCTTCTAGTCCTAGACAAAATTGACATGTAAAGTATTTGAGAGAGGAAATAGAGACAAAAATATTAGCGTTAGTGTCTAATGGTCTTTTTCTTGACTTAAACTTGCTTTTTGCAAAGTTATTACAATGATTAAAAAGTAACGGAATAGATTCCTACACAAATATCCTGTCTTTGTTACATGCAAAAATTAACGGAGACAAGACGCCACCACCAATGTCAAAGCATTACTTGTTGCAATGCAAGGTTTTGTATTATGAATTTGCAAATGCGCATGTCAAGTTTCAAGTTTTAAGTTTAACATTAATACAGAAAATTACGTACTAAGTTATAAGTCAGAGTCTCTTATTTGTACGGGTGAAAGAATGTTTTCTTTTAAATATTTAACAGTATATTCAACTCATTTAAACCCACATTTTTAGGTTGTAATTAGAATGAGTTTAGCTAATGTAAAAGACCTGGCCGATTATTGAATATCAATGGATTTTTAAGAGAAAAAAAAAAGGTAAAAGTTTCGTCTCATTTGAGCATGAAATTTACCCATCCCAAATTATATCCCGAAGCTTTTTGAAAATGCATACAGGTAATTCCATACATAAACCAACAAGAAATGGTACCAAACAAGGGGATAAAACACGGAAGAAGGCAGAAGAGGACACTTTCTATAGTGATTCAGCTTTTGAAAGAAGAGAACAGAGGAAGGGACAGAAATGTAAGTTACCATAAGAAAACAAGGGTTAATTTGGAAAATAATGGCAGAAGGAAAGTGACCATTCACCATTGCTTTGGATGCCAGGTCCGTGTGACTTTACACGAAAAACAATGGAGTCTTGGGCCTCCTCCTTTCCCTTTCATAATTACAATTCAGTCTCGTCTTCAACAAAAGGCCCAAACCCACATACATTGTTGCATCATTATGTTTCTCAGACACTCTCACCTTTTTTTTTTTTTTTTTTTTTCATATTTTTGGCTATAAGACTTAAAGGGATCGTTTATTAAATTTGGAATGCTTTATCACAACCCCACCCCCTCTCTTGCAGCTTAATACTCTAATTTTATGGTTCCATTTTCTTATCCAAGAAAAGAAAGTCTGGGGCATCATCTCGAATGTGCTATGGTATACATTTATTTCAAAAATTGCCGATCAAAATGTATACAAGACATGACACCTTAGCTAGCTGGATGATTGTTCTACAACGATCGAATATATTATAGTTTACCCGACTTGTGAACGAATCCGAATTCAAGAACATTAGACATACTGAAAATCTAAATATGATAGCATTTATTCTATCTATTTATCCTATATTTCTTTAATTCTTTTTGGATTTGTTGCGTTTGAAAGGGATGAATTAAATAAATTAAGGTTTTCGTCCATTTTAACCAATAACCATGCTGATCTTTTTGTCTCTGGGATTTAATTGATAATGAATAATCCAGTGATTTTCATAAGCACTTTTAGAAAATTAAATAGGTGGTCCTCATTCAATATAAAAATATATTTATGAAGTCCGACAATAAGAACGTTAACCACTAAATAATAAAAATAATAATAATACATGACAATATTACTAGCTAGCTGCAGCTGCTGGGAAGGAATGTGGCATAATTATGAAAAATCATCAAAAGAAGAAAAAGAAAGATCATGACTAGAATCTAAATCTCATATACATATATCCTCATGGTTGAATGATTGGTTGGTACTTTGTAGCTCGCTTACCAGCTAGGTTCTATCTCTTTCAAAAAATAATCATAAAAACTAACTGTAGTGATATTACATTGATGTAGTAGAACAAAATTCAAAGATATATATATAAAGGTGACTAATATGTAAGCTAGCTCTCTGTATAAAATGTTTATAAGAAGATAAACAAACACAAACTACAAAGATGAACAACTCATAAATAGATATAAACTTAATTAAATTACCTATTTGAAATGGGATTTGGACCACTTGGGACTTCGTGGGCACTGTCATTGAAGATCTTTTCTAATTGGCCTCCAGGCACCAAGGGCGATCTTCGAGCTCGAAACCTCTCACTCTTCTCGCCGGGCACCACAGGAATTTGATGGACTGTGTTAGTGTTTGGATTAGTCGTCTTGTGTTTTCTTGTGGCAATATCCATGTTGTTTGATCTCTTCACACGTACAGCTTCTTCTCCATCTTTTGTGTTGAGTGAATAATAATGAGGAAGAGTACTTGTGGTGTGAGACTCTTTGTCAGCAGCTGCACTCGCTTGGATTAACAGAAGAAGGAACAAGAAGAGGGTCATGGTCGTGATATAAGGGGATATTGCATCACTAGCCATGCAAAAACAAGAGATTCTCAAAATAAATTAGATCATTTAAGATTTCGATCAAGTGATGATCATCATGCAGGTGCTAAGGAAGAAACTAAGTTCCGAGAGTTCAAAAGAGTGGGGGGAAAGAAAAAAGAAAAGAAAAAGGTGCTTGTAGAGGAAGTATATTTTATGTTTTTAAGGAAGAGGGTAAATTTGTAGCTAGGTTTATTCAAATGAGAGAGAGGCAGAGAGTTAAGGCTCTGAGGGGAAAGCAAGAGCCAAGAGGTGTCAGTGGTGGACTACTTTTGCAATGTTTTTGAGGCGGATGGCTTTATCGGTGTCCTGTTTTTATGGCGGTGATATTACATAAAAATGAAGATTTGACTACTATCCATATCATCTAATTACAAGAATATCAAGTCAGCTGAAAGTATATGTGAGATTTTAGGTTACAAGTGGCGTATAACAATTTTAGTTTTTTTTTATTTTTTTGGTCTTCTTTTTGGAGGTATATTGAAAACTTTTATTAAATAGGTGTATGAATGAATAAGGAGGTGGGCAGCAAGAAACTAATTGAGTGTGTGGTTGTATTTGTGTGAAAGAGATACGAGAGTGATGGATATTCGATAGGGAGAAGCAACCGACGTACAGTCTCCTAGGAGGAGAACCGAGGGTAGCCCACAAAGACATTGTGAAACAGATAAACATTTACAAGCAGTCAAAAGTAAATCAATATGATAAACTTTCGTCTGTTTTGATGCTCGAAGCACAAACATCCAATATAAAATCCAAATAAAACTTGGTTTCCACGACATTCACAAGCAGAAGCAGTCAAAATAGACTTTGCTTTCATGCCAAAAGCACAAACATACAGTACAAAACTGAATGAAAAGAATTCGTTTCATGCCAAAGCACAAGTAAATTAATGAATATTGTTAAAGTATGTATTACATACTACACAACATGTGAAAGTCTATGAGGAATTTTTAATTTCAAATGTTGTAAATTTTATTGCTATATAGCTATAATATTGTGTGTGTGTCTATATATATATATATCTATCTAATCTTTTGTTAATAAAAAGCTTTTCGTTTAATTAATAATAATTTTATCAGCGAATAAATATTTAGTGTATATTAATGAAAAAGTCCCGCGTGTTTTTTAGAGTATTGCTTTTTTCCATTAAATTTTTGTCACGTATATGCTTTAACCAATTGTAATAATATGTATACTCGCATGACAAGCATTGAATGAATAAATTGGAAGCATCAAAGATCTTGTCATATTTAATATTTTGATCCCAAAAAAGAAAGGTTTAAATACATACAGTTCCACAACAAGAATTAAAATAACTGTGGAATGATGCAAGTCAAAATCCTCAGCAGCATTAATAATTGCAATAAAAATTGAAAATCAGGCAAAAACAACAACATTGGAAACGATCAACAAAAATGAACACATTAATGTTTGAAGCTTGGAGAAACAAAAAAATTAATAGCTATGAGAATTGACAAAATTACAATTGGTGCGGATTTCTCCTTCATCTCCTGATAAAACATTAACTTTGCCAAACTTTGTCATGGAGGCCCCGAATATTTGGCCGTAGAGGAAGGATGGCATGCTAGCCAATGCTTTAGCAATGGGTTCAGTCCTTTTATCAGAGAGCAAGAGTTGATCTGTTCGTAGCAGCCCCATGCCGTTTTGAAGATTTTTATAGTACATGTTGTCAAATTTCCAGGGAGTTTCAGCATCCAATTCAGCATCTTCTGATGCCCATCTGCATCTTCTTTGCAAGAAGTTGAGGTATTTTTCATTCATGGAGGGATCCGGTTTCCCTGTTCCTTTGTAATTGTAAATCCTGTCCTGAACTTGTGCACATGATGTCCTTCCGATTGTATGTGCCCCTGGAGAAAAAAAAAAATACACATTAGCACTTAATTAATAAATTCATAATTTCTGAACTCTTGTGAACTTAAAAAAATCTTTCAAATTACCGGAGAGAATAACCAAATCGGACACTTCTAGTCCCAGAGATTGGAAAAACTCGAGCAGCGTGGTAACATCGTCGTGACCCATTGGCACAATGTCAGCTTCCTTGCCGATGGACACTCGCCCGTCTTTTCGTCCAAAGGGAACGCCCCAGTATTCACCACCAAGCAGCACAGTGGCGTCCCTGGCGGCCGCTGCCAGGATGTCGGCACAGGAGACGGTTTTCGGGCATTCCTTCTCCAGCTCCGCCTTGATATCGTCAATCACCTCAAACCCTCTTAGTGTTTTGCTTACATTAGCCCTTCTTTCGCTTCCCTCGTTGTTCAGAAGAATTGAACCATCACATCCCTGCATTATTAGTTAAAATGACAAATTGTTTTTTAGTATGTGTTTTAAAAAAGTACAAACGTTTTAACGAAAGAGAAAAAGAGATATTGTTTTCTTACCCTAACTGCGCAGTCGTGGTAGTGCAGCCTTAGAAGGCTGGGAGCAATTTTGTAATCCTTGTCAACCCATTCTTTAACCTTTTTATTGATGATTTGTTCAACATTTTTATTTGGACACCTCCGGTGATAGTAAGAGGAGGATGGCCATTCGTCGGAATGCAAGATCTCTGACGATGCAAAACTGTCGTCTAAACCAATATCACCAACTGAGAAGTCAACATCTACTGGGGACTTTTTATTTTGATCTTGCTCATTGTAAGCTGCTGATGAGATCGAAATCAACTGAACAAGAAGAATGATGAAGAAGAAAGAAATAGAAGAAGAGCAATTCATGACTTTGTTGTTCTTGTTTCTCCTATATAAGAATTAGCTCTGAACCAAGAGATGCATGTATTTGATGAGCTTTCAAAATTTGTTTCGACTTATATGCATAGCATTAGCATATGGTGAGAAATGAACCCATATTATTATAACTAGGAAAAGAAATACGTGAGACGCACACCCACGAAAAAAAGATGACATGCCAGCATGTATTAATATTGTGAGAAGAGTTGACGATAATAGTTTTGTTTTATTTTCTAATTATAATAAAGAAAGTATATGATTCTAAGTTTGGTCAAAATGGATGCCCAATTCCAAGCCAATTATTAGGATTAGTCTTTTTAACAAATTTAATCGAGTTTTCGTTTCAAATTTTTGCTCCACAATGAAGTGGAGACATGGCGTTTGACTGAGTATGTGTTTCTAGGATGGATGGTTTAACTTAGGTGGTGGTGCTTATCAAATAAAACTGTTTAGTTAAAGCTTTGGTAACAATATATGCGTAATGGAATTTATGCTAGTGACAATTGAGATGAGAAAGTATTATGAGATTTATCTCACTATGTGACCCATTAATTAGTTTGTTAATGATATAATTAGTTTTTAAAATTTTAAATGTTTCAGGAGGAAAAAAAAAAGATTGGGGATATCGAAAGTATGGTTATGGACCAAGCAAGCTTAGTGGTTATAATATCACCCTTACAATTGTGAGGTTACGGATTCGAATCTCCACAACGCATTGTGAGGGTATAATTTATTTCTTCAATTTGAGTGAAGGCACTAGAGATGGTGAAAATATGAACTGTATTATATAAGATTTGTAAATTAGTCATAGTAATTAAGAGATATTAGAGATGGTGAAAATAAAATTTATAAATTAGTCATAGTAATTAAGAGATATTAGAGATAATGAAAATCTATACTGTATTATATAAGATTTGTAAATTAGTCATAATAATTAAGATTTATAAATTAGTCATAATAATTATCTGATTATACATATCAATATATTTATATCATAAAATATGAGTTATAATTTGAACACTAATCTAATATAATTAAAAAGAAAGTATGGTTATCATATAATTCAAAAGAAAGTATGGTTATGGGCCAACTAAATTAAACAAAGAGCGCATTTGACTAGAGACTCAAAAAAAAAAAAAAAAACTAAGAAGTGTTGCTGTTGGCACCCCTGTATCTCTTGTAAAACCCCTTGCTATTTTTTATTCTATTCCTACGAGCTTCCTTTTCAATAAACCCATTAACTTTTTACCATAACCACCACCGAATATTCCTGATCACGTTTGCCACCCGATATCTTCTGAGCAAACAAATCCCTCAGCGGCTACTAGACAAATTTTACGAAGGAATCCACTTTAATAATAGAAAGAAGCCAATATGAACTCAATAATTACAGTAAATAAACAAAAAACTTTACATATTTCTTAAATGAAAGCTTCCTTTGATCACTTTTAATTTATGGCGCTTTTTTTTTTAAATCATCAATAAACATGAAAAAAATCTAGGGGCGGCAATGGGGAGAGTAGGGGAAGAAACCGATATTCATGTACCTATTCTCGATATTTTGCATATGTCCATGTTCCCTCTCCGGCCGGAATTACTTGAGGCGATCCATGTCCCCTCTCTGAATAATAATAAGAAATTTCTGAATAAATGATACGTTTTTTTAATTTTTGAACTTGAATTAATTATATTAAAATAAAAAATTAAAACAAAAGTAAAGTTTGACAATATATCTTACAGTAACATTAATCCATTACAAAAATTATACTACAAAATACAAATCATCACATTAATTATCTTCGTCAATCTACATAATCCTATAATAAAAAAAAAAGAAAATACTTTTATATCAATAATGAAATAAATAAAATATGAGTAATAATATAGCCAGAAACTCTTGTACAAATTTATTTTGTACAAATTAATGTGGCATGGTTTAATTGGTTGAATTAAATATCTCTTAGTCTACACGATTTATTTTCATTATTTTATATTTTATTTCAACCAATGAATTAATGTCAAAGCAGTTTGTACAAACTTAATTTGTATAAGAGTTTGTGGTTGTATTATCACTCATGAAATAAATATAAATATTGAAATTAATATTTTTAATAAAAAAATATTTACTCTTCCACCTCCTGTTCTTCCTCAAGGAATGTGGCAAATTGAAAGGTTTCAAATCTAAAATAATAAAAATAATATAAGTAATGTAACTCATAATCTAAAACAAGTTTGAGCTAAGGCCTTTAGAATAAGGCTTGATTGAATGGTAACTCATTACTACAACTAGTTAACTAGGCCCAAAAATTTTATAGTACATTTGTATAAATATTTTGATATTTGTTACTTATATTAATATCTAATATTTTACAATTTAAATTTTATTATTTATATATTAATAATTATAAAATAAAATTAAAATTAAAATGGGGAATGGAGAAATGGGGAAAGGATGGGGACTCCAGCTTATCGCCATCTCTTCTCCGAATAAGAAAATGGGTAAAAAATTCATTATTGTCCCTTTCCCGAATAAGAAATTGAGTATAAAATAATTCTCGTATCTCCCCGAAAGGAAAAAATCTTCAAGGGCCCCCGTTCTTGACGAAATGGAAATGTTATTGAGTTTGCAAATAGAAGAAACTAATTTTCTGGATATTGATAAATTGTATTGAAAAATATAAATAAATAAAACTAGGATTAAACCTCTTTTATAACAAGCCTAAATATCACGAATTTACTAAAATAGGCAAATCCAAAATATAATATGATAATTAAATTCTTTTAATCAAAATAAGAAAAGAAAAACAAACGGCACTCAAATCCAAGTTTAAAAAAATAAAAACCTTAGAAAATTCAAGAAAAATAGGAAAAAATTTTAAAACTACAAAACGATCAGGAAAGAAACAAAATTTTCGGTCCGACCACAGGACAAAACAGCGAACACCTTTTGGATTTTGTTCTTCTCGTTGTAAGATTCGAAACGATATATTATATGCTGAAAACAGATATCGACAGCTCAAGTTATGCGCTCTAAAAAGTACCTTACTCACAACACACAACAACCTACATCCGATTTCGTGGGAGTTTCTGTCATGCCTAAAACCGTCATCACTTCTCAAACCACATCTCTAACACTAGGGAATTATGCACAATCTTTCTTTTCCAAATATTAGTATCTGCTAGCACGAGGTTTCTGACTGCTCTCCACGTCAAGATCTTAACTCTTTTTCGGTAACTCACTAGACCAATTAATTTTCCATTAGCCTTGAGAGCTGTCTGAGCTAAGTGTTGTCTGGAAACTTTAAGTTCAGTGCCAGTTGATATCCACTCTTTACCGTAATACCGCCCATATTTATTATAGCGCCATAAATACCGATCTTTTCGTGGAATTCTTGGAAGCTGAATCTGGATCTTGTCAGTATCTTCCTTCATAAAATGCTATTGACTTTCTTCGTCGTTCCAATGCTGGTTTTTATCTATCAATTCGGCAACCACTACATGAATTTTAAGTTATATCATATAAATAAATTATTTTAGTCTTAAAAAGTTGAATCCAACAAGTATAAAAGTAACAATATTAATTCTTTAAATAATTAAATAATTAACTAACTTAAAATATAAGAATTAAACGAATATTAATAAGAAATTATCAAAAGATTGTTGCGAAAGAGAATAATTTTCAAAAGATTGTTGGTTACACATGCTATCTTGTCGTAGTTGTTCATTCAAATCTTGTAAATTTGCATGCGTAGATGATTGATTTCATCTGTGATACATTGTCCAACAACTCTTTTCCCTAGTCATTTTTCAACTGACCCAGATTCCATTACCGAAATTAGGAAATATCCTTGTTAATCTTTTCCTGTAAAAACAAAAGCAAGTTTGTTATATGCATGTGAATTATAAACGGGATAAGCATGAAGGTCATCACTTCTGAACAAGTTGAATTTTTGGTTGGTAATAGCTAGTATAAAAAGAAAAATGAACAAATTGAAAGGGATGAACTCAAAAGGCTTCAATATTTTGGCAATCAATAGCAACTCGTACGTGCCCTTTTCGCAAAGATTTTGATTTGGTCAAGTTATTCACATTTCATTTGAAATTCTTGTATGAGATGATGTGTGGTTTGAGAACAGTACATTGTACATAATAATAAGTCGATGACGAAGCCATTCACTTGATATATCTTTTAACTTTGCAATGAACCAAATCTCTTATATATCAAAATTGAAGGCAGAAATTTGGAAGATACATATACTGAGAATTGGGTTACTTATTTTCTCACATTATTTTGAACATATATCAGCATATTTAAATTTTTCTAAGCAATAAATAATTACTTGATTAGAATATTGCTACATAGCATATGTATGATTGATCTCTACATCATTAGAGACTAATATTAATGTAGCTAAATCATTGTCAGAATAATTTTGTCAACTTAATGTTATTGTATACATGATGAGATAATATTGTTTGATTATCAATCGATAGTGCCATATTGCCATGTATACACGAATTATATTTAATTGGTCACGGGATAAGAACCTTTTATCTACATGCGTGTCCTTTTATATGTAGGCAAAGTGATGCGTGTCTCAAATTTATTATGAAGCTAAGGTCCAACCGTCCAAGAGCTAATACATTTTTTCCTTTTTAATTTATTTAATAGATATAGGTGGGTTGGAGAGAATTTTTAATGTTGTTAAAATGTAATTAGACATCTAAATTGTCTTTCTTGTCCTTAATGCCTAAAAAACACATAATGTTGTTAATTTCGAGATATTTTTTTGTTAGGTTTATGCAAGAATTAATATCTACTTTAGAGTGATATTGACATTAAATTTTCAAATAATTAATAGAACTAGTTAACAATTTTTTTTTTTTACCTTCTCACGAAATACTCTTTGGATCGAAAATAATACTTAAGTACGATTATTTCAGATATTATATCACAATATATATATCACAAATTTACAATCAAGGTCATTATTATTAATTAGGTAGGGATATAAGTAGCTTTATAAAAGAGATTTTATTAAAAAGGCGAGAAAAAAGAAAAGAAAGAAACGCTTCCTAACACAAATACTGGCACCTCCGATTATATATATCTATATATAAAAGAAGACACATGAACAAAGAAACGTACTCTAAGTGAGACAAAGATGAGTCAATCGTTGTTGGCATAGAATGAAGTATTTTATTTAACTTAATTTTGCACTTCTTAATATTATCTCGTTGTTAATTTATTGTTAATCATCAATTTTCCTTTTACGTAAGATAATTAGTTTTGACCCAAGTGTCCTAGCTATTAAATTTAATGCATGGCATTGAACTTCAAGTCTTCAAGCTTGGAATTGTGTCTGTACGTCCAATATTACGGTCATTTTCAAGTGTAAATTATAGTTAAATTACAAATCAAACCGTTTCGTGGGATTATTTAACTATTTAACTTCTCTTATTGGTCAATTCGTGCATGCAATAATTCTAACTTTAGGGGGTCCGCCGTCTAATTTTATATCAAAGCAAGTAAATCATGAAAAAGATGGAAAGACGTATAATTTCGTACGTTTAAAAAGATAATGATATTATATATGGCTGTTGGTGCACTTGAATGGGACTAATTAGAGAAAGTAAAACAACTTATTAATCTCATTCGTTTCCTGAAGTGGGTTTGATTTATTTGCAAAGAAATTGCTGAAGAGTATAATGCATTAAAAAATTGTGTTGTTTAATAGTATTAAAATTTAATTTTATTAAATCGCATAGATGTATTCGCATAAAAAAGATGAGAGTGACAACCGCAAACGCATCAATTAGTGTATTTGGAGAGGCTGTAGGGCAGTTGCATTGCAATTTGCATGGGATCTAAATAAAACGGAAGGTCACAAAAGGACATCGGGATTTGGTAGCTCAAACCAATAAGAACAATTAAGTAAGAGCAATTATTAATGGTTATGTATATATATATTCAAGAAAGTTGATTATATTCAAGCTTTAGATTAATTAAACAAGAATATTATGATGGATGATGCTTTGGAGTAAGTTGAGCTTTGGAAGTTTGTTGCATGCGTACGTACGTGGGGAATGTCAATAGTTTGTGGGGACTTCTTTGACTTTGCAAATGCTTCAAAAGAATCACTCGATTAAGTTGAATATATCTCAAACAAATTAATTATATTTCTCATCTCTTCACAATTTTGAAAAACAAAATGGAGACGTTGGCGTCTAGAAATAATTTTTGTACGTAAATAGAAATTCAACTGCTCACTTTCATATATATTAGGGGTTTAAGTAATATTGAGCTAACACACTAGTAACAAGCAAACCCACAAGCAGAAGCAATCAGCTATCAAACCCCAACCACTGTATCTTCCCCAATGACATGTAAAAGCCCCATACCATACCCCATCTCTATCCCGTTCATATCATATGTTTGATAAATTTTGGTCAAATTTTTATTCTGGTTTCAAATTAATGTTGTTCCTCTGACCCATTTTGACCTAATTCCCAATCTACCAATCACTGCAAGCTGCTGCATTAAGAGTGTTGTCTGCAGCTCTGTATCTGAATAAAACAGTTGTATCTAAGCGGTTGCCATTTATGGCTTTCGTTGAAGTTAGCTACTGACGCAAAGCGTGTGCTCTTATTTATAGTCTCTCTTATCCCTTTCTACTCTTTGTCACAAACTTTAAGGCCACCCTCTGCAACAAAATACATACAAATCAATTTCTTGCATGCCTATACAGTTCACTTGTTCACAGCCGGGGCCCCATGCAGATGCGGCATTCCTTCATTTCTCTGTCTTGTATTTTGCTCAAACCAAGAGTCTTCTCATATTAATGCCTGCTGCGGCTTGACCAGAACTCAGCTCTCCAATCCATGCAGTATCCCAACATGCAACAAACCACTTAAATAGCAATATAATTAAGCTTTCTCCATCTTCTTCTTCTTCAAAGCCATTGATCGGTTGAGAGAGAGAGAGAGCTTGTCTTCTTCTTTCAATTAATACTGCCATGTTCAAACAAGTTTTATTTGCTCTTTTGCTTCTTTTGCTCTGGTTTTCACCTGGGTTTGTGCTTTGCAAAGACGAAGAGCTATCAGTTCTTTTGGAGGTCAAAAAGTCCTTCACTGCTGACCCAGAAAATGTGCTGCATCCCTGGAATCAAAGCAACAGAAATTTCTGTACTTGGAGAGGAATTGCATGCGGGTCGAACTCAGTTCATGTCGTGACTCTCAATCTCTCTGGCTTGTCACTTGCCGGCTCAATATCTCCTTCGCTCGGTCGTTTACAAAACCTAATCCACCTTGATCTTTCTTCTAACAGCCTCACGGGTCCTATCCCAACTGCTCTCTCAAACCTTTCGTCATTGGAATCTCTGCTCCTTTTCTCTAACCAACTGACCGGTACAATCCCAACTCAGCTCGGATCACTCACCAGTCTTCGAGTTTTGAGAATTGGTGACAATTGGCTCAGTGGTCCTATTCCTACTTCGTTTGGTAACCTTGTCAACTTGGTCACTCTTGGTTTAGCGTCATGCAGCCTCTCTGGTCCCATACCGCCGCAGCTCGGGAAGCTGAGTCAAATCGAGAATTTAATATTGCAACAAAATCAACTCCAGGGACCGATTCGTGCTGAGCTAGGAAATTGTTCGAGCCTGTCTGTGTTCACTGCAGCTGAAAACAATCTCAATGGATCAATTCCTGCTGCATTGGGTCATCTTCAGAACCTCCAGCTTCTTAACCTGGGAAACAACAGTCTCTCCGGGGAGATTCCTAGTGAACTCGGTGAACTGAGTCAACTCGGCTACTTGAACTTGATGGGGAATAGGCTTGAAGGTGCAATCCCGAGGTCTTTTGCCAAGATGGGTAATCTTCAGAGTCTTGATTTGTCTATGAACAGGCTAACCGGAGGAATTCCTGAGGAATTTGGAAATATGGGTCAGCTTGTTTTTTTGGTTTTATCAAACAACAACATATCGGGTTCAATTCCCAGAAGAATTTGTTCCAATGCTACCAGTTTGGAGCGCTTGATTCTAGCAGAAATTCAACTTTCTGGTGAAATACCTGTTCAGTTGAGCCAGTGTCAGTCAGTAAAGCAGCTTGATTTGTCCAACAACACGCTCAACGGAACAATCCCCGTTGAGCTTTTCCAGCTGGTTGCGTTGACTCATCTCTATCTTCACAACAATAGCTTGGTGGGTTCAATTTCTCCATTTGTAGCCAATCTCAGCAATCTACAAGAACTGGTTCTATATCATAACAATTTCCAGGGCAGTTTGCCTAGAGAAATTGGAATGCTTGGGAAGCTTGAGCTTCTTTATCTCTATGACAATCATTTATCTGGACAGATCCCTTCAGAGATTGGCAATTGTTCCAGTTTGAAATGGATTGATTTCTTTGGCAACAGCTTCAGTGGGAAGATTCCCACATCTATTGGGAGGCTAACAGATTTGAACTTTCTTCACTTGAGGCAAAATGAACTTGTTGGTCAAATTCCCGCCAGTCTGGGTAACTGTCATCAACTAATCATCTTGGATTTGGCGGACAATAAACTTTCTGGTGGGGTTCCAGCGAGTTTCGGATTCTTGCAAGCTCTGGAGCAGCTCATGCTTTACAACAATTCTCTTGAAGGTAATCTTCCTGGTTCACTGATTAATATTAGAAACCTTACCAGAATTAATTTTTCGACGAATAGATTGAATGGTCGCATTGCCGCGTTGTGTAGCTCGAATTCTTTTCTTTCTTTCGACGTGACAGACAATGAGTTTGATCATGAGATTCCTCCCCAGTTGGGAAATTCACCTTCTCTTGAGAGATTAAGATTAGGAAACAATAAATTCACAGGGAAAATCCCATGGACATTTGGAAAAATCCGTGAATTGTCGCTGTTAGACCTCTCAGGAAATTCACTCACTGGACAAATACCAACTCAGCTTTTGATGTGCAAGAAACTGAGCCATATTGATCTCAACAATAATCTTCTTTCGGGACCAGTTCCGTCATGGCTTGGAACTTTGCCTCAGTTGGGTGAGCTTAAGCTTTCCTTCAATCAATTTGTTGGGTCTCTTCCTAGAGAAGTATTCAATTGTTCCAAGTTGCTTGTGCTTTCTCTTGATGGCAATATGTTTAACGGAAGTCTTCCAAACGAAGTTGGCAATCTGGCTTCGCTTAATGTTTTAACTCTCAGTGGTAATCTACTATCTGGGCCAATCCCTCCTGCTATCGGCAAGCTAAGCAAGCTGTATGAGCTTCGGCTGTCAAATAACAGCTTGAATGGTGAAATACCTTTTGAGATTGGACAACTGCAGAATCTACAAAGCATTTTAGACCTGAGCTACAACAATTTCACTGGCCGAATCCCTCCTTCTATTGGGTCTCTGGCTAAACTTGAAGTGCTCGATCTTTCTCACAATCAACTTGTTGGGGAGCTCCCTTCACAACTTGGTGAGATGAGTAGTTTGGGCAAACTTAATCTGTCTTATAACGATCTTCGAGGCAAATTAAGCAAGCAGTTCTCTCACTGGCCAGCTGAGGCATTTGAAGGTAATTTGCGTCTCTGTGGTAGCCCTCTTGATCATTGCAATGGGCTTGTGTCCAACCAACATCAGTCCACAATTAGTGAATCATTAGTGGTGGCAATCTCAGTAATTGCTACTTTATCTGCAATTGCTCTGTTGATAGCTGTAGTCACCCTCTTCTTCAAACGCAAGCGTGAATTTCTCAGAAAGAGCAGTCAAGTGAACTACACTTCCTCGTCCAGTTCCTCCCAAGCACAACGAAGGCTGCTCTTTCAGGCTGCTGCAAAGCGAGATTTTAAATTGGAAGACATTATGGAAGCCACAAACAATCTCAGTGATGAGTTCATTATTGGCTCCGGAGGATCTGGAACAATTTACAAAGCTGAACTTGCCAATGGAGCAACAGTTGCAGTCAAGAAAATTTCTTCTAAAGATGATCTTCTGTTGAATAAAAGCTTCACCAGAGAATTTAAGACACTGGGGAGAATAAGACACCGGCATCTAGTCAAATTGATGGGGCACTGTTGCAATAAAGGAGCAGGTTCAAATCTGTTGATATACGAATACATGGAGAATGGAAGCGTGTGGGATTGGCTGCACAAACAGCCTGTAAATATCAAGATGAAGAAGAGCCTTGATTGGGAGGCAAGGTTAAAAATAGCAGTGGGATTGGCACAGGGTGTGGAATATCTCCACCACGATTGTGTACCCAAGATCGTTCACAGAGACATCAAATCAAGCAATATATTGCTTGATTCCGACATGGAGGCACATCTGGGGGATTTCGGGTTGGCAAAAGCTCTTGTTGAAGATTATGACTCGAACACAGAATCAAATATGTGGTTTGCTGGTTCTTATGGTTACATTGCTCCAGGTAATAAAACTTTTTCTGCTTTGAATAGTACTGACTTTATCATATCATACTGCTCTTATCTAACATTTCAGTCTGCTTTCAGAGTATGCTTATTCACTCAAGGCAACCGAGAAGTGTGATGTTTACAGCATGGGGATTGTGCTGATGGAGCTTGTTAGCGGAAAAATGCCAACTGATGCAACCTTTGGGGTGGAAATGGATATGGTGAGATGGGTTGAGATGCATATGGAGATGTCAGGCTCTACTCGAGAGGAGTTACTTGATGATCATATGCAACCACTCTTACCTGGAGAAGAATGTGCAGCATATCAAGTGCTTGAAATAGCACTGCAGTGCACAAAAACCAGCCCCCAAGAGCGACCCTTATCACGGCAAGTTTGTGACCTCCTCCAGAATGTATTTAACAACAGGATTGTGGATTTCGACAAGCTTCATATAGATCCTTATACATGACTGATGTGATTATGTTCTCACAGCATTGACGTTTGATATCAAAAGGCAGAGTGCTACTGGTTAGAGCGGTCTTTTGTTTAGTGGATTTTCGGAAAACAACTTGCATTTTTCAGTGATGAAGATTGTTCACCCGTGTTTTAATAATGTCATCTTTTATATATCTCTCTTAAATTGTTACAATAGTGCTTTCCCATAATCCATGGTCCGTTAAAAAATAGAATCCCAATTGAAGCTTGCAATTATGCTAGGAGGATGCCACGCCCCTTTCACAGCCAGAAAGATTCGGATAGACGAAATACTACCAGGCAGCTTCGTGCAATTTTATTCATAACCTCAATTGTGACCATATTGGCAAATGCTTCAAACAATTTTGTGCTGATTTAATGAAAATTCATGATAAACGTTTAAAAGCTAGGTGTATGCAAAGTTGATTTAGACCTGGAATCTTGATAAGCGTAGATGCTTCAAGTGCTGCTGCGTTGTATTTCTTTAATAAGCCAGACATCTATAAGTCGGCTCAATATTGAGATGAATCAGATGTTCCCAATCGCTTCAAATTATTATAGAATGTATGGCATTAGCCTGTTCCAACAAAAACAGCACAGAGCTTATGTCCAGCAAACTTAAAAATTACTTCCTTACAAAGAAAACAGAAAACAAGCTTAAGAAGCCAGTCATATTTATCAAATTGAAAGCAACATATTTTGTAAAAGAAATCCTTCTTTGGAGATACCACTATCCCCCGCAGACCGGCACTACTCATCATCATCATCTGCAAATGAACAAAAAAGAAGTTAAGACAAAATTCTGCCGGGTGCACTTTTTCTACTGTAATAAAAATGATGAGAGGTAATCAGTAACAGATGATGAACTTTTGTCATCACTTTCATTTTGCTGAACTATGGCAACCTTTCAAGTCACCTCACAAGAAAATTTTTAATAGTGGACAAAGTGACAGCAGTTCAACATAGTTATGACTCTTATGAGTAGTGCCGTACGAAACTTAAATTTGAAAGATATATATTTCTTCAATGGCAGTTGAAAGGAACTTGTTAATAATTGCAAAACAAAGTCATGAAATGAACCAAAAATGGCAGTAAAAACTTATAATCTTTCAAACACAATCAAGCTGTAATGTTTGTGATAAACTGCAGGCACAAGTGAACATACATAAATAAGCAGCACAAACTGACATGCAAGCATAGTTATCACACTAGGCTCAGCCAACTCGCGCTGGTAAATCATACCACAGAGCATTCTGGTTTTCCAATTGGGCCACTGGCCAACCTGAACAAACCCGGTTAATCTTGCAAAGGTCTTTACTCAGACTTAGTATTTTAGTTTCACAGATTCTCTTTACCTACTTTTAAACTTCTTATGCAACTCCTTTTGCTCTCTCATATGGTATGGAAGACAAAGGTCCAAGAAAAGTACAAATACTAGATGGGAAAATATCAAATGGAAATCTCCACACCTGTGGTCTAATTCAAAGACGAAAACCAAACATATATTCTCTCTCAGATGTGCAAGAATGACGAGGAAAACATCGGTCATTTGCAGAATAAGCCTTTTTGGGCGGCTGCTGTGTTAGGGTGATTCCAGCATCTTACATCTCTTTGTTTACACGCACCTAAATGCCCCAATATTTTATGGTAATTAGACTAAAATTACACTCTTAAAAAAGGTTGCCACTTATGGTCACTAACTATTTCCACAGTCCAAAATCATGTGTACCGTGTTGGGATGGATATCCCAGCTCAATTATGCCTGCACCTTCCTACAACCAAAACTCATGGGCTCATTCTTGAACTTAGCTTGTGAATGCAACCACGACCACAACCAGAATCCGATTTTTTGTGCTAATCTCATATCTTTGTATTCAACAAATAACAATAATACTGTAAGGAATTGCAATTTGACCATTCACAAAAAATTGTTCTCTAACATTCAATATGTCAGCCAAAACCAAGGCAAAACATCAAAAGGTCAAATTTCTTTGACATCATATCTAATTATAGCTTCAAAAAATATATGGCGAGAGCATTGACATAGCACTAGAGCATTTAAAGATTCAATAATTCCAAGATAATCAACAGAATTAAAAGTAAGTAAAGAAAGAATAATAATAGTAACAATACCGAAATAACGGCGCTCGTTGGCAGCCTTGGCCTTTTCAAGCATTTTGTCAAGGTCTTGCTGTAGCTGAGCATCCCATTTGACCAACTGGTTAACAAACACCGCCCCCAATCCCATGCCCAAAAGATGTTCCCAGGGATCTGCGCTCATATAAATTAATCCCAATGAAACAAACAAACAAACAGACAGACAGAAAATTGGAGCCAGGGTTTAATCTGACCAATTTTTTAAGGAAAAAATACACAGAAAAATTAAAAGAAAAAGAAGAAAAGCATACGCCTCATATATGGGAGCTTTCGAAGTGCATTGGAATACATCTGGGTTCCCAATCCCAGCAATGCTCCGATCATCGTTGCACTCCACGCCATTTCTTTCCGTTTCTTTATTTTCTTTTTTTCTAATTTTTCGCTTTTACTTCCCCTTCTCGAGTTGAGCGAGTGTGCTTGCGACTCACGATTAACTTGGTTGTAAAACCGGCTTGTCGGGCCGAGCAGGTCCGAAGCCCGAGCTAACAACTTTAAGCCGGTAAAGCTTTCACATGGGCCGCTCTCAGGGTCCAGTCAACTTATTATTCTGTCTAGTAGGAGTGGTAGTGGATTTCAACACCCCTAATAAAAAAAAAAAACTATTATTATTATTATTATTATAAAAAAATTTTCGTCGTTATTTGTTTAACTAGACCCATATTTAGACAGTCATCATTAGTCCAATTACAAACTCACATTTCCACCTCGGTTCAATTTTCACGGATTAAAAATGATGATAATTTCATTTTTTTAATCCTTATCATTGCGTTTAGACTCTAAATACACCAGCTTCCAAAACGTTACTCTAACTTATTGTTTAATAAATGATGGTTTTTCATCTCCATCTAAACTTAATTTGAAAAAAAATAAAAATAAAAATAAATACATCCAATAGTACAGTGATCCGATAGTAATTTTATGATTTACATGTGTTTATTATTAGTCAATCACTTCAAAGCATGCTAAAGCGACCGTATACTCTTTCGCGATCAAGGGCAAATTTAAGCCTTAAGACTAGCAGAGTCCTTCACTTTTGTCATTTTCTTTCATTTGATTGCGCCACATTGCATAAATGTCTGCCATTTGGAAGACGTAACTTGCTAAATTTCTTAGTTTAGTTAAGATTATTTTGCACGCTGATCCTAAAGATAATGTAACTAACATCACCCGGATAATAGCATTTGAACCGACCAAAAATTGATTATTTACTCTAACAATGTATATACTCATTAATTTACTAAAAAACTTAATATGAATTTTTGTAAAAAATATATGTCTTAATGATATTGTTCTTGTGAACCCACAGTATTTTTAAAGAATCCATTTAATAAGTTGAGCGGATGAGAATGAGAGTGGAGGAAAAACTCTAAATTAAGAAAGTGAGTTATATCATTTATGAAGAGATAAATTAAAGGTACAAAATAGAAATTAGTAGTCTAAAATCAAGGCCGAAATGCTGACATGGTAACCCAATTAAACAGCTCTGAAATAAGTCAATTCAAAGCATTCATTAAAAATACACATGGCGTATATGGTATGTACAGAGCTGCAAATACCACGCTCTGCTCTTTGGATAAAAATCAATCTTTTTTTTTATTTATTGTTAACTTTCGTGCTCTAAATCTTATTTATGGACCCACCGTTTCTCAACGGTTCAATCCTAACGTCTTTCGCACCAAAATTCCCCCACTCTTTTTAGGGATATTACCCTGTTGTCCCTGTATTATTAAATTTAACATTTAAATCTATAATACTTCAAAATGTAACATTTTAGTCCCTTACCGTGAAATATTTATATCATTTTTTACCGTTGTCGATGTTCCGGAAGAGAAGCAAAGTATTCTTCTAACCCGGTCAGTCAGCAGTCAGCGCATTCACAGTTCATCTTATTAAATTTTTTTTAAAAAAATTTGGTTCGATGGTGTAAAAATTAAATAATTCAATTTTTTTTTGAAAATTTTCGTTACAAGAAATCAATGAGACAATTAAAATGCTTGATTGAAGTTATGTTAACTAAAATTAAGCATACTAAGGGATATTCAAGTTTTTTGTTTAAATTTATGAAAAATTTATTTATTTCATACTCATGTGAGCAGTATTTGAATCTCACATGTGCTATTTATTTTTAATCATTTATTTTATATATATATATTTTAATTTATCACCTAGAGAATAAAACTTTCTTGACAAATTAAAAAAGCATTAAAAAATCTGACTTTTTATCTTAAATTTGAATGAAAGGTTTTAATTTGAAATATCAAAATTATCTAACTTTTTTTTCAAAAAAAAAGAAAAGAAAAAGAAAAAGAGTTTAACCCAGTTAAAATTTCTACTTTGGTCAAACAAGAGTATTTATTTCTTTATGGACTTAGTTACACATTTTTTAAAATTTGCGATATCTATACAATATCTTATAGAAAGGTGAACCAAATTGTAAATAAGAAGAAAAAGAAAAAGAAAATCCCTCTGTTTTCGTCTTATTTAAGATACTAGGAAGAATAAGAAATTTCCTGAGAATCTCAGCTGTTGCTGCTCTCTCTGAATTAATTAATAGCCACTGTAATATTCAAAAATACAAAAGCTCCTTCTCCTTCCTCTTCTGTTTCTCTGTCACTGGTATTTATTTTTTTCTAAATAAAAATTGTTTTTGTTCTGTTTTTTATTCGCTCTTTTTTAAGACAATACAGCCACAGAAGATTTCTTTCTCTGTTTCAGTTACAGAAAAACGAGCTCTAATTTTAGCAAATGAAAACGAAAATGAACTAATATTCAGTGGGGTTTATTATACACAACCGTATAACAAACCAACCATTTTCAATCGTACAATAACAGAGCACTCTGTTTTTTTGTGTGATCAATTTTTTCTCTCCAGACATTGGTTCGCTCGCTTTCAATCCCCACAAACAATGGCCTTCTTCTTGTTCATTTTGGTTTTTTTGTAGAGTCTTTAGTTTATTTATTTTATTCTTTCTGCTTTCGGTTTCGACAATGGCTTCTTCGCAAGTCGAAATCGTTTCGTCTTCACCATTTGGTTGTGTTTTGAAAGACAATAACAGGCGAGACAGATGCAGAGAGAGAAATGCCAGAGCCGCTGCTTTCCAGAAGAATTTGAAAGAGTTGGTGAGAGATCATTTTCAGAATTGCATAGCGGTCTCTGCAGACGATGAAGATGAGAATTCTAATACGAATTCACGAAAGCGAGTTGATTCTTGGGCTCCTAAAGAAGAGGGGACTAATGGTAACGAGCCGAATCATAATCGAAACTTGAGATTCTTGAGCAATAATAACAATGGAAAAAAGAAAAAAACCGTTAATGATGATGACTATGGATATGGCTCTTCGATCCTGAGCTCAAGGCAGTCGAGGATTTTGGATAGGTGGGCGGCGAAGCAGGCCCGAGAAATGGTGTCAACGATTGAGAAACAGAGTCAAGAGGCAGAGCTATTGGCTTCCTCTGCTTCTGCTTCTTCGTCATCAAATCCCAAGAAAGAGAGCTTGCAAAGCCTCCAAAATCCGCCAGCTGAGTCAGAGGCTTCAACTGCGGCTGGTAATCGTGGAGCGTCTTCGCTTGTTCAGATGTGGGAAAGAAGGCTAAATAGATCAAACAGTTTGAATAATACCCTGAACCCTGTATCAACTTCAAGCAGGACGAGTTCAGGAGTTAGCAACAATGACAGTGAAGCATCAAGAGCGTCTGAAATGGGGGATTCTGCCGATGAGGGAGACGAAGCTCGGACTAATAATGAAGACTCTTTTGTAGATTGGGAGTCTCAATCTGATAAGACTGCACACAGTGAGCCGCCAACTAGGAGGTGTTCAGATGCTGGAGAAAGTGAAAAGGTTAGAATTGCTGATATAATCAAGAGGTTGACGAATGCAAGTGATGATGTTAATGATCATGATACCGGTGCTAGTCAACGTGAATCACCATCAAGAGAGCGCAGGCATTCGCCAGTAATGGATCCGGCTGAGCCAAGAGAGCCGCAAAGAGAAAACAGAAGCTTTTCGCGGGTCATATGTTCGCCAAAGATTAGAGGGAGGCAAGCTTTTGCTGATTTGCTTATGCAGCTTGAGCGCGACAGGCACAGAGAACTTGATGCATTGGCGGAGCGTCAAGCAGTTTCAAGATTCACTCACCGCGGTCGCATTCAGGTAAAAACTTATTATCTTTTTTATACAATGTTTTAAGTACTTTACAAATTTCTTACCATTTCAACACACAGATTAACTTATGTTCTGTGATCAATCTGCAGGCAATGCTTAGGCTTAGATTTCTACACCGTGGCATGGCAATTCAAGATCAACAATTATCACTGACAGCCGGTTCAAGATCATTTAACCGGTTATCACAAAGGTCTGCAATCAGGCATCTCAGGTAGATAAATGCAATCTTTAAAAAAAAAAAAAAACATATTTGGTATTGAAGAATCATTGACATTTGCTTAGGATTTAATACAACATAACCATGCATATGACATTAATGATTCAGTACTCAAAAGAGAGTAATTTAGATTATGTATATATAGAATTAATAAATGAACTGCAAAGAAATGATAACTGTGATGAAGTTGTTAGATTAAAATTATAGAATCAATCCATTCCTTGTGTTTGTGGATTTCTAAGCTTCCTTTGGTTGTGATTGCATTTTTGTCGCAGACCAGAATATAGGCAAGACTAGATGGGTTTGAAAATGGATTTTAATATTCAATAAATTCTTTCAAGGTTGATCAAAATATTTTGGCAAGTATAAGCTGAATCTTGTTTCTTTTAATTTTCGAAACATTCAGCTGTATTATTATATGCTGGGAGAAATTGTTGCTAGTGTCTGTTAACATGGATGTCAAAAAAATTTAGGGAAAAATTCAGTCCTGGTACTGATCATGGAGTCACGGCCCAGAATGAGGCAACTACTTCAAGAAACCCCCATGGGGAGATGGAGAACAACACTTTACATTTGAAGGATTCTTCCAATGCCAGCGGGCTAAGAGAAGACAGTCAACTTCAGGAAGCTACTACTGCTGAGAGAATGAGAACAGCTTCAGAAGATAAGTCCGTGTCACAAAAAAGTGGAGAACATCAGAAAGAAGCCAATCCAAAAACTGATGCCACACAGAAAGGAACTATGATGAATACTACCTCTGATCATCAGAAAGAAGCCACTCCAAAAACTGATGTCACAATGAAAGGACTTAACATGGACACTACCTCCGATCATCAGAAAGCAGCCAGTCTGAAAGCTGATGCCACAAAGAAAGCACTTAACAAGGTGACTACCTCAGATCATCAGAAAGAGGCCAACCTGAAAACTGATGTCACACAGAAAGGACTTAACATGGAGACTACCTCTCTTGAACTACAAGGAACTGCTGACATGATGACATCCTTAAATGGTAGAGGTATAAGAAGTGAGATAGCGGAAAATCAAGAAGCCAACACTGATGGGAAATCACAGCCAACAGCATCCTTGGATGGTCAGAATGCAAATGAAATGGCAGATGACGCAGAAGAAGAAGAGACAAATGTGCAGCAACATCTTTTTCTTGGTCCACAGGAAAATGCAGAAACAACAGCCTCCCTGAATGATTGGGATGAGAATGAACTGGCTGAAGAAGAAGAAGAAGAAGAGACCTATTTGCAGGACCAATTTCCAGAAACCAATTATGACTGGATTAGTGAAATATCTCGCCCACGAAGTTATTGGGAAGATTGTAGGCAAAAATGGTACCGGGAGATGCTTAATAGCAGCTCACAGAATGAGGAGATACGCCAACTTCTTGAGAGGTATGCAGGCTTTTGCTATAATTCTTTATTTCCTCCGCTTGCACTCACAGACATACAACTCTAATGGAAGCAAAACAATTGCTTCTATGGCAAGATTAAAATAAAAGGTGGTTCAGAGAACATTATAAACACTGTGTTTTGCTACAAGAACTAGCTTCTTACAGTCATTATCACAATTAAGAACCTGACGTACTAAGCTTGGAACAAAATGCTCTCATAGACCATATTTTCTTACTGATATTATTTTTATTAATTCCAGTCCATGGAAACTATTATCAGTTAATGGTGATATGAACTGACAAAGATAGGTAGCATAGATTGATAAGTTATGTGAGAATAAAGATATATCCTCATTACTAAAGATCTGTTCCGCTTAGAAGATACAAATGTTTATCACCTTATATTGCAAACTGAATGGCCAATTTGTGCATGCAGAAGAAGAGTATCAACTTTTCTTTCCAGTGACTTCCGCGACAGAATGGACCAATTGATGACCGCTCGTGTAGAAAGACAAACGGAGCTAGAAGCCTATCAAGAAGAAGAAGAGGAAGAGATGAGTCAAGAGAGAGTAGGCCAATTGTTGTTAGCTCACCTACAAAGACGTGTGCATTCAGCAGCTAGTCAAGAAGGAGAGCAAGCAGAAGAAGGAGATCAGGTGGAAGAAGTAGATGAACCTATAGTAGTCGAAGAAGAAGAGCAAGAACCAGAACACCGAGAAGAAGATGAACCTGTCGAAGAACAATGGAGTCCAACAAGTCCTCTGTTCCATGAAGCAAGTGATGATTTTGATCAATCCTCACCATCTGTGCAAACGACTTCTCCATCGACGATACAAACATGGAGTTATCAAGATCGTGAAGTTGGAGATGAGTCTGATCCAGTTGCATCTACATCTTCACCCCAGCCTTTACCGGCTCAAGCTTACTATCAAGATAGTCGGCAGTCTTCTTCCTCTACGAATCACATATCAATAGTGAGTATAACTAAATCTTCCTAAATTGATCTTAGTTGAACCTTATTCAATTCCTCTTCAAAAGACTCAACTTGCTTGAATAATTGAAGGAAACGGAACTCATTTATGATTTAAGAGGACAAATTGAACAACTCCACCGTGAGATGTCTGAGCTGAGAAAATCAGTGCAGAGTTGCATGGACAAGAAAGTGAAATTGCACCAATCCAACCAACAGGAATTTCATGCAGGTGAGCTTGGGGATACAAAATTCATATCTTCTTCATTTAGATGCCGTCTTCTTAGTTTGGTCTTGATCATTAAGCAAATTGCAATGACATTTTATTACATTTCAAGGGATGGGGAATAACTCGCTTTATGATGCACCAAAGAAACGCAGTTGTTGCATTTGCTGTGAAATGCCGGTGGACTCACTTTTGTACAGGTTGGTGCCTTAGCTTTGAACCCAAACAATCCTTTCTCTGTTTGGATTCCCATTCTCTGAGCATAAGAAATACTCATCTACCGGCTAAATTTTCTAATGTTATACAGATGTGGGCATATGTGCACCTGTCTCAAATGTGCCCATGAGTTGCAATGGAGTAGTGGAAAGTGTCCAATATGCCGAGCTCCAATTGATGACGTTGTCAGAGCATTCATGGATTCAGAGTTCTGGTGAACGAGTTCTTGCGCTAGAGGACCGTCTTTATTGCTGAAGCTTGGATCGAAAATTGCAAATACTTTTTGCTTGCTTTTTTTATCTAATCACCATAACTCTACTTCACCCCAACTTAATTGACGTTAATCATGGTTTCACCTTTGCACATAGCACATGTTTTTTGGAGGGGAGACAGACAACAATTTCTTTCTACAGACAATTTTCTTTTTTTTTTTTTGGGGAAATTTTCTTTGACCGTTAACTGTATAATTGTAAATCTGACCAGATTGACAAATGAATGCTTGTTCTTCACTGGTCATGTTACCATCCTCTGTACATATTATGCCATTATACATTGTGTAGACAATGACAATAACAAGTTTCAATCCTGTCACTCTCTTTCACTAGAAGTGTGTGTGTGTTAAGGTAGATGCTGAGAGAAGATGTAACCAAGAATTTTTCTGGGCGACAGGAAGTTTCAATTAGGAAATACAACATTATCAAATTGAGAAGGCCTGCAGAATAATGAGTGGTCTACTTCTATTGTTCTTTCACTTTGTTGAATGTGGATAACATTAGTTGACTTGCATACAAAGTTGTCCTGAATTCTGCTTCAAGAAATAGTAAAGGTCTCTTGAGAATCAATTTTTTTTTTTTTTTAACTTCTATGAAACTGAAAACCAATCAACGCAGTTGTATTGAACCAGAAGAACTGAAAACATAATCGAGAAAATTTAAGAAAACTCTTTGGATGATAAAGATTTATTAACATGGACAGTTGAAACGAGCTTAAGATCAGGGAAGTCTGCGTTATGCAATCTCTTCTACTAAAATCTGCATTGTACATAAGCCAAAGAGTAGTTGCATTGAACCTTGTTCACTGTTGTGTCATGTATGTGAGGGATTTGGATTTAGTGCTGAGCCGACCTATGTTCAACTCTTCATAATCTTCTGTCACACGTGTATGAATAGTAATATGCGGTTAAAATTTAATTAATTTTATATTCTTATCTAATAACTACTAATTGTATATTTCCAAAAAGTCAGCTCAGCACTAAATCTAAATCCGCATGTGAGATATCAATGATATGGAAGCCTAAAGAATTGGGCTCAAAGCCCCACATCCTGAAACAGAGAGGATGTTGAACCAATTTACACTTGATTAAATATCCTTTTTAGAAGTGTTGAAGTTCCTGAAATTGAAATATGTAAATGAACCCAGAAAGCTGCAGGGGATGATGAGAGTGGATGGCAATTTCCGGGTCCGGGTCCGGGTTTGGTCTTTCCGGATCCGGACCCGGATACAATTTTTATAGACCGGACCCGGATTAAAACCCGGTTTTTTTTAATCCGGGTCCGGTCCGGGTTAAACCCGGAAAAATCCGAGTACCCGCATTCCGGGTTTTGAACCCGGATTTTCAAACAAATTTATGTATCATGCGATTCATGCCAAATTATTGGTATTACACTATTACTAGGTGGATCATTGGCCTTGGACGTGGATGTGCTTCTAGATACTACAGTTTTTTGAACACATACGCTTCTCGCAATATTCATCTTCACATTTACAACATTACAACTTACAAGTACCTATTGTTCTTTGGAAAAATTTCAGAACCAGCTCAAAATTAAGATGTATTCCCCCTTGTTATGCACCTCCGACTAAGAACTTAAACAAAAATAAATAAACTTATCCTAAACAAAATCAAATACTAATTACATGACATCTAGATTTTAAAACAAATACAATACAAATATATAATCTAAAATTCAAAGTTTCAAAATAATAAATATCCACAAATGTAAATCCATAACATAAATTTACAATTCAAAGTTCAAATTTCAAATTACTAGTTTAAAGACTAAACTCTCAATCATCAACTTCATTTGACTGTTGTTCACTCATCAAACTTTCATCAATCAAATGCTCCGCAGAAAGTATTGCTTCCTCCGGAATTCCATCTAAAAGAAATGCATAAATCATAAACATAATGAACAAGACAACTAATTCGTGATAAATTGATAATAAAAATACTATAAGAAATTAATTTGATTCTAATAAATAAATTTTCCATACCTTTTAGGTTTTGTTCAAGCCAAAACCAATTTTGAGTGCACACCAACGCCTCCACTGTAGATGGATGAAGTCTACTGCGATGAGGGCTCAAATGTCTACCTCCAGTGCTGAAAGCGGACTCAGAAGCAACTGTTGATACAGGAATAGCCAAAAAGTCTCTTGCGATCTTTGCAAGTATAGGATATTTACTTTGATTATTCTTCCACCATGACAAAATATCAAATTGACTAGTTGATGGCAAAGTACTTTCCTCAAGATAAAGCTCTAATTCTGATTTGGAATGACTATTTTGTGTGTTTTCATTTCTAAATGATGCCCACTCAGCAGCCATATCATCTAAGTCTAAGTCCAACATATTGGAATCACCTACTGTAACAGCTTCAGAATTGGTAGAATCATTAACCCCCCCACTTGAATTTGATGAATGTTTTACTTCATTCTCATGCACTAAATCAACAAATAACTTATGCACCCTTTCAATTTCAGTTTCAGCTTTTCCCCCATATATTTTAGGAAATAAAAAGTTAATCAGTAGCATTTTACGCCTAGGATCTAACATAGTCCCCACCGCAAGAACTCCATGAATAACATCCCAATACTTGTCATACTTTGCAATCATCCTAGTGGCCATATTTTTTATCCCCTCAATTGGTGATTGCAACCATGCATTCATTGACAATCTAATTTCACAAATCTTTGCAAAAAATAAATTAGATGTCGGATATCGTGTCCCTGAAAAAAGTTCTGTCAACTTATAAAAGCTTTTTAAATACTCACACATAAGTTTTGACAAATTCCACTCTGACTCACTAGGCAAAGATGTATAATTTCTCTCACGTTCCTTCAAACGATCAAATACATCTTTATACAACAATGCAGTACTAAGCATCAAATAAGTGGAGTTCCATCTAGTTTTACAATCAAGTACCAAGTTCTTGGTTTCCTTAATACCTAATTGTTTTTTTGCATTCTCAAAATTTTCAATTCTAGCCGGTGTTGCTGTCCAGTAATGAACACTATCTCTAATTTTTTCAACTCCCTTTTGTATCACGGATAAGCCATCCTTAACTATCAAGTTTAATATATGAGCACAACAACGCATATGAAAGAATTTGCCACCCATAATCATTGAACTAGTAGAAAATTTCCCCAACAACAAGTCAATCATGGAATCATTTGCAGCACAATTATCAACAGTTATGGTGGACAGCTTTCTATCTATATTCCAATTCATCAAACAATCATACAACTCATTACACATTATCTCACCACTATGTGGAGCTGGCACATATATAAACCTAATAATGTAAAAAAAAAAATCAGATATTAAATAATACATTAATTTATGCTTAAGCCAAAAAAAAATTAAAGAAGAGTTATCAAGAAAATTACCTCATAATGCGACTTCGCAACATCCATGAGCTATCAATGTAATGTGCCGTAATAACCATGTACCCTTTCTTTTGGTTACTGGCAGTCCACATATCTGTAGTAATCGCAATTCTACTCTCACAAGCTTCTAAAATACTCATCGTCTTCTTCTTCTCAACATCATAAAGCTTCAAAATTTCAGCTTTGATGGTGTTTCTACTAATAGTCTCAATAGAAGGTTGCAGTAGTTTCAGCAGATCATAAAACCCAACATATTCAACAAATGCTAGGGGAAGCTCATGAAGTATAATCATCCTAGCCACAAAAAGCTTTACTGTTGCCATATCCCACTTTGATTCAGAACTGCAACTACTAAGTACAGTGGTTCCATCAGCTTTAGAAGAAAAAGATAGGTGCATTTGCTGTACATTCTTAAATGACCTCCGAGGACACCGTTTAGCATGATTGATCAAGTGATTAGTACCTTTCGAATAATGTCCTTGCATAACCAGCCCGCAATAATTGCAAATTGCCTGAACTTCCTCACCCAACTTAACTTTTTTGAAATGATTCCAAGCATCAGACACTACTCTACCACCACCACCTCGTTTTTTTGAAGTTACAGGAATAATATTACCCCTACGGCCACGGCCATGGCCACGAGATACTGCTGTTGAATCTGGTTCTAATTCAACAGCAGTTTCGCAGTTATTTTCTGCTTCTATCCTAACACACACACTTTCATCACTTTTTTCAAAGGCATCCACATCAATTCTTTGCTCATTTTCCATCGTGAATTTGTCACCCTACATAACATAATTTTTTCTATAATTAACAATCAATCTAGCAACCAATCCAGCAACTATACAACCATTTCTATTCTATTAACAGCAACCATAAAAAAAAATTCAAAACTAAACCAATTACAAATGCCAAAAACGAAGCATAACAGAGCATGCATACTAAGCATAACAGAGCATAACATTTTGGCCAACAACAATAAATATAATTTACCCACTCTTTTGTGTTGTTTTTTAATACATGGTTCCAGTTTGGTTCAAATGATTTCTCCAATTTCAGCGACCAATGCAAATTGCAGAGCCATCTTAATCAAACTCCAAATAAAATAGGGTCTCTAAGCCAAATCTTATTCATCCAAAGATGCAAGTTAATTAAATACGAGAAGTCATCAATCTATCATAACTCTTTTTAAACAGGAAAAGCATTTTAGGCATTATGTTCATTTTCGTCGCCACACCTACACAAACTTACAAGTATTATCCAATTTAAGCGTGGCCCGAAATGGTAGAATTAAATGGTAGAATTAAAGCATAACAGAGCATAAATTATGAAGAAAACAGTCGAGACTCACAAGAAGTCAGAACACAGCCACGAGAAGGTGATGCCGACGAGACGAACACAGCTGCTCAGCGAGATGGTGGCCGCCGAGGTGATGACGATGTTGATTAAACTGATTTGATGAAGAGAATCAGAGAGAACCGAGAGGAGAGAGTGAGAGATTGAGAGAGGAAATGACAGATCTGGGAAGGGGGCTGCAAATCGCGAATTCGTGAATCGTGACTTAGGGTTTTCTTTTTTTTTTTTTTTCTATTTATATTAAACGATTTATAAAAAAAATTAATATTAAAATAAAAAAATCCGGGTCCGGGTTTCGGATTTACGGGTTACTTGAATCCGGATCCGGACCCGGAAATATACGGGTTTTATATTTTCAGCTTGCATTCCGGATAAAAGTTGCTCCGGGCCGGGTTAAACCCGGCCCGGAAAATCCGGGTTCAGTCCGGGTGCGGGCCGGGTGCGGGTTTGGTTGCCATCCCTAGATGAGACCATAACAATAAAAGGTTTAGAAAGAAAAACAAAAACAAAGAGGAGGCTAAAATTGAAACTAAAAGAGTCAAAAATCTTCCAGGAATTGTGAAACCTCTCTTAAACACACCTTTCGGTAGACCCTGATAAATTTTTCCACTACCAGCATGCTGCCAATGAATTGACAGAGTCCTGAGCTACTGGCCAAGGCCATATTTGTTCAAATAAAATGTCACATCTTGAGAGTTGACAGATCCGGATCACCTGATAAAAACTTTTCTGAGGACAGTAATTTTTATGTGGTTTTAGTTTACTTCTAATGTTTTTTATTGTTATTTCTTCAAAGTACATATGATCTCTTTTCCATATATTTGGGGGAAAAAAAAAGGAGAGAGAGAGAGCTTGACAAATAATATCTTGATAGACAGTTAATTTAAAAACTTACGAATACCACTTTGAGATTTATAGTTACGCTGAAATGAAAAATGAAATGCTTACATAATCTATCATCAAATCTCATAAACGTGTCGTGATCAATAGTAGTAAAACCTCACCAAAATGTTAGCGTGTGTTACGATTGATTAGCACATGGGGTTAGCTAGCAGCGTTATTAGCATCACCGATGAACATGCAACTTAACGAAAACCAGGACCGCTGATGGCCCCTAACTTTCCAAGAGACATCGATGGCTTTCGAACTTGAAAATGGCTTAAACCAGTGCATTTATTCAATTGGTTAAATGTTAGTAGAGCATATTTTATCCTATGGTCTGGTCACTTCAATTAGCTTCTTGTGAACTGTGTCCACACAAGACGACTTGCAGGCTTGTGTTTAGATTCATGTGACAAGTCTGTTGAATGAATCATAACTTAACAAGGCCCTCCACATACAACTTATCCTCTTAAGTAAATAATAACGATGGATCTGCATCCAAGGTCCCCTTAACAAAGAAATTGGTTAGAGCACACAGACATTACATTTGAGTCCCACATCACTTGAATATACAATATGAAAGGTCTTTGTCACCCCCCGATTCCTCAAAGAGATGCCAAGCACCAGGGTCCACATTGCCATTCTGTGCTTCGTGTATGAACAGAAACAATCACTTTTCATTAATGCAATTGTGATTGGTTTGCAACAGCTCACAAGCCAAGTCCAATTATGTCAACTTATTCTTGTTTTCCTTTATTGCATCAAATTGCTCCTTGTGATAAGGCTCTAACGGAATATGTTATATGTCTGTAGCCCCTCATCATGGGTAACAGCTATTTTTGTTCCTTACGGCAGAATCATATAAAATGATATATAATTAATCGCTATACCCAAAAAATTGAGCTACAAAGGGCCCATTAATTTAATACTTAATCTATCTAATTTTGAAATTGAATGCATTAAACATTAACAAACTTGTAATACAAATGTATTAGATTTTCTATTCAGCCTAACAGAAACAAAATCCCTCGCAATCCGTGTGAATCAAATTTAATTAATATATTTACATGTGTCGTCGGGCTTTACCTCACAACTAATAATTTATTAAACACCCAATCGCAGCTATAACTTTTAAAGCTATAGTACTTCAGTGTGAAACAAATCTTTAAAATTATTTTAGCCTAATTTTATCAGCACAACTGATTATTTTTAATAGTACGGAGCTTAAGAATAAAGATTATAAAAACAAAATTTTTTATCTCAACTCAATGTCCGAAAGGGGTTCTCACGAAATAACGAAACTAAAAGATAAGAACCTCTATATCAGCCAACTGATAAAGAGACTTGATAAATGAGTGAAACCAGCAAAATATTTGAATTTGAATATCAAACGGTTAAATTGTGTCCCAAATATTTAAGGACACCATGCCCACATATTATTGGAAACCATATAGATATAATGCACTTGCCCCACAGAAATCAGGTTACCCTAGGCAACAGAAATGGGCTATGCCTGCACTTTTTTGTTCCCGTGACTGCCTGTTGCAGCGTTTTAAGGGTTCTGTAGCATAAGACAACTTCAGGATTTTGATTTTTGATCGTACAATGATGCATTTTAGGTGGTGTTATTTTATTTTTCTCTCTCTCAAAGAAGATGTCAAATGAAAATAAGCATCACAAGTTCACAGACACAAAACAAAATCTTTATCCTCAAAAATGGAAACCCATTCTTTAAGATAGAAGTTCCCTTCCCTTCAATGGCTAAGTTAAAGGACATTAAACTGATACAAATTTAAGTGCTGACGTCCCTTTCCCTTTTATGTTAATAATCAGTGCTCCAATCCATTTAATTTTAATGGTGTGTTTTGCATGAAATTTTGTCTCTGGAATGCCCCTCATCATGCATGCAATTATGCGGGAAATACACATGGCCCGTCTCTTTTGTACAGCAATTAAAGTGATCGGGATGTCCCCCAGAGTTTATTATCATGTCATATTAAATTATTGGACGGAGATTAAACCATAGACCAGAACTAATAACGTGACATGCACGAGGAATCATTAAAGAAATATTTACACCAGGCATCTCCCATTACTTAATTAGGTTTCAAAAATCAAACTACTTTGTGTCATTTTGACATGTTGATTATTGTTGTTTTCTAAATTTTGAGTCAAAATAGGTGAACAAGTGTTCGAGGATCATCATACAAGATCGACTGTGGATGACATCCCAGTTTGGAGCTACTAATTCAATTTTTCCAACAAAATCAGCTGTAGATGATTTTGTGTACAAGCATTCCTGGCCTTATTATGCTCGAATCATGTGCTCTGTTTTGCTTTCCTAAGCGGGGACCTTTTTACAGATCAATAATTTTCAAGCATATGATTGAAACTTTTTAAGCATATTTCAAGTCTACTTATTAGCATCTTTATTTTACCAAAAAAGAAAATTGAGTTAAAAAAGAATGTCGCCTTAATTCCACAGATTAGGAGTTGAGTTTCCAGTGTTGGTGGATAAATCAAATTCAGACCCAGATCATGAAAACAAATATGGGGTTAGATTTGAAGTCTTCGACTTCAACCAAATGGTCCATTGGTTAGCAATTGGGATTTAGGACCATTTGAAATTTTCAATTATATGTCAGCCTACTAAGATAGAAATTGATCAAAGAATAGTTTGCTCTAGGACAGCTGCCAACTGGATCTAAAATAACAAAAAAAAGGGCCTCTCTGAAACCTTTGATTTTGATCATTAATGATGCATTAACGTAAAATACACGCCTTCCTAACTCTGATGGGAGCAAGAGTCAAATTTCAAATCTCTTATATCATCTCAAAAAACTATTGTGAAGCAGTGAATCTCCTAATGCACACTTCAGCCACATCAAATTTGTTAAAAGCTAACCAAAAGTTAAAAACATCAACCTCAAGCGAATGACTTTGCATTCGATATAGGATATAATATATATAGCTGGTTTTTGAGATTGTCAGCAGGCTCTGAAGAAGGACAATGATTGGTCCCTCTCACCCTCTTGCCTCTCCTATCTTCCCACTTTAGCTTGGGATTTGAGAGAAGGCAAAGGCATAGCCATAGACTAGTGTGCAGTCAAGGCACCAAAATAAAGTGGGCAAAAGAGAGGGTCCATTAGAAGGCTGGCAATGGCACCACAGCACCATCCCCATCACACTAAGCACAGTTACCTCCTTTTTCTTCACATAAATATGGTTGTAAGCAAGACTCGTTTATTATAAGCTTACCATCTAATTCAAGTGTTAAAACCTTTTTTTTTTTAACTAAGAAATCCTCATATGACATGAATACTAGTAAAATATTTTAAAGTTCAAATTCTGCTCACATAGGGTTGAGGAGGGAATAAAAAAAAAAAGGATGATATCTTTGTCAAGTTGTGCTCCCATTAGCGGAAAAGCAATGACCATAAGAGGAAACTGTATGGCAGATGACCACCCCTCCATGTTACAACTTCAAAAAGCCTGACCCACATTTCCAGTTTATAAACCCAACAAATTACGATTCCCATTGCAAACTCACTTCAAGTCCTTGACCTTCCTCTTCATTTACTCCTCATTTTCTTTCTTGCAGAAGCTTAAACTGCATCAAAGAAAAGCAAAAATGTGTTCTTCAAAGTCTAAACTGCATTCTGCCTCTCAAATAAATGGCCGTCCTGTGCTTCAACCAACTTCTAACCAAGTTCCAAGCTTGGAAAAGCGCAATCCCATTAAGAAAACTGGTTCACCGAAATCTCCTATTACTACTAATAATGTTAATACCAAGTCTTTCACAAAGTCTTTATTGTCTCCTCCAATTTCTCCAAAGCTAAAATCACTAAGACCAGCAGCACTGAAGAGAGGAAATGATCCCAATGTGCTAAACACGAGTGCTGAGAAGATCGTGACACCAAAAAAGTTGGCAAGTTCAGTTAAGAAGCCAAAAAATGTTGGAGTTGCACCGTGTTATGATTCTTCATTGATAGTTGAGGCTCCAGGAAGCATAGCAGCAGCACGAAGAGAACATGTTGCAGTTATGCAGGAGCAGAGAAAGCTGAGGATTGCTCATTATGGAAGAACAAAGTCTGCCAAGTTTGAAGGAAAGGTACCTGGGCTTGACTCTTTTGCTAATGGTGACAATAATGGTCGAGAGGAAAAGAGATGCAGTTTTATCACTCCTAATTCAGGTACTGTAATTATAACACTGTTGTTTAATACCTATAGGATCAAATTTAGATTTTATAATGTTCGAACGTCTACACTTGAGGAAAATGACTTAGTTTGTATATTTGCCTTTGAGCTAGAGAATGGAACATGAAAGTTTACTTTTTGTTTGTGCAGATCCTATATACGTGGCTTATCATGATGAAGAATGGGGAGTCCCTGTCCATGATGACAAGTAAGAATTTTCTCTCTACTTTTATATTATACTTTAATTAATATCTTAAGCTCTTAGATGAAGCTGGTAACTAATATAAAATATTAATCAATAAATAATTTGATAATTTTCCCCTTAATGCTAATGTATTATTTTACTTGGTTTTGTGTCATGCAGGTTGTTGTTTGAGTTGCTAGTTTTGACTGCTGCACAAGTTGGATCCGATTGGACTTCTGTGTTGAAGAAACGCCAAGCATTCAGGTGGGTGTGATTAGAGAGAATTTAAAAAAGAAAAAAAAAGTAAATGAAAATAAACCGATCTCATACTGTTTTTAAACTACTTCACTCTTTGAAGAAACAAAAAGATATTAAATTTAGAATCTGTTTCTGCAGAGAAGCATTCTCAGGGTTTGATGCAGAAGTTGTTGCTAAATTCACTGAGAAAAAGATAACAACATTAAGTGCTGACTATGCCATAGGTTTAAGCCAAGTTCGAGGCATTGTTGATAACTCCATTCGAATTCTCGAGGTAATATGCGAAATTCAATTGATAAAATTTCTTTAGATGTACAATAGCTTTGGGTTTTGAACTTCACTCACACGGGATGGGAAGGGATTTTGTTTTTCGTTAAAACAATGCATAAAAAAAATTATTAGGCATTTGCCCTATTTTAAAGTTGTTGATGTTACTTAGATGTATTGTTAATAGTCCTGCTTAAAAATTACTAGGCATTTACCCTATTCAAAGTTGTTGATGTTACTTAGATGTATTGTTAATAGTCCTGCTTGTTAATGATTTCAATTAATTTTACAGGTAAAGAAGCAATTCGGATCATTTGACGAGTACTTGTGGGGATTTGTGAATCACAAGCCAATCAACAACCAATATAGGTCAAGCCAAAAGATCCAGGTGAAGACCTCAAAATCAGAAACCATAAGCAAAGACATGGTGAAAAAAGGGTTTAGGTTTGTTGGCCCTACTGTTATTCACTCATTTATGCAAGCAGCTGGTCTCACCAATGACCACTTGATCACTTGCACAAGACACCTCCAATGCACCGCATTGGCCTCTCATCAGCCAGACGTAGCCCCAGCCCTGTAGAATTACAATTCCAACAGCTGAAGCTAGCTAAGTTAGCATATATTCTCTAACTATAGATATTGTCTTATTATATATATATATATAATGTAGTTTTAATGCGTGTAACAAGTAAGACTTTGTTGGGCGTTTTGAGGAAAATGTAATGTGACACTATCACTATGTGTTTAAGGATGATGATTAAGTTTTTCGTTACATTTCTCAAACTACAAGAAAAATGGGTGTGGTGACTGGTGAGGGAAGGCAGAGGCGAGACAGAGAACATGTGCAGGTGGGCTGGCATTGGAATTCAATTGATTTTTGTGATCCCCACATGTAAGAAGTCTCCATTATTTGCTTCCTTTAAAATGGGTGCTGGGGATGATAATCAGTGCCCGATTGAGGGTCCACGGGAGTAGGACCCCGTTCAACTTTTATATTTAGGTAGGTTGAATATGAGGTGTATAAATATTTATTTCTGCTTTCAAATTATGGAAACTTGCTTCCTCATCAGTACTGGTATATCACTTTCCTTGTATCTGAATCCTAACCTTTAGTGAGTATAAAGTTTGTATATCATGAGCTAGTGTGAATTGTGAGTGTTAAGTGTGAAATGAATTATGGATACTTGCTTCTTAATTTCTTTCCTTCTAATCTCGGGCACCCAAGTCAAGTATATCTCCATACTCCATGCGCTCTTAATTTCTTTCATATTTCAATTAAAAAGATTGAAAGTTAAAAGTCCAACAGCAGTAGTGAACCAAACATTCATTTCGATATTGTTATAACACTATCTTTTTTCTTCTTTTTTTTCTTGTTTGTGGGGTTTCGCATGCTTTCGGGAATGAAGCATCAGAAAAAAGATGTATGAATGATGACTGTTACATTACACTAAAAATACTGTAAAGTGTAATTGAATAAGGGAATCCAAAGCCACTGTTAGCTTTGTGTTGTGTTGTGTTGACATTCCCCCAAATATGCCTTTGCTACAGGGTTCTTTTTCCATTATTCCTTCTGCGGAAGCTCCTTTATATTTTTTGCAGTCACTCTGTGCCAGAAGAAAGCAAATTCTAGCAACCATTGCTGCTTCAAAATCAACCATTCAAATTACTGTGTCGCCAAATGAATCGTTATAGATCATTTTTTTTGCCGTATTTTCAGATTCTTTTTCGGTTAGGCCCGATCTGGAAAAGTGCAAGCGCTGCCATTAAACGGGGTAAAAGCTCATGGGCTTGGTCCAACACGAGTTTGTGTACAAGGCTTGGCCCATGAAAATAAGGGAGTGATTGTAGGGGTGGGCAAATCCGGGTTTGGATCAACTTATGTAGTGTTTACTTTCTGGAGTGGGAGTGGGGAGTGTGGATTTCTCCCACTCCAGTGTTTACTTACTTGTTTAAAGGAGGGGAGTGAGAGTGGAACTCTGTGGGTCCCATCAATTTTTAGAGTGTGGAGTGGATTCCCACTCCCATGGGGGGAGGTGGGAGTGGGAATCCACTCCCACATCTCTCTTTGTTACCCTTTTTTACTTTTTTTTTAATATTATTTATATTTATTAAATTAAAATAATATTATATTTATTTATAAATATTATTATTATATTATTTAAATAAAATAAATAATTTATATTTATTAAATATAATATAATTTATTAATATAAATTATTAATATAATTTATATTTATTAAAATAAAATAATATTAAATTTATTTAAAAATAATATTATTTAAATAATATTATTATATTATTTAATAATATTAAGCTTATTAAATAAAATATTATTATATTCATAGAGAATTAATAATATACCATTTACTATCTTTACGTGAAAATATATTATTATTATATTTATTTAATTTAGTAGTATTATATTTATTTACTATTAATAATTAATAATAATAAATAGTTTATTAAAAAAATATTAATTTTGTACTATATTATCAAAAAATAATGTTTCATTTGTGTTGCTAGTATAATAATTTTTAATTTACATAATTATAATTAAAATTAATAAAAATTATGATTTACATAATTTAAAATATTAATAATTATTATTAAGTTATATAATTAAAATTACTAATAAAATAAATAATTTATTTATAAATATATTTTTTATTAAAATATATTTTTTATCAACATTATAACTAAAAATTATGATTTTTAAATAAGGATAAAATTATAATTTAAAACTGTCAACTCCCAATCCAAAACAATGTAAACACATAAATAGGATTCTGATTTTTATTCCACACTCCCATTTCAGTGTAAGTAAACAACCTACTCACATTCTCACTCCTACTCCACACTCCCAAGATTCCTACTCCTCAGGATTCACAATCCAATCCAAAAGGTAAACGCTACATTAATCAAATTTCGGATCAACTGAGTTGATGAAAAAATAAAAAAATAAAAAATTCATCAGGTCGGATCGGGTTTGGTTGAATGCCCACCTCTAGTGATGAAACTATAATCCTTAGAAATTATTTTCTGTTTTATAGATCTAAAATTAAAATAGAAAATTTTTGTTATTTAATTTTTAAAATAAACTTGAACATTAATCTTTATTTTCGAAATATTTACTGAAATTATAAACAATTTTAGAAGTTCACATTTTTCAATAAAAACTCATATTTAGACATATTTTTACCTAAGATCCTCGCCATAAATATTTAAATACACAATAAGTAAAGCCTCTATGTAGTAGTTATATTGTTAGAACTAAACAAATTTATTACTATGAGGGGTTATAATTTAACTGAGATATAGTTTTTTTATTAAAAAAAAAAGTTAATGTTTTGACTTAATTGTCCTTAGCCGAAGTGATATAAAGGTAAAATATGTACTATATTAATAATTAATTAACAGCACATGTCAAATCTAATGTATAGATATAGACAAAAGAGACAGCTTCAAAATAATAGTACATGTATCTATACAATATTATGTAAAATCATGTTAAAAATCTAAACGCTTATATTCTATTCCGAGTATTTCTCTAAATGTAAATTTGATGAATACAATATATTATATAAATAATCGTCCCAAATAATTTTAAAAAATATAGATATTTTATTTCATCTTAAACCTTAAATGTAATATAATATATTTTTTTTGGAATACACAAATAATTATTACTTTGTGGATGTTAGTTCCTTAAATGAGATTTAGAAAAATTAATAATTTATTATTTTTTATAACTCGCCTAAATTAGGACTAAAATTTGTATAAAACTATATAGAAATTAATCCTTTAGAAAAGCTTTACTATGGTATATAATACCACCAATTGAAAAAAATACCACCAATTGAGAGTTGTGCTCACATTGTTAGCGCTATTTTTATTTTCTTAAAAAAAAAAAAAAAGGGAAAAATCGTAGCTAGCTACGATCTTTTAATCTCGTCATAGCGACAAAAAATAGAGCACAAGTAGAAGCGGTACCCATACCGTTCGTAAGTCTTTCCCTCCGCATTGTCGGTGACAGTCTCGTTATTATTTCGCCAGATAATTTATACCAATTTTTTTCCCTCCGTATTGTCGGTGACAACCCGGTTATTATTTCACCAGATAATTTATACCAATTTTTTCCCTCCTTATTGTCGGTGACAACCGTTATTATTTCAACCAGATAATCTATATCAGTTAATTAATATCCATAAGCATCCACTCCTATTCTCAAAATTAATAGATAAGGTTTTATAGGGGAAAGTCCAGATTTGAATTATTATTACTCTCTGTGCTAAATTCGTCGAAGCTCATAATTTTACATAAATTGTAATACATTTAATTTATTAAATAGGTCTATAAAATAAAAGGCTATTTGCACTCTAAAATTACTTTGAATGCTTTAATCTTAATAAAGAGTAGGTTATTTGAATTGAACCCATAAATTTATTATACACCCTCTTTCTAATTAAGAATTTTATTATATAAATAATTTTTTAAAATTTTACTTAATTAACCTTTTTTTTTCTCTTTCTCTTCTCAATTTCACAATTTTTCATCATTTCATTTAGATACATTTTTTAGCTATAAATAATTAATATCACTAACTAATAGGAACATAACCCACCATTTAAAAATGAATATCAACCAATTTTTATCAGGCGTGAAAGTCAATGAATTTAGAAATTAATTTTTACCAAGCGCAAAAAGATAATGAAAATCAAGAAAAAAATGTTATATATAGAAAATATAAAACAGAAATCATGATGTACTAAGAAGAACTAACAAAAAAATGAATTCAAAAGAAAGTGAAATTGAGTGTTTAGTTTGTAAAATATGAGAGTAGAGAGAGAATACACAATTGTAAGATAGAGAGATATAGAGATTAGTAAAGGGTAATTTTGAGATTTTTAAATTTTAATTTTTTGATAATCAATTTATTCTTTAAAATGGGTGTTGAGATTGGTAGATTCAAATAACTTCACTATTTAATAGATTAATTTATTACAAAAATATCCATTCAAATTACTGATAAGGATTTTCTGTTATAAACTAACACAATAAAATTACTCTAAACACTAATATAATACCCTCACCATTCAATAAATAGTTCTCTTGCCATAAACCTTAAAATTTTTATTTTCAATCTCTTAAACAATATTTAGTTAAAAAAAGGAGTAAATTAATACTTTTAATAAATTTTGAACATATTTTTACTTTTTGATTAAAAAAAAATTATTTTTGTAGTGTTGTCCCGCTTCTTCTTCCCTTTTCCAGTACTCTTTTTTTTCTTCGTCTACTCCTTCTTCTTCTTCTTCTTTTTCTTTTTTCTTTTTTCTTTTTTTTGTTTTTTTGGGGCCAAATGGCCATTTTATATTAATTTTTTTCAATTTTTTAGGCTTAAAATTTGGGTTGTACAAATCAATATTGAACATATTCTTTAATAGACAAAAGTTAATAACTAAAACTTACATTAAAGAATTTATTCAGGACATAATTTGATTCCATCGTACATATTAAATTTTTATTATTTCATTTTGAAGGTGCTAAATAGTTTGATTGGTGCTTTAATAAATTAATTTAACTAGTTTAAGTAAGATCTTTTTTAGTATTTTAAAGAGTGTAGAAAGTAAAACTTAATTTTTTAAATTTAGCACATAAGTGTACATAGTAATTTTTAGAGTGCAAATAACCTCGTCCATCCATGAAATTGGAACCGTTGCTTAAATGATCATATATATTTTTTTGTTTCTTTTTATAAAAATTGATATTTTTAGAAATTAAAAAATGAGTAATAATAGACATTTTAAATTTTTTATCTCAAATTTATTTAAAATATTTATTAAATAATTAGTAATTCTTTATAAAATTTAAGTCAATTAATTATAATATCTTACTAACTAATTAATAAATATCACACATTTAAAATATTTGTAAATAAAAAAATTTAGGAGGTGTAGCTAGAACAGAGTTACTACATGATTAATACGGTATAAAATCAATAACTATTTTGGTATCACATATAAATTGATTATGACCGTTGGATTAGCACTGAATGATTGATAATCGTATGACATCACAACTAATAAAGGTAGAATGATTACGAGTATCATAAGTTGGCACATGCGAATTGTGATGAATGGGGACCCATTCCGTAAACATTTGTTTCGGAAAGATGGAAATAGCCTACCAAGGCTTGCCGCCAAACACGGGTCTTTTTCGGTGTCTCCCTCACATCACGCGGCGTAATTATTTTTTTTTCCTAAATATTATTATTAATAATTGTGGCTTTAATAATGTCACTGTCACCCCCAGACTTTTATGTTTTTTTTTCAATAACGTCTCTCATATTTTATATGCAAATTAGTTATTTTGCTGCAAAACAGTCTAATTAACACAACTTAAGCTATGTGGAGAAATAATTAGGTTGTCTTAAGCTATAATTTGAAAAAAAAAAAAAGTAAAAAACGACCTAAGTTATATCTCTTCAACCGTGGCTATAATTTAAATGTGAATCCCCGAGTATTCAAAGAAAATTTTATCTTCGGAACCCGTTCTCCTCGTGATTTATGGCAGAAATTTTAATGGACGGACAGTATCCAACCACGTGGCAAATGGAGATACAATAAAAAGAATGGTGTCTGGTGGGCAAAGAGCCAGCTGGCCGCACAGTCCAGGTTGTCATCAACACTCTTCTATTATTATCATTATTATAATATATATATATATATATATATATATATATATATATATATATATATATTTTACTTCATTTTCCTTTTTCTTGCTTTTTAGCTCTTTCCCCTTCTTATTTGTGTGTGTGTGTGTGTGTTCGCTTTTTTCAATTATCTAATCTAATTTTTTAAAATTATAATCATAATTTGGAACCACTTGCTTCTTGACTTAGTAATCATTGAGAAAATCTTGTCTATTTGTTTCTCTCTCTTTTTTTTTTCTCTCTCTTTTTTTTTCCTAGCCTTACCATTTATTTTAAGTTTTTTCAATCTAAATGAAGAAATTCTAATTTTTTATGGGACAAGCACCGCTGAAACTCTGTAAGATCGTTTAGATAATTAATCAGTTATGAAAAGTTCAAATAATTTTAACAAATTAGACTGATGATTTAATAGTCTTTTAAGTAGAATTGGGCAACATCTAAATTGATTTTTGATCCCTTATCACTCTACGGATTTGAACAGAAAAGTATTTAAAAATCACTGAATCAAATATAGGAGAAGGCTGAATTCATACATAAAAATTACTGTTTTGATTTTTTTAGAATCATTCTTCTCAAAAAATTTATCCCAACTTTTACTTAAATTTTGATTGTGTATTAAATTATATTTTATCTTTCAAAATTATGTTGGGTTGTAAGTTTGATCGAATACGCTTCAAAAAATACTACTAACTAAGCAACTGACTATAAAATTTCGACGAAACTCGACAATTTAAAAAGAAATGTTTTTAACTAATTATATTATCCCTATTTTATGGAGGTTCAAATATGTCATTTAAAAAAACCAACAGCAGCAGCAGCAGCAACGTTGTTCTAACAGCCGACATTACAAATTAGAAAAAAAAAACAAATAAAAGTTTTTGAAAAAGAAAAAAAATGGAATATACTAAAACATGTGAGATTAAAACTCAGCTTTTGGAAGCCTCCTTTGTAGAAGGCTGCACATATGGTCAGTTTATATGGACACTGCCAAATTAGAAAGTCAATCTAAGCATTCTATTCTGTAGCCACACCAAAACAATTTTCGTACCTGCAATTTGTATTGTCCTTGGCTCTGCTTGCAGTTAGTTCAAATAAATCAATTTCTTCTCATGTTGCTCTAAAATTCTAGCTGACATGACATGATAAATTAATATCACATAGACAAAGCTAAAAGAGAAAAGCCCTAATACATGCGAGGTCAAAGAGCCAGCTTTTGGAATCTCCATTCACGAGGGCTGCGAATCCAGTCAATTTTATGGTAAGCTATCAAATTATAAAGCCAATTTAAGCCTACCCCAAATAAGTTTGATCCGCACACTTGATATAACTTATTAACATATGTAAGACATCATCAAAATATAATGTAGAGATAAAATTACGAGAATCGAGATAACTAGTTATCAATTTTCACCATCAATGTTGCTTGATTTAATTGGTAAAATTGGAGTGAAGAGCACTCATACTGGAAAAATAAAAATAAATTAAAAGGAGGAAAACATGTTCGCATGAAAATGGTCAACATGGCTTTGATTCTTTTGAAAGTCATATGAAGCCGAGTCCTACACGCGACACATCACATGTAAAGGCTAATCATATCCCGCACACAAATAATGATACTAAATTCATAATTATAATTATTAAAAATCATTTTAATCCCCCCGTTTATCGTGGAAAAAACGAAGGGGTCAAACCGAGTGCCAACTCTCTTTTATATTTGTTATAATCAACACCGAATTTCCCCGAATGTCTCGAAAGATCTCTCCTTAGAACACGTTTCGCTCTAAGAGGCACACGTGTCGATTTTGACACGTGTCAAATTTGCATTGAAGATGGCTTCTTTTATTTAATTTTTTGTTTATTTTAACGTAACGAAATCGTCCCCACAGATATCGTCCTTTGCAGGATAGACAGCCCATACAGACAGGACAGGAGTCTTGACAGACGGGCTCACACTGTCGCTCAGAATCTTCCACGTGTCAGCTCTCATAAATTATTTTTACTTTTTCGCACCGATACTCCAACTGTTTAGTGTATATAATTCAATTTCATGCACATCATATTTCAGGTCTTATTCAGGACTAACTTTTGAGTTTTGAACTTTTGATGGGTAGATTGCAATTATGGAAAAGCTCTTGTAGTTAACTGAAAATGTGAAAAGTAACGTTTTGGATGTTACACCATCGCGCTTCTTTAACAAGATTCTTCCTTTAAATTTGTTTAGCAAGCACTCAGTTATGAATCAGTAAAAATATGACACTTTTTTTCTTTTTTTTTTTTTTGGTGTGGTTATTGTTTTAATTGCAAAAATTATAATTTCACATTAGTTGGCTTTAATGTTTGTGATTTTAAGGGCTTTTATAATTGTGTTAACCATTTATTACCCAAAATACATTAGTTGTTTCTTGCCATGAATGAATTACAAGGGCATTTTAATGTTTGCAAGTTAAAAGCCATTCTTGGAAAGAGGGTAAAAAAAAAAATCCATCGGATTAAAATACTAAAATAGGAAGGTTAACAGATCAAAGATAACAATATGAAAGGGTAGAAGTGATAAAAGACATCCCTTAAAGATAATTATAACATTTATAGAAAAATATGAGGAACCCATAGCGAGGATCAAAGAAGTCCAAGAGACTCCCATCCTTTACTTTCCTAATGTGTCAGGATCTTGAGCCCCACATTCTTTTTTTTTTTTATTATTATTTTGAGCCCCACATCCTTTTTTTTTTGACATTTTGAGCCCCACATTTTGACACGGCAATAAAGCGGTAAATATTAATTACTCAGTCAATTACTATTTACTATTTTTAATTTATCATTTAACAACTTCAAATTAAAGTCCATTTTAATTTTTTTAGAATAGTCCCCGTAACCGGGTGATATATCGTATAATCCCCTTTTGCATAATAATTTTTGACAATCCTAAGCTAGTATGCCAAATTAATAAGACATTTTTTTTAAAAAAACTAAATAATCTAGTCCATTCATGAAATAATTACTAATAGTTAATATAATTAATTATGATATTTTATTAAATAAAATATGACTAAATTATTATTTCTGTTATTAAAATTTAAATCTTATAAGATCTAATTTCTAATTTAATTTTTCTTGTTGCATTTAGAAGTTTCGGCGCTGAATTATCAAAATACAATGAAAAAAGTATGCAGTGTAGTTGTATGCTTTTAAGTGCATTTTTATGAAGTGTTGTTGATGCTTTGAGTGGATTTTTACACACAAAAATGCTCCAAAATTATTATATCATTCCCTGTACTGTCATTAGCGAGATTTTAAATGATGTTAGCAACGATTTCTTGTAAGCTTGAAGCCTCGTAACTTGCATTATCTTCATTTGATTAAATTGGTAAATGGTAACAGATACAAATGAATTTTTATTGATTAAATATATGTTTTTTGAATCATAATTTCACCCCATAAATTAAATAAATTATTGGTTCATCAATTAATTAATACATCATTTAATTAATAGATTTTGTATGATCTCAATACTAATATTAATTTATAGAATTTATACTATAATCGAAGTCATCAAATTTCCCCTTGTTGTTTAGCTACAAGCCATGTGATCAATTTAACTAACTTTTAACACCAGCAAAAGATTTGCATCTCTTGTAACAAAAGAAAAAAAGTATAAATAAATAAATAAATAGACAAAAGTATGGGTGTGGAATTTAGTTTGAATAAAAATCGGGGACTGATTTGATAAAAAGACTCTCAGTTAGGCTGTTTGTATACAAATGAACGTTAAAACAATAATAATGTTAAGGGAAATAACAAACAAGCCTGCCAACAAAGAGAAGAGAGGAGGTTTGGAAATAGGAAAATCAAAGCTATAAAAGAAGAGTTAAAGAAGAGACGCAGAGAGAGAAGAAAGGAGAGAGAGAGAGAGAATTATTGATTTGTCATTCACATTCATTCATTCATTCAATCCTTCTTTTTTCTTCTTTTTCTCCCCCTCCTGAAAAAAAGAAAAAAATCTCTTCCATTTCTTCTTCTTCTTCATCTTCAGTTCCTCATACATAAAACGCAAAGCTTGATAATGGCGACGAATAAAGAAAGAGAGAATCAGAAAGACAGGGGAGGGGAGAAGAAGATGCTTGTTGGGGTGATATGGAACTGTGCAGCTGAGGTGAAACTCATATTAGCTGCTCTTTTGATTCTCTGTAGCGTTGCCACTCTCCTTCAGTTTTTGCCTTCTCGTTTCACAATCTCCACTTCTGATCTTCGTCTTTGTATTTCCAAAATCCCCTCCGAAACAGAACCTGCCACCGACACCAACCCCAACATTCCTTCTCAACGTTTACAGATTCAGCAGCCGCCGCAGCAGGAGGAGCAGCAGCAGCAGCAGCCGCCCCCGCCGCCGCCTCCGCAACAGCCACCACCGACACCTCCGCCGCCACCGGCCCTGGAACATGACCAGATCCTCAACAACAGCGTCCTCAAGCGGGCTTTCAATCCCTACGGCGCTGCGGCTTATAACTTTATCACAATGGGTAGTTACAGGGGAGGGTTTGATACGTTTGCTATCGTCGGCCTTTCATCTAAGCCTCTTCATGTTTATGGCAAGCCAGCTTACCAATGCGAATGGGTTCCTCAGAATGACACTAAGAAATCAACTTTCGCAAAATACACATACAAAATGCTTCCCGATTGGGGCTACGGCCGCGTTTACACTGTCGTTATTGTGAATTGCACGTTTCCCCAGCCTGTTAACGATGATAATTCTGGAGGAACTTTGTATTTACACGCATCTACGGCTGGTGGTGGGGATGCGAATTTTAATTTGACTGATGTGGTGTTTGCTTTGGAAGAGAAACCTGGGAGTGTTGATTTTAGTGTGTATAGAACTTATGAGCCTAAGTACGATTATTTCTACTGTGGGTCGCCTTTATATGGAGGTTTGAGTCCGCAGCGAATTCGGGAATGGATTGCTTATCATGTGAGGCTTTTTGGGGAAAAATCGCATTTTGTGATTTATGATGCAGGTGGGGTTCATGAGGAAGTGTTCCAAGTGTTGAAGCCATGGATGGATTTGGGTTATGTGACATTGCATGATATTAAGGAGCAAGAAAGGTTTGATGGGTATTATCACAATCAGTTCTTGGTTGTGAATGATTGTTTGCATAGATACAAGTTTATGGCGAAGTGGATGTTCTTCTTCGATGTTGATGAGTTTATTTTTGTGCCACCGAAGAATACCATCAAGTCTGTGCTTGATTCTCTCATGGGTTATGATCAGTTCACTATTGAACAGATGCATATGAGCAGTCAGCTTTGTGTTGCTGGTGATTCAGGAAAAGCTCACAGGTAATTTCCATTAATTATTATTAATTTTTCTTGGTTTATTTATTAATTCAAAATTGCTAGTTTCTTAGAATTTATTCTGAATCATTTCGTATCTGTTGAGATTGAGAAACATTGATCTTTGATGATTAGGAACAACATTCGGGTTTTCTTTCAATTAAGAAAAACTACTAGGGTCGAAGGAAAAGGAATGCAAAAATTTAGGGGGAAATGTTTGTTGTTTTAATAATTGCTAGATTTGGCGTTTGAATTGTTCAAACTGAGTGTAGGAATAGTAAAATTAGGGCATAGTTCTTGGTAGCTATTGTTTGATCCAGAAATTGGTTGAACTTTTCCTGGGATGTCCCCAAAAAAAAAAAAAAAAAAATCTACCCTCAGCAAGTTTTAAGTTCATTAACTGATGTAAATGTGAATTCTCAATATCAATAATGGATGTGTGATGAGGGTTTATTTGGTATTCTTTAAAAACATGAGCTGTAGGTTAAGATTGAGTGATTGTGGGCATATCAACACCATGTGGTACTTGTCCATTTGTTTGCTCTGTTTTTCTGAACATTGTGAGTTTGTGGTCGTTGAGTGATTTGAACATATTTGAACTGACGTTGAACATATTTGTATGAGATCAAGTGGTGTGTGGTTGTTTGGAGTTTTTCTTGTATATCGGTATTTGATTCTTCCTACCCTTCATTGTATTAGAACAGGTGGAAGTGAAGTGGGTCTGAACTTTGTTCTAATGTGACTGCTTCTAACCTATGATTAGGACCTTATTAATTATTTTAATAGTATTTTGCTTCTTTTTTTCAAAAAGTCTCTCAAACCTTCAATCACCAATGTTGTCTTCTTCAGAAAGACATGTTGAGTGACACATCAATAAAAAATGGGTTAATTGCATTGATGAAATGGACCTGAAAAGATGAAATATGCAGTGGGAGACTGATGCTGATATAATCTAGAAATAGACATAATGATATGGACATAGATTAATGATATCTTGAGATCTGGGTTCTGTAAATGTTATGCCACTCAGGGTAATATCCTTTTTCGGAATCATGATTATGAGCTCTATTAAATGAGCTTCGAACTTGCTAGATTTTGATTTCCTTTTCGAAGAAGTAAGTTGGGTGCTTAGTAGATTATGTTAACGAATCAGGAAATAACTATTAGAACCTATTTGTTTTTAAAACACATTCTGCAATATTTTTAGTACGGCTGTCGATGCACTTTGATCGTGTTCTTCTTATTTGTCTTGTGAAATACAGGAAATGGGGATTTGAGAAGCTTGTGTACAAGGATGTGAAAAGAGGTATAAGGAGAGATCGTAAATATGCCATCCAACCGCGCCATGTGTATGCCACAGGGGTGCACATGTCGCAAAACCTATATGGCCGGATAACCCACAAGACGGAGGGCAAGATCAAATACTACCATTACCATGGCACGATCGCACAACGGACTGAGCCCTGCACAACCTTCATCAACTGGACGAGATACAACTTTGAGAACACACCTTATATGTTGGACATCACAATGAGGACCGTAGCAGGAGCTGTGAAGAAATTCGAGCTCGCAAAGATTGGTGATAGATTAAAACACACTCGTCAATGACTTTTGTATTTAAGTTAAACCGGGTTTTTTGAACAATCTGAGTTTCTTTTCATATTTTTTTTTTTCACCTTCATTATCTAAGTATTTCAGGGAGAGAGAGCATGGAACTCGAACACAACGTATTGAAATTTGATTTGGAGGTGTGCTCTGTAAGTCCTCTTTTGTATGATAGTTTTACATTTTTTTTTTTTTAAGGGAGAAAAAAAAAAGAAAGTACAGAGAGAATGAGATAGAGGCGTTATATGTCCGCTGTATGTGAAGAATTTTTAGAGAGTTACGTTCATTTTTTTTTTTTTTTGCACATTTTAATATTCAATTTCAATATATTTGATTCTTGATTCTTTCATGAATTATGTGGGTTTTGGGTTATTTTTGTTGTCGGCGAGAAATGGGGCCACCACCTCTTTTGCCAGCAAGAGGTGGCCAAAGTGCTTGGCGCTTGGCTTTGCTTTGCTGCCACACTTTGATTGTTTTCTTTGTTTTCCTCTCGTCGTGGATAATTTATGCTTCGTTGGAGAGAGAGGTCACTTTGTGTAATATGGAATTGTAGTAAAGTAGGTGGATGCTATTATTATTTTAAGCAATAGCCAAAAGCCAAAAGCCAGAAGCCAGAAGCTGTTATCTTTGGAGCTTTGTGACAAAGTTGTTGAAAAAGGACATGAGAGTTATGATAAGGCAAACACTAGAATCCAATATCAAATGTCTAATCATTTAACCAATCCGTAGAAGGCAAAAAAAAAAAAAAAAAAAACAAGATGGGGGGGAAGAGTGAATTATAAGATTTGACGAACGAGACAATCAGGATTAAAAAATTGGCATATTTCTGGAGGATTCTTCTTATGCTATATAATATAATAGCCTTCATTTTCCATAACAGTATTTTTTTGTTCTTTTTAAACTAAAAATTTTTGAGCAAATGAGAAATTGTAAAATTTTTTGTATGAAAAGGGGAAAAGATTGAATGATGGAGGTGGGGTTTGGTGGGTGGTCCCGTTGCTTCACGTGTTGGTGAAACCGTTAATAAAGAACAATGATAATTAATGACGATGTACAACAACAATTCATTCCATTTATAAACGAGCAGTAGTACTAGTACCAGTACTAGTATACACTGATACACATACATACACACACTTTGATTTTTGATTGGAATAAAGTTGGTGGGCAAGGATGGTTACATCTGTGCATCGTTCTTATTAGTTATTAATACCATTCCCCTCCGCCAAAGCCAATGGACGGTCCAAAAAGTGCTTTGCATTCAATAAATTCCCAACTGTATTATTATTATTCCCTGGCTCATTGCGTGCGTATGCTCCGCAATTTCATTCATTTTCATCTCCATGGGAGCTCTGCAATTTTAATGGCTGACAGCGGATTGTCGTTGTACTTCCTCCGCTGGCTAGCGGGTGCCACACACGAACATACTTTATCATTTGACTTTTGGAGTCAGAGCGGGGCACTATGTTAAAACTGTAAAACTATTTTTAAAAATAATGCATAAATCAGCCACAAATGGTCCAAAGCTACAGCCATAAAACAAGGGAGTTTTGTTTTTTGTTTCCTTCTCTAATATGATTTGATTATTTCCTATTTTTAAATACGATTTTTTTTCTCCATTTGCTTGTGCATATGTTAACGTCTCCATGTTTGATCATGTTTCCTAACACTTTAAAACAAATTTTCCAAAGAATAATGGACCTCGATTGATTGTTCACGTAATAATATAAATTATATCAACCACAGAGTTGTAATAAACAAACCAACTTTAGTTTACTTAATATAACTCTGTGATTAATTTAACTTGCATCATTAAATAAGCAAACTCTTACCAATAAATAAAACATCATTAAGGTGCCTCCATTTTTAATTTTCTGTAGAATCACAACATTGTCGGTGCCCCATCACGACTCACGATAGTTAGCGACATCTTGATAAATTTTCTGAAATTTTTTAAACAAATTCAGGACCCTCTTATAAAAAATGCTTTTTCCTTGAATTAATTATCGTTGGTCTAAGCATTCAAAACTGGTAGTGACAAATAAATGAAAATTTTGCAATTCAGTATTATCTGGCAGTGCCCAAAAATCTCTTTCATTTTTTTTTTAAATTTACATCTTTTTAGTGTGTGTGTGTGTGTGTAATTTGTCTAATTTGTAGAAGACTGGAAATGATGGGACTCTGAACACGTCACATGAAGGCATGTGGAATTGGGAATTTTAGATAACATTTCATATGTTATATGTAATTTATTGGGTTAGGTTTCAACGGAGGATGGGATTATTGGAGAAACAGAAGAGATCATTTCCAATATTTTACTTGCTTCATTGATTGTAAAAACTAAATATTGAGAACCTCAATTTGCTCCTTACGGGTCGCCTTAAGTTTGGTTATTGATTTATTTTTTATGTGAGATGTTTGGCCATGTGACTTGATCATTGCATTTCTTTTTTTTCCTTTTTTTTTGAGAAGTTGATCATTGCATTTATTCATAAGAGCAGCAGTATCATTTAGTGGGATAATTTCAGGAGTAACTAGTTTAAAGTGAATGTATAATATTAGTATATATTATAGTTACAAATTATTGTACAAACTAAACTAATTAAGCAGCACATACTTATAATAAAAGTGTTCTATTATCTTAGAAATCATCATGAAATCAAATTAAGAGTACGTAGTAAGTAAATTAAACACGTAAATGTAATTAAAATGTTGGATGAGAAAGGTGAGGTCGGCGAAACCTCAGTCCAACCAAGCTATTCATTACCGTCCCCGATCACCACTATAGTCCATGACGCAAGGGTCTTCGGTCTCCTATGGTTATTCCTCCAATATTAAAACTGCTTACCTACATCATAAGTCAACATGAAAAATTATAAAAGGAAATTAGTTATAAAATTGTTGCTAATAATTTATAATTATGAACTTACCAATCTGTTTATTTCTTCAAGATTAGATCACTGGTACTTTGTGTTGCTGTTATAGATCTGCGACGCGTTAAAACATTAATGTAAAAATAAAATTACTGATTTCTATTTCGTCTATTATATAACTCTCGTATGAAAAGAACAACAAATAGAATATCACTCACTTTAATAATGATATTCCAGCAGTAGACCGCTGAAATTGAGCTAATATAGAGCCAATGTATTTTGGGCCAAGAATCTCGGAATTTGAATAAGATATCAATGCTATAAGATATCAATGCCACGGCCCATGAATCACTCATTTATTAGATGATAAATTTTATATCTTATAAAATTATTTAATCATTATCTAACGGATGAACGTTGTATTATTTAGGACTTTTTTTTTTATAAAGAAGTAAGCCTACCCATTAAAATAACTTGAAATCAGACACAAAAACATCTGTTGGAATTTCATCCAACCATGTGACAGTTTCTAACTTTTGCAGAGCCAACTTAGCTAAAGCGTGAGTTTCGCCATTGCAAGATCTAAATGTGTGTTGAGCTTTGAAATTCTGAAATTTTTTTTTATATTCCAGAATTTCAGAGATCACCCATATAATTTCAAACATGCTACTTTTCCTATTGTTTACAAGTTTTACTGCTTCATGAGAATCGGATTCAACTAACACAGAAGCTCCACCAGCTCTTGACGCAACCTGCATTCCCCATTCGATGGCTGTAGCTTCATCCATTGCCACATTGCCAAAATATCTAGTTGTGTTTATAGCCACAGCTATACAATTTCTGTTCCAATCTCTAATCACCACACCCAGCCCAGCAACCTGCTTTTCGGCATCTACAGCCGCATCCACATTAACCTTTAGCCAGCCATTTGGAGGGGGACACCACTGATCTATCTTTCCATCTTTTTCTACTTGCTTTGTAGATATTCAGGTTGCCTGATTCTTCTAAATGACTCCACTACTGATTCAGCCCTTGCCACTAATATGATTGGAGCCTCTTTTTTCCTTTCGAACAGCCATTTATTTCTAGCATTCCAAATCACCCAGAGCAGAGCTGCAACTGTCTCCTCTTCGATGTTTTTTTTCTGATTGGGCAGTACTCGTATTAGCCTAACTATGTCATGGCATTGATCGCCTGAAAAACCCTCTGTTACTTGTATTTAGGACTCAATTTAAACTTAGATGTCGGGATGCAAAACAAGAAGGTTTAATTCAACAGAAATAATACTCGAGCCAAGCCGAAAGGACTTATGGGAAATTGCAAAAGAAATTAATTAATGAGATTAATTAACTTGTAATAATTAACAATATACAGAAAAATCACAGCATTAATCCGGCTCCTGCGTTCATCCTCCAAAGTTGCAGAGCATTACTCAATTTCTCAGTCTCTAATCTAAAAGCGTCAGAACGAATACTAGAGATAATGTCCTGTGTTTGCTGGGTGTATACGGCCATTTCTGCCTTTAGTTCATCCAACTTCTGCGAAAGCATGGACATCTTCTCATGGGGGTACCGAATGGGGCTGCTTTGATATAGTTCAGCATCAACCCCATAACGAGCTCGTGCTGCTGCCTTCAAATGATCAAAGACAAAATCAATTTTAAACCCCGTTATTTGAGCAGCTTTTAAGTACCACCACCAGGTGTAAAGCAATTGGTTGGTGATGTCCTGAACCTGAGTGCTGCACATGCTCTGCACAGTCGCACATAAATAGATGAGCATAAGAGTCTTCTTGTTTTGGCTTAAAAAGCAACCGTCACCCATATCCCCTTGTTTCTTGAGCAAGCCTTTAAGGACTCCGGCAAACGTTGGAATGATTTTATAATCTCCTAAGCTGATAAGCTCGGACTGCATGTCCTTCCGACTGATTGGATGAAGATTTCCACTAGCATTAGGAAATCTTCATCCGAAAGAAAATCTTTTGAATTGCTTACATCTGCTGCAGCTTCATGACGCCTAGCCTCAGAAATCTTGTTACGAATCTTGCGGTTTTCCTCCTCAAAAGTCTTGAGCAGGTCCACATGTATATTGTCTTCCTCATTGTTTGAGGAGTCCTCTATTATGTCTTTGAAGGTTAAGACTTTACCCGTTGAATCACTAGTTTTGCAGTTGATAGTTCTCAAATTGACATCTAGGGACTTTTTCAGCAGAGCAAGTATTACCTACGTATGTACCGAGCAAGTTCTTTACGAGATAAATCAAGATGATATTGTTGTAAGCTGGTTTGAATAGAACATCCAATGCAACCATTGAAGATTAAAAGATTTTTCTAAAAGATGTTTAATAGGCTTAGTTACCTCAATCACGCACATAAATTCTGCTACGTAATCACATTCTTCTTGATCCCTTTCCTCCTCACAAACATCACAAATTTGCGTACGGTAATTACCATCAACTTGTCTACCCATGAGAGTTAGCAAATGTTGATGGTGACTCATGTGTTCAACAGTTTGTGGCAGCGGAGAAAGCATAAGAAGGAGAATGAAGTTGCGTTTCAGACAATCCTGAAAGGATGCTTCGCTAATGGTGAATTTGTATTTCCGGCATTTGGCGGTGTGATTTAACTTTTCAAAGAAAGGATAGATAGGGTCACCACCTTCAGATACGACTCGAAGTTGTAGTATAGCGCAATCAAAATCTAAAACAAAGTCACAAGAATCCAATTTGTAAATGTTGCCATGTAAATATTTCTGACAAGCATTGCAGTTACGGCCTCATTCGGCATCGTGTGTCGTGACAGTGAGAGGATGTCTATGTCTGTGAAGGACATGTTGGATCTGCGATGGCATCTGGGCGCAGGTTTTGTGAAGATAAAATCTGCAGGGATCGCGACCATACGTTGGGTGATCTTGATCGTGGATTAGTACCTTCCCACATGCATAGCACGGAACATCATCATTTGTCCCATTTCCAAGAGGAAGCAAGAAATGGTTGTGGTCAAAATGTACCAGTGCCCCATTGAGTGGTACCTCAACGACTGCACAACGCCAGTGTACATAGTACCTGCATTCAATGCAGCGACAAAAGGGATTCTGTGGGTCTATTGCTTCCTTGCAGGCGTCACAGTAGAACAGATCAAAATAATTTTTGACAAAAGAATCAGTAGTGCTAGTCTCAGATTGATCAGTAGGGAGAGTGAGAGTGAGAGAGTCGGTGTGATGTATATCCTTAACGATTGGTGGCGGTGAGGCTGGGCCACACTGGACATGAAATTTGAAGTCACACTCAACACACCGGAAACAGTACGCACCTGGCTTGGTGTCAAAACCGCAAGGTCGGCTTGTGGTAGTCCTCCAACTTGATTTCATTAGAACGAGAAGATGCGCATGGCCCTGGTATCTTATTTTTGGCCTGACACATATACAATCAAGATGCATGTCGAAGTCACACTCATCACATCGGTAGTGTTTGGCCGATGTAATCACTGAGTCACATGCAGCACAATACAAACCGCGAAATGTATTTTCAAGTTTCAAACTATGGGGCGCATGGAAAGGGTGTACGACTTGTTACGGCAGTTCACTACATGAATTATGGATATAAAGCTCACACGGGGGGCAGCCATACCTCGGACCACGAATGTTGTTTCCGGATATGTGATACGATGCATTGTCCACCTCTGACCGGATCAAGGGATGCCGGTGGCTGAAATGTTCGATTATGTGCTCCTGAACTCGATAATGCTCGATGAGTGTTGCAGCACAAGCAAAACCAATCTGAAAATTGCACAAGTCACAGCAGTACTTATTGCCTTTGTTCGGTTGGTCGCAGAAATCACATCCAAACTCTAGAGTTCGCTTGAAAGAGAAAACATCTGATTCTTCTTTGAAGCGGAAACGGCAATGTGGACGAAAGTGGGTTTGGAGCAGTTGGGGTGATTCGGCACACGATTGATGGAACAAAGTGGAGTCAGAACCGCAGTGTCCGCACATATAAAAATTACCGGAGATTTCACAGAGGCAGGCAAAGCACCTCTCCGGAGGAGCTGCAATTGTTGGATTCGTCAAAGTAACGACGGAAGCCACAACAACGGCAGTATCCTTTATAGTCGTGCACAGAAATGAATGACGAGGGATGCTGGTGGATGTGCATCTGCAACTTTTCGCTCTGCACCTCTTATTCCTCCTCTTCCCTTCTCTGTTTTGCTTCTTGCAGTTCGATTTAGTTTACCGATTCGAGAACTGCATTACGCTAAAACATTTTCTTATTGGAGGAATCTCACCGTTAAGTCGTTAACGTCAACAACAGGGTTGACTCCAGAAAACCTATATATATATATATGTTGCTGCAATCCGAAACTTGTTATGACACAGACCACTTGAACCCTCACCGATGGGCTAGCCTACTTGGTTAACTTTTAACTTTTACAACATCAAGAAGTGTTTATTAACCAAACCAAATCAACATTTTATTGTTCTCTTTTCTTAAAGTTACTGAAACTTTTTCAGTTTTCATCCTACCAATCAAATCTGCATAACAAAACTGGGTTATTTCTCCATTTTTCATTTTTAAATCTCGATTTATGTTTTGCCATTCATTTTTAGTTTCTCTATCGACTTTACAATACCAATTAGGCTACAAATCTCTTAAAACCTGCTTTCTTTTTTAAGAAGCACGAGTAATTACAGGTATGTGCAGCAAAGTAAATCCACATTTTTTCCACAGACTATTAATTATTAAAGGCTCTAAAACTCAGAAGAAAGCATAAAAATACCCCTCATATAAATATGTAAGACATCTTTAAGAGGACGAATTTCTCAACCAATTTAGAAATCGAAACATACATCCAAAATGCTTACACATTGTTCATGCAAAGCAAAGGGATGGCGAATGGGAACTTAAAAGACTGATTGGCAAACATCTTACAAATTTAATCAAGTAGTACGTACGCAGCCTTGTAAATGATGTTATTGTATCATACAAATCATCATCAAATTGAACTAACTAACTTCTTTACTTTTAATGAAAAAGTAATAGACAATGTTTAACAAGTCTTGTTTTCGTCAAAGTAAATCCTACTTCCTCTCACAATAACTCCATCAGTATCGCCAAACACGACCTTATAATTTTCAAACAAACACGGGGACAATGTGCAAAGAGCAGTGACAGCACCGGTGGACAGAGTCTCCTCATCTTCAATATCAAACTCCTTCTTTATCTGCTTTGCCATTTCCTCTGACAAAAAGTTGTTTTGATAGGCGTAATTAATTTGATTCAATCCAGCATGCTGCTCAAATTTGGAGATGAAACTACGAGTTTTTCCATCCTAATCAAATGAAAGGAAACACAACCACCCCCCCAAAAAAAAAAAAAAAAAAAAAAAACACCACAACATGAATCAACTTAAAAAGAAGAAAGTCACACAATTGATTTGACCCTAGTGAATAACTACAGCAAACCATTGTTCAAAGCCAAGATTCAAAATAAAGACACTAAATTGGATGGTTAATATAAAGCCATAGAAGTAAAACTATAATAGTAGGACTCGTCTGCTGCATATGATATGAACAAGACAGACACTTCCGTTTTAGAACAGTAAGCAGGGTCAAAAAGATATATCAAAATTCTGTAATCTGTACCAACTTTCCTAACAGTCAAGGACCTAAGTGTCAAATAATAAACAAATAGGACTCATGTGACAAACTTTGAATACTTCTGTTTCCTTTTTCAATAATTAGATAACAACAATTATAGTAACTAGTTTTGATAACTAACCAACATTGGCTCAGAGTCATGATAGTCCATGACGCAAGGGTCTCCTACGATTATGCCTCCAATATTATAACTGTTTACCTACACAAGTTAATAGACAAGTGATTAAAAGAAATATAGTAGCACATTGTTGGTAACAACTTGCATAATACTCTCAACCAATAATAATAATAATAAAAAAAACTATACAATTTATAAAGGTTAAAATATATACAAAATCATGAACTTACATATTCTTGTAATTCTTCGAGATCTACGGGTACCTTGTGTCGCTACTATAGAGCTGCGGCATCAAAAAATGAATATAAAACTACTTTACTTTCAATTTTTGCTTAAGATTTGCTCTAATATGTAAAAGAAAATGGGAAAAATTATACCTTAGGAATGTTAATTCACCTTGGAACGGCTCCAATGTGGCCATTGCGGCATCAATGTATTTTGCTCGAAAATCAAGCCCTAAAACATTTTTCCTCTGGGTCTTGCAAGCTTCCAAAAGAACTTTCGCAAGTTTGGGAGTCATTTGAAATTCTGTTCACAAAACAGGCCACATATATAATCACATTTTTTTTTGCAAATTATTATAAGAAATAGTTAATATAATCAATATATAAATTGACAACCACAATGATGACATTAGTTCAAATCATTTCCAGCTTCTGTTATGAGTTTATCCAACTAGGCTGATCACAATTATTCAAGTCGTAAAACATTTGTCCTCCTCATTTTGCATGTTTCCAAAAGAATTTGGGCAAGTTTGAGACTCATTTAAAATTTTCTGCAACTTAATAAAGAAAACATAACACAAATACAGCTACAACTTCAAAATCAACATCATGGTACCAAATATACGAGTGACTGAAAGAAAGCATTACAGCATCAAAGTGAACCGCTTGCTAAGTTTCAGCAATCCATATAATAACAATGATCTGGGGTCTGCCCTGGTCCGTATTTCAGCATTGACATTAAAGTAACACAGCAACTTTCGATTATAGTTTGGTTTCAATACAGAACACGGAACATCAAAATCACAAAAACAAAATTCATCAAAAGCACGTCAATGCAAATGTAAATTCTATTCAATAATGGTAAAGAAATTGCTAGCGGAAAGATGTGTCTTAATTAAAGTTCATCACATGGTCAACTTGTATGCATGTATCATAAAATCTATTTCCAAGACAATTTTGGCTCTGGGCAACAATTAAACAAATTATTTCACAAACGAAGAAAACTCTAAAATTCCATTGATACAACAAAACATTACTGATTCAACGGAAACCGCGGAGAAGCGGCTCGTCTCTAGCGACGGGCGGGCCGCAGCGGGGGCGCCTTCCGGCTACGTTTTATGTTTTGAGGACGCTACCAAATAGTTTGTAGCACTAGTAGTGACTGGACTCCTCCGGATACAATCATACAAATGAGAAATTTAAGTTTTCTTTTACTTTGTGTCAGACAGGTCGTCTAATTCTGAAATATATAAACGATATTACGTAAAACTACTAAATTTATAGCGGACAGGACAACCAACATATTTTTATAACCGACAAGCATAACGCGTTGCTTATATTGTTTCATAGGAGCGGCATGACATTTATTTTTTAGTCCTATAGACGACATGATTTCTGTATGTTTTATATCTCTCTGCTTGCATACGTGATTTTCACCGGATAATCAAGTGCATACATTTTGTTATTTGAGAATGAGACCTCAATTTTTGTTTTGACCAACTTGAAGAAACATGAAACATTAATAATTCTCACTAGTTTATAAATTGAATTTAATAAAAAAAAGATTTCAATACCATGTGATTCATATAAACTCAGCAAGTGCAAAAATCATCTAATTTTTAGCATCACACGAAAAGAAATACTATATTGCACAAAGTTTGCATTGCGTAAAATAGCAAGGCCAAAATACCAGCAAACAAGGCGACAAAATAAGTGTAATCTCAAGCATTTTGAGCTTCTAAGAAAGCATTGAAGTCCTCTCTGGCCTTGCGCAAGCGAGGCGTAATGCAAGAAGTTGGAGACGAAGGGTACGATGCAGGGGATGATAGAGAAAACCGAACATGCCGAGAAGGTTCTTGGGATTTATGGGCTGACGTTGTGGCTCTGCTTGAACCATTTTTAAGAACACCCTTTACATCCTTGTCGAATACGAAAGCTGCATTGATGGGAGAGTGAGCATCATTCACACTGTTTCTGATCAACTCCAGTGGCAGATCAAAGTAGAGGTTCATGGAGTCTCCGTCTGCTTCATGTTCATTAACAATGGCAGATGATGCCCATGATCCACATTCAAATTTCTCTAAAGAAACTGTCCTGGAAATCACTTTTTCCATCACAACCATTTCCTCCTTTCTTGGCCTCACTGCCTTTGCTTTGCTGAAGCCTGGGAGAAACAAGCAAAGGGCGCTGCATTTGAATTCCGGATCATCATGAGAATCCATGTTCTTGCTACTGCCGTCATGAATGTACTTGTTGGTGTCAGCTCTGGAGAAGCTGGCATTTGACATTTCGTTGTATTCACCAGCATCCGGTTTTTTCAAGCAAAAGTCTAATTCATCTGAATATACACTGGCTCTTCCTTCGCCACAAGACTTGCTCTTTCTGAACGATTCTTCTTGCAGTGAGGAGATATGGGATTGTACGACTGCAGATTGCTGGCGGACAATGTTGTGTACTTTACGGGGAGACGCTTGACTTTCGTTTTTCCATCTCTTCTTGGACAGAAATGAGCTTAATCGTGGGGATGATACAGCTGAGTTTGAGAGGTTGGAGCTTAAGAACTTGGGTTTTGCAGGGGGCAGAACCGGTGGCAGAGGAACAGTGGTGTCTCTTGCAGATGTAATAACTGGAGGCAACATCAAACTAAAACTGGGTTCTCTTATTGATATTGGATCCACCAATATCTGCTTTTCCTTCTCGGGGCTCTCCTTCTTCACTGTACTTTTAGGTTCTTGGATGGTGTAGACGCTTGAGTCATTGACGCCATTGTTGACTTCCTCTTGTCCTGGAAATGACATGGTGTTAGGGCAGAAACTGCTGGGATAAAGCAAAAGATGCCCTGGCCTTCTTAAAGGAGGAAGAAGAGGTAGAAACAAGATAGGACGTGGGCAGCATGCCACTGGCATGTTAGTTAGTAGTGATATGCATGTTCTCCATTTCCTCAATAATATATAAGGAGACATACCTTAATAAAATATATTCTTCCCCGTATGGAAACCAAACAAGCGATGCATGCAACAACTAACTGTATATATATATATATATATATACATTCGAATGTGACTCTTATATAATGCTGATGGCATAGCGACTCTTGACATAAAAAAAGGAAAACAAGAGCTTGAAGATGTGCTTACTGCTTACATTAAAACAACATTTATGCATGAAAGCATGCAAGAATCTATACTACAAGCTAATAATAAAGCGGAAGTAAGGGAGTCTTAGATCACAAAGTGTGAACGAAAATTGTACCTTGAAAAGCAAACCACGCAAGCATCAAACCCATGAATGTTTTGTGTCATTTATAATGATTCTTCAGCGAAAGTTTTACTAGATTTCAATGCTGTACAAATAGCTCACGACCGATTAAAAGAGAAAACCTACTTTACAAATGTACATCCAACAGAAATGGTATTTCATTTCACTAATGTGATATACAAATTTAATTCAGGACTGTTGAATCTGGCAAAAAAAAGGTTATACATTGAAGTTAAATGACAAGCCAAAATTTCTACCGGAGAGAATTATAGAATAAAATTAAGACAACAGAGATCCCAATGATGACTGGAAAAGCCGTGACTAAGTACAGTGCTCCATAACCCTGCAAGACAATTAGCTTCCTTGGTCACAATCCTCAACGATTGCAGAACATGAATTTCACAATTCCAAACAGTCGGTCTGATAATGCTGTCCTCACAAAGATGTGCACTTCAATCAGCATTCATATTCTAAAAGCATTTTAAAGATCATATTAGTCAACTGACTTTTCAATAATGTAACAATGTAATAAACAGTTTACCCATAGTGTTTGATCCCTACATTTTTGTGGATCAACCTTTAAAATTAGACAAAGTAGCAGTCACAATATAAGAGGGTAACAGCAAGTAATAGTTTGTTCATAATCTTTTAGAATTTGGCCAGTTTAAAAGCTGCTACTTTAATGAGAGCAGCAGCAACTCCAAGATACATTGGACAAAGACAGCCTCATAGTCATGGTGAACAGAAAATTTTCTTCCAAACTGAAATATAACCAGATACAGATATCCGAGAGAGAGAAGAAAACAAACCACAGCGGAAGGCACTTCTGTGTCATCACCGACCCCAGCATCTTCAATTTCAGCAGCTGAATCCCAATCAATGTTCAGTCTCTTTGCAGCCACTTCAGGATCAATACCAGTGTCTGTAACTCTTGCATACAAGGATTTGCTAGGCTTCTTCTTTGTTGCTTCCACCTATTAAAAAATAAAAAATAAAAAATAAAAACAGAGCTAATATCAATAAATTAGCAAGGAAATTAGCTAATATCAGTAATTCATATGCTTAACAGTGTCTTGTCCTGAAGAAGAGCAACATAGATACAGATGTTAAAGGAAATTTTGAAAAGAAAAATGTAGCATAAAGCCATTAAATTAAATTTTAAGAATTTTTCATTCAAAAGGGCATCAAATTATGTTCAGGGAGCTTATATTAAGCTTAAGAAAGTTTTTACTGAAAAGATAGGTAAAATTGATTGAGATGAAAAGTTTATAGCTTGCAGACACTATAATGTTTGGATTCATCTGTAAAATTCAGCTTAATTTGATCTACCATGCAATGAGAGGTTCCCTTTTTTACTAAGGGACTCCATGTGAAATCTAGAAAATGGGAAGCTGAACATGATCTTTAAAGGAGCGTTTCCTAAGTATAATGTGATGGAGAAAGAGTAAAAAATTGCATTGTAAATGCCCAAAATCTGAGGAAAGAAGCCCCTAAAATTCTAGTATGAGCAAGATATGGAGGAAACACAATCCATGTAGACTTTACTGGTCTTCAGCATACAACTTTTAGATCCATAAAATAAAGAAAATACATCTTGTTTTGTTGCTCAAGCACAGTTTTCTTCCATGAGAAGTCTTTAATTGGGTTCTCACATTTCTGTTTCAGGGCGCTTCTATAAAGAAAGAGTTAAATAAGATTTGAAAAAAAAGAAAAGCAAACTAGTTGCTGTATAGTTTAAATCTACCACATGATTAAGGATATTTAGGAAATGCTACAAGCCAGTAGACATTCCTAAGTTTCCATCATGTACTAAGTAATTTACAATAATAGAATGTTACAAAATAGCCCCTGCAAAGTAAAATCTATGAAACCACTCAGAAATTACCAGCAATACATCATATAAAAGATAGGGAATCTGTACAAAGCTGACAGTGGAAAGGCCATTCTATCTCAAGCCATACATAAATGGGTAGAAATTTGAAACTGAAACAGTTAATTCAAACTAGAGAAAAGTGTACACTAATCAACACCAGTTGCCATGTTCCAATGTATGTGCACGTGCGCATACACATCTCAACATGAACAAGTACAATGCTCCCAAAGTATGTTTATACCTCTAAATTAGGCCATTGGACAATTTCCTCAGCCAGCATTCGCAGCGCGACACGATTTCTTGGGACCTTTCCTTCATTCACCTGGTTGATAAATGATTAAATCATCAATCTTGTAAGAGAGGAAAAGTAATTTGAGGCTATCGATAGACTTTTAAGCTTTTAAGGTTCAAACATTAGACTGTTGTGTCTTTAAACACTTCACCACATTGCTATTAAAAAGCTTGTATATTCCCATTGAACATAGGAGAGGAGAAATATAACACAAACCTTAGTGCAGAATGAAAAAAAAAAAAAAATTTACCCTGAGCATTCCCTTCCAACACCTCCCTACTGGTTCACCCAGATCCATACACTAGCTTGCTTGTGACTATTACCTATGTGTTGTTTGTACCAAATGCCACATGTCAATTCTTTGAGACAATAAATGCTACAGTTCCTTTAGAAAATAAATGGGTCAAATTCCCAAGAAGCTTTGCCCGTCAGACATCAAGACATGGCTCGCCGCATCTTTGAGGAATGAACTTCCTCAAAGAACGTGATTTTTAACGTCTCCATCTGGGACGGAATGGCCTAGTATAACCCCGGATAAAGAAGACCAATAAGCACCTTAGATGACATAACAAGGGATATGAATCATTGAGAAGAATTCCTTAACTTACTTCCTATGCTGGACACCTAGGGGTCACTTCCCAGATAAAATCTTACCTGCATTATAAAGATTTTACTTATCAACAACACATAGAGATAGAGCCCCTTCTGCAAGTATGGGATTATGGTTGTGATAAAGCAGGTTTTATCAAGGCAAATATGTGTTCTCTCTGCTTTAGTAATACCACTTTGATCATAAAGTGGAGGAAAGCTATTGCCAGTCCAGTTGGCCTCATAGAACTAAGCTCTAGTATCTGCGGCCCCCAAGGTTTATTTTCTACTTTTTCTAACAAATGAAAAGAGTATGGCTCCCCCTTACCTGCTTCAAAAAATGATTTGTTGTGCCACATTATATAGGTTCTCCTGTCAAACTGGACAACAGCTCTATTGCTATACATACCCTGGTGCATTTTTATTACATACAGGTTATTTTCTCTTGCAATTCAGATACTATTATCAGCTCAAAAAACCTCGTGGTTTGCTGTCTGCACCTAAACTTTTGAGACACTTATCATCTCCTTTAACAATGATCTGAAACAGCTTTTTCCTTAATTATGCAGCAAGAACCAGACAAAACAATTGAAATAGAATATTCAGACCTTGCAGATTGATACATTTCCTTTACTAGAGTCCAGGGAGACAGATGGCAGAGATTATTTCATAAGAATTCTCCCTAAATGCATTTCTATTGAGCTTACGGACATTAAATTGCTTCAACAAGTACAATGTAAAAGACCACTTAGTATCATGAGAAGAGATCAATGGACTTTAAAACTCTTAAGATGATCTTTCAATTAACTAATATACTAATCTACAGCAAACTCTATCACCATTGAACTTTGCAACATCTTTCCCATTTGTAAACTCTTCTCTAAATTGCACAATATTCTCAAATTCAATTAACTCCTCATACCAGATATCCTTTTAGGAGAAATTTCCAAGACAATTTCAATTCAAATGCTTTTGTGGGTTACGAATTCAAACACATCAAAAGTAAATGAAAAAGCAGGGACTTACTTGCTCCAAAGCTTCAGCCAGATCATCTCTAGTAGGAGCATCAGAATCTTCAATCCCCAACAATCTCCTTCTCTCAACCTCTCTTGGGTCCTCAATCATTATGGTAAGCTTAACCTACAAATTCAGAATCCACAAGTCGAATTTTTCACATACCCTTCAACGCATTCATGCTAAGAAATAAATAAAATTCAACAATGCTAATACTTACTTCACTGAAGAGCATGTCACGGTTTTTTCGAAGAAGCTCTAAAACTCTTTTAATCTGAGCAATGTTTTCCAAGTCTTCTGGGGTTGCTTCTTCTTCTTCTTCTTCTTCTTCGTGTTCATCTTCTTGGTCTTGGTCTTGCAGATCATTTTCTCGAGAGACACTCAGTTCAGTGTCTCTTTCACCAACCAAAGCAACAACCCTTTGACTACTCCTTCTGCTACAACAAAGGCAGAGCTTTGAAGCTCTCCAAGTTGTAGCAGTAAACAAGGGATGGTATTGATTGATCTGATTGTTGCTGTGGCGCAAGAAGATGGATGAAGCAAGCGGCGTTTGCGGAAAAGTTGCTGCCATCTTGTTTGTTTTACTTGAAAAGACCTTATTATAGCTTTTGCATTTCCTTCATCAGATTCAAATTTAAAGCATGAATTTAGTTCCCAGACGAGCAATTCCCCTGTATTGTTTGTACAACTCTCTCGTCGTTTTGCTTTGCTTTGCTTTTCTTTGTTGCTTATTTCACTGACACTCGTTTTTTCATTTGTATGGTTAATCTTGCTTCCAACTTCTTGATTTTCGTGGCCAGCGACCAGCGTAACGGATTGGCTTTTTCAATTATTTATTGGCTAATAACATTCAAGTCCCTATTTTTTATAATATTTCAAATAAATGTATAATTTGTGAGATTCTGAATATAACAATTTATTAGTGATATCAATAATTTAATTTTATATCTATGAAATAAATCAGTATATCGCAAAGTTGATTTTGGATTTAGGGTATAAAATTCAAATTGTTGACTTGATTAACCCATTCTTAAATGGATTTTTTGAGAATGATAATTATAATAATATAACAAGAATTAGGAACCAATATGAAATAAATTTATAAACCATACAGGCCTAAATGTTAATTAACCCATAAATTAAGGCTCGCCGAGGGCTGGCCTGGCCTCCTCTCTTGGATTGGTAAAATCAGGCCCCAAATGCAAAAGTGAGCTGAGTTTAGAATAGGCCTTTCGACACCCCTCGAAAAGTTTAATAAACCCCCCCTTTTTTTAATTGAAATTACTTAAATAACTAAAGATAAATTAATTCGTTTTTTATTTCAAATATATATTCAATTAAACACTTACATGAAATTTTCTTTAAATTTTTTTTTTACACCCATCCAATGTCATAACTTATATTTATATTCTAGATTTTGATTTTTTTTTTTAGAAAAATTTATAAGATTTTAGGATTATTGAGATAGAAACTATAGAATGAGAAGAAAATAATTAAAGATTTTAAAATTTTTACGCATTTTATAAATAAAAAATTAAAAAAATATATTCTTTTAAAAGTAAAATGTTGTGATAAGATGATTGATTTTAATATATAATTAGTATTTAATAAATTAAATTGGGGATATTCTTAAGAAATAAAATTCAAATGGGTGTTACACAGAATTTAGAGGGAGTGCTCCACTAGGATCACTCCTGAGTTTATAACAAGAACGCTTCTCTCAGGCCCAAAATATCAAATAAATCCCCAAATCTCGTTACCCCCAACACACAAACTTAATGATTTGCTGCTTATTATCGCATATTTTAACAAAGGAGGTCCTATTATTATTTGCTTTCTAGTAATATTTATGCGGAAATAAATTTAGAAATCGAAAATATGCAAAGTTTAGGGATTTTTTTTTTAGTAGATATAATCAATTTAGAAATTAAAATATTAAGTTATATTAAAATCAACCATCCTACTACAAATTTTAAAGAAATATTCTGTCTCACACAACGTTGGAGGGAGAATTTCTTATTTTATTTTATTTATATTTATGATTTTGTGTGCACGATAAAGTGGTGGTGGCGGCGGCGGCGGCACATATATATGTATATATAAAGGGAATCCTAAGTTGCAGCTGCTGTAACTTACAGCAGCTGCAAAATAACATGAACAGTACTCACGTGTGGCACTGTTCATGTTGTTTTTGCAGCTGCTATTTTTGCAGCTGCTGTAAGTTACAGCAGTTGCAACTTAGCAAAAGCCATATATAAATGGAAGTGTTAACTTGGGTCTGCATTTAGTATGATATCTGGGGTCGATAAGAATTACGCCCCATGAAGTCTCTTTTGAAAGTAAACTTGTGAAATGCCTGGGCAGTGAAAGCCCATATAAGAGGCCTAGATTTTTAGCGACAGATCAAATTACACTTGGATGAACTGCATATGCCTATATATATAGCACAATATATTCTCATGGTCAGTGAAAGTGGCGCTCCTTGAATCCTCATTCCATGTTTCCTGTGCTCGTTGCGGATGAAATTCTGTGCAGTGAAACAAATACCCTCTGTTTGATGCTTACGTACTTACCCTTATAATAATTATTCACCTTAAACTTTTATCCGGATAATAATGTATACGTGAAAAATAAAAATATAAACGAATGGATGGTTGGATGTCGATCGGATATGTACGAAAAATTTATATATATATATATATAAACAGAATAAAGGCACGCAATTCGTTGTCGCGGTTTGATCAGTGAAGCTGGAATCATAAATCTTTATTTTGTGAAAAGAGAGATAATATCGATGGAGCCAACTCCCAAGTGTATGATTCTTTAAAAAGCAAAATTGATGAAAGGCTGAGCAGGTGGTAGATAAAAGCAATATGCACGCGCAACACAAGCCGCCCCAGCAGTGGCAAACTGGCAACAGCGCCCCTTGGGCACCGCAAATTCATAAAGCAGCTAGCAGTACGGTGACGGTGACCCATCAGGATCAGGGCTTTTTTCGCCTTTGCTTTCTCCCGACCAATTTGATCCAGTAATCATATTTCAGCTATAGTAAAACTATCTCCATCTCTAGCTTTAGGGTAGCCTCTTTGTCAGCGTCGTGCATCCGTCTTGATCTTTTTTGTTTCTCTTTCTCGATGCCTGCATGCATGCTGCTTTATTCCCTTAAGCCACTTGGTTATCTTAGAATTAACCTTTATTGTATCGGGGTAAAAAGTAAAATCCGCCTCGAACTATCCAAAATTGTTACTTGCTAGGATATAATCAACTTTATAAAGCTCAGAACGTGAATTTTGACTACATGTGTATGGTGGTGTGCAATCTCTCTTTTCTTTTTCTTTATTGATTCCGAGACAAAATTAATCCCACTTTTAATGCCTCTGTTTGTTTTACATGCTTTGCTTAATACCTAAGGCCTAGGGGTTAATTATTTACTCATGTCAATCTAATGTATGTGCCTGTTTTGTTTTATATGCTTTCTTAAACCAAAGAGTTTTGTGTCATCCAAAGTAATAATAATAATAATTGAATCAAGATTTATGTACTTTTAATCTGTTGGATTTTTTACCACACATGTATTTATTTTGATACAATTAATAATTAAGAGAGAAAAAAATTTAGTGAAATTTTAATAAAGAGTATTTATATACTATATAACACGTAAAATTTTCTTGTAAACAATAATTCTGATAAAATATTTTGAATTTCACTTATTAGGTATGTTTGAAAGAATAAGACGGGTTTATTGTTAAAAGTTAAAAAGTTATTCATGAGATAATATACCATTAATTAGCTCATAATAATAATTAATTAAATAAGTCAGTGTCAGGGTTATTCCAACGTTGCTTATAAAGTATAGTGAATATCGATCTCCAAAGGAGCTTTATAAGATGATTATCTTAATTCATTGGAAAGAGAGGGATGGCATAAGCAAATCAATCAAAATGGAAGTGGGGTGCTCTTTTTTTATTATTTTTCCTTTTATTTGCTTTGTTTAATACAATTAAAACCCGACAAACATCAAGCATTCAACTAATCAACAAATCATTGTTCTGTAATAAAATATTCAAATTCCACAAAATTCGCTTTAGTTGACTTTATACGATCACTGGCTGCTAATACTTTAACTAGTTCATCATCATTAAAAGTTAAAATTATTTTATATTTGTTGGAGTTCTAAAGAGGGAAAAAAATAAAAATAAAGAAGACCAAGCATTAAAGAGGTTTTCCTTTAATCCTTTCTCTATAATTACGATAATTTGAGTAATAGATTAAGACCAAATTAAAGGGGATGTATCTATTATATGTCACCTACTTAATATCTTAAGAGTAGAAAATTAGTAAATAACTTGATACAATTAAAAAAAAAAAACATTTAAAATTCAATTTAATTAGACCCTTAATTTAATAAGCAAAAATTTGAAATGCCGACATGCTTTTGACGTATTGAAAGAACATGTATATATTTCAATCAGAAAAAATTATGCTCCAATCATTTATATATTAACCCTAATAGTTACTTTTAATAATTGGTTTTATAGATGGACCGTTGCATTTTGTATGTTCTTTTTTTCCCACTAGTTGATAATTGTTTTTTTTTAAATAATAACATAAGTGAAAATGGCAGAGCTGACTAGACAGCCATTTGTATCTTCTAGTTTATATATTTATATGTATATATCCATCCACGTATATAAAATACATAATACAAACACTTTTTGAGCATGCAAGACCCACGTACTTCATGGTTTTACATATTTAAAGTTTCATGCAATAAAAGATTCACTATAATCCCAAGTAATGACATAAATGGCGTCTCTTATAATTTGGTTTAAAAAAGACAATTAATTAGAGTTACAATTTCACTAGGACTCTCCTTGGTTTCGCCAAGGATTTGGAAAATCTTACAGCTATGTATTACCCAAAATAAAGATAATATATTTTTGTAATAATGTTTTCTCTAAAATCTTTAATTAATTAAACAAAAAGAATATCCATCTTTTCTACCCTACGAATGAAGATCCACCTCTCTCTTTCTCCATCGGATCTTAGAGTTTTTAATTATTATTGATTAATTTTCAATACTATTTTTTGTAGCTTTCTCTTTATTAATTGACCCACCACTTACATTAAAGAAAGGTTCAAGTCATAAGCAAACACACAGACGCCCACCAAATGAACTTGCTGTTACTTAAAAAAGGTATTATGGAGACAAGCTTAATCGTAATCCATATTAATGCCTTGTTACATCACCATTAGTTTAGTTGCGAATAAATTAAGTTTCAATTTTTTAAGTAATGGACAACAAACAATGTGCTTAATTTTGTTTCATATGCGGACAAAATTTGCGGACAAAATTTGTTGATGGATAATGAAAGATTAATAATTTACATTAGCTTGGTCCTCTAATTATGTATTAAATTATTCTAATTAGAAATTTTCTTTGTATTAAGAACAAGGACATAGCACGTGGCACTTGGTGCAAAATGTCAATTTAAGATTAGTTATCATTTTTATTTAGTAGAACAAATGGATATAATAAACAAAAGTCTTTTTCTTTTGCCCTAAACCGAAAGTTGTGGAAATTAAATGATATATTCAGTACATTTTTTTGGACAAAAAATTGGATGAAATGATAAAAACTAAAATCAAAGATTATACAGAAAATTAGAAAGCTGACAACAGGTTCATGTTAAGATGATCTTGCAATTGAGAGCTATAATCCAATCATATAATTTTAAGATATTTTTCTGATAATTTATTAGGGACACAAGCACATTATTATGCCATTATCGGTTTATGTTTTAGCTTTGTTTCGAACCTTCGGTCTCTTTAGCTATATATATATATATATATATATATAGGGTAGTTTTCTAGTCAGGGATAAGCTAAAAGACAAAAAAAACACAGACTCCAATTGTGTGTGTGGAAAATTTTTGTCTTTTAACTTATCCCTGATTGGAAAATTTCTGTATATATGTATATATAAAAGAATTATGACACCATTTTCATATTAATTAAAACTACATATATAAAAACTAGTCATACAAATTTGTCCATACAAAATGATTTGGAATTTCTATAACAAGAGAGAACTTAAAAAGGGCATATTACGCAATATATTTAGTATAATTGAGTTCGTGCATCTTATTTTTTGTTTTGTTTGGAGTACATGTAATTTAATTTATTTAGGACCAGGATCCTCTCCTATTATTTTTCTCTTATAGTCTCTCCTAGCTAGTCTTCTAAATCTAGTAAAAAAGATGATTTAATTATAAATAAAGTAAAAAAAAATTGGCTTGATTGTTAATATTAAAATTTAAAATTTAATCTTGGCCATGTATTTCAGTAGCTACAAGAGACTATGAGAAGGAAAAAAACAAGAGAAGATCTTTTTTCCATTTAATTTTGTTCTCCTCTCTCGCTAGCTATAAATGTTTTATATTTTCATTTTCCTACCAAAAATTAATCGTTTTCGACATAAATGACAAAACATTGGAAAATAAAAAGACACCATCACAAATGTTTCATTACAGGCATGAATCATGACGCACTATCATACAATTCTTTAATAGTAAAATTTATCAAAATAATGCAGACTTTGTAGAAATATGTTATTTAGCGGCTCACGTTATGGTTAAGCTTGCTTTCAAAACAATTGACTTTGTGGTCCGTTGGACGATATATTTTTTGAATAAGTTATGTGATTCTTAATTTGTCATCCTAGGTTTAATATATGAAATTATTTTGATTTAGCAAAATGGATACCTAGTATCAAAATAATATTATTTTTCTTTCCTCCCTTCATATTCTCATAAAAAAAATGATAATATATAATAAATTAACTTGAGCTGCTAAGCAGTCGTGTAGTCACCTTCAATGGATCTACATTTATTTAGAAACTTTTCAGTTTCACTGTCTTTATTAATCAATTTACATCTAGCTTAGTAATGATAATAATGTTGATAACATGAATGGGCTATGATTTCAAACTGTCATGTCCCTTATCCCTTCGAATTATCGTATCACGCACTCTCTATAGTTCAAATAACATTAATTAAGATTAATCATGGGTTTTGTGAGTGAGTGGTTTTTAAATAGAGTTTTAAGATTGATGCTTCCGTGTTCCGTATTTGAATACCGTGTTAAGTACTAAAAAATTAATTTGAGCTCTGTACGTATCTTCAACTTAAGTTTGACAATAATCGTACATAAAACTAACAACAAGATAACATTAGTATTATAACATCAACATATATCAAGTTTACATATCTATTCATCAAAAATCAAAACGATATATAATATAATCAAACTGATGCATCAGCCGCCGCTGTTGTGACATTAATCTGAACCATCTCTTTCTGAGTCTCCACTTTCTCTGCTTCTTCAAATTTCTCTTTCTCTTGCAGTTTCAATTTGACATACATGCCATACACATAAGAGCAAAACCCCCAAGCACAAAGCACAGTCGAAACAGCCTTAACGCCGCCAAAGCTGTCGCCGTAAACCACAACCCCTGCGATAACGTTCATGGCCAAAATCGCCGTCATGCAGATCCCTCCCGTCAACGACGACGTCAGGAACACCATCCCCGCAGTACCCATGAAGCAAAGCTGCCACGTCACCACATTGCCGATAATTGTCAGGCAGTAAACCGCCGGCCCTTTGTCATAAACCATCTGTCCCTCTCTCTTCATCTCCGAATAACCGCCGTCCGAAGCCATCCCAACGGTGGCCAACGCCGTGGCGGCAATCTCCATCACCAGCTGCATTTCCATCACCATTGAGTAGCAGTAAACTTTCTTGTAAATCATCTCCATGACTGGCAAATACAAAGCGAATAATAAGCCAGCACCAACAGTGCAAAAAAACCCTATGAAATATTTGGATTTCGGCAAGTCAGGGGACTTGTCATGGCCCGAGCCCAGGGCTAAGAGCACTGAGCTTAGGGTTAAAAGAATAACACAGTTGAGATTCGAGAAGGTGATTTTTTGTTTTACTATTATGACTGAGAAAACGAGATTGAATACGAGCTGAGATGATAAGAGGAGGGCTGAAGTAGAGACCGGCAAATATGAGTTACCCCAAGAGAAGAGAAGATTGTTTAAGCCTAAGAGGAGGCCTACGAAGATTGACAAGGCGAGGACCTTGGTAGTGAAGTGCGAGAATGGACGTCGGTCGGTGCATTTGAAGAGGTAATAAGGGAGGAAGATCGGTGGGAGAAGTAGAGGAAAGCCGGCGCATTGAACCCAAGTGGCGACCCAACGGCTTGAGCCTTTGTGATTGAAGTAATATTTTGAGAGCAAGCTTGCTGAGACTGAGCCGACAAAGAGGCAGAGATAGTTGGTGACCAAGAGAACAATATAGCTCTTGCTTGTCTTGGCCTTTTGGTCCTCTACTCCTCGTTCATGCAATTGGGTTCTTGTTGGTGGTGTTGTTGCTGCTGTGGTCTTGTTCATCTTTGTGAATGGGGGAGGAGGGAGAAGAGGAACTTTGCAATTGTGTTTCGGTTGTGGGTGTGGGGCTTGTCCTTGTACTAAGTGGTTTCACTAATATAAAGGGATCAATGCAGTTGAAGAAGATGGATGATGATGATGATGATGATGATGATGTGCTTTTGCATATATTTGCTTCTCTTTTCTTTTTGAAGATTTTGTTGTAATTAATAATTAATTAGCAACCTGATTTAAGTAAAAAAGTGGGGTTATTATATATGTTAAGATCGTGGGGTCTCGATGGACCTTTCGGCTGATAAGGGAGAGGTTTGTTTGAGTTTGGTGATGGTCATTTCGGTTGGTTGGCGGCTTGATTCAGGCTTTAGCCAAATATCCAATGATTATCAATGAGTTTGGTTTTCTAAGATAAGCTTTTTCCTTCAATTGCATGCCCATCCATCATCTCATTTCGGGAGAATTAAAAAAAAAATGAAAAAGAAAGAGAGAGAGAGAGAGAGATTATTTTAGTGGAATCGACATTGCACATATATATTGGCTCGATGATGGACATTAGGTGCATATAATCTATATAAGAAGGAAAATCTGCATATAGAGATTAGAGAAAAGATAATTTGAAGTTTGAATATGTATACATTGACAAGATTGATGGGTACATTGTGGATGGTGGGCATGATTGTGAGATGGAAGATAATATGATATATGTGTGAATTTAGTTGAGTTCTTAATTAGAGAGAGAGAGAGAGAGAGAGAGAAAAGAGAATAATAAGTGGAAACGTAGACAAATGGCAGTTGTTAGAAAATGGCAAGTACAGATGTAGAGAGTTGGGAAATTGAAACGGTTACTTTGACTGTTTCCGTTTCTCTTTCTTTTGCTTTATCTTCTTCTTCTTCTTCTTCTTCTTAAAAAATTTATATATAACACAAAAGTTAATGAATGAAGAGGAATGCATGAATCATGATGCTTTGTCATGGCAGCGGCGTTGACAAATGCCAAGCATTTCGGTTTCTAAGTTATGTGGGTCTCTCGCAAGTGTCCCTCCTTTCTTATTTCTAGCATCCGTTACCAGCTTTGCCCACCGCGGTTCATTTTAATTAGCGCACTCCTTTTTTTTTTTTTTTTTGTCTTTATTTTCTTTTTCTTGTTTTACTTTTTCAAAACTATTTTTCTTTTTCGATGATTGTTTTCGAAAACATGTATATTTAGAAATAGTATATGCCCAAAACGGGTTTGCTTTTATGATGTGTATGGTGTGACTGTCAAAAATAATCATTTGGTGTGCACAATTTAAAAGAATAATTATTTAAAACAATAGTTTAGAACAATTAAGAGAGAATTGGTGATTTAGAGTTGGTAGGGAGAATAACTCTAAAATTAGTAACACAACCAAGATTAGATAATATCTGCCAAGATTTGGCTCATAAATATTAATGCATCTAGCTGGGCAAGTCTAGCCGTAGGCTGGATTACCATTTTAAAATTTTGAACAATTTTAAGCTCCAAGCGAATTGAATTCATGATTTGAACCAGATTATGGTGGTTGTATTTTCTATTTTTGCTTGTAATAATGCCCATATTTATATTTGTAATAATGCACTGTTTTTTTTTTAATCTATAGCAGACAAATTAATGGGACAACCCAACCACTTATTTAACATGCTAGGTCAATTATTATGGGTAAAATTGGCAAAGTCTTGACCTCTGCTTACTTTGTATGTTGTGTACATAATAGATTAAAATGGCACACGGAATTCATTATTCATGTGTTTGTTTGTTTGGTTTTAAAAATTATTTGTTTTGCCCCAAAAATAAATGTATTGAATCGGTAAAATGGATAATTTATTCTATTTTGATCCAAAATCGTGGACTTGATTGATTTTAAAATTAAAAAACAAAGTGTAAATTTTCATCTACAGGATTAAAAAAAAAAAAAAAGAGGTGGGGGGGGGGGGGGGGTCTGTACAGCCAAAATTTAAAGAAATAATTAGACGTTCTTAAACCAACCTACTTTGGGAGACCCAAGAAAACTTTCATAGCACAAGTTTTGTTAATTTTTTATACAATCCAAGCGAGTGTAATGTTGCAGCTCGCTCATTAACTAAGATAGCACTTGATACACAAGGTACAAACATTTGGCTGGACTCATTTTCAGCTGAGATTATGTCAATATTCACAAAGCTGAAATTAATGAAAGTGGCACTTTTCATTAAAAAAAAAAAAGCTGAAAATTATCGTTTTATCCAAATACAGCATTACGTACAACACACGCGCACGCGCACGCACACGTACATATACAGTGGTTATCTGACCGGAATGGCTGCACCTTTTTAAAGTGTGGACTCTGTGTACGCTAAGCTTTGCATATATTTCTGTGCTTTCAATTGCTGGTTTACATAATTGGGCCTTTGGGCCAAGAAACTTAGGTCTGGATTGAATAATGAGGCCATAATTGTATATACTCGGCCAAATCCAGCACACGTGTATCTTGTCCACCAGCCAATCAGTTTTATCTCGTAGAGACATCGAATTAGTTTTGTCTCGTAGAAATATCTGGCGTCGTCAACAATTTGTGCCTCTGTATTTTCGAAAAAATCTTCTTTTTCTCGATGCTTGTACTAGAGTCATACACGACTTATAGGCGTTGATATGCAATATATATGACCCAATGTATTTGTGAGAGAGATTTGTATAGGACAGTCGTATAATCTCATAAAATTTAAGTGTTAGGCTCAGTCAATAAGATTCAGCTAATTGGTAATATAAGTGAGTCCTATTATTTTTTGTATTCAATTTTAGTGGGATCCCATCTAGAGTCTCATCATGAGATTCATTACTCCACCAAATGACAGAGTCTAAATGGTTAATCTTCCCACCTCATGACTAGCATGTAAAAATTTTTCCTAATTTGTTGATGTCAACTCATTTAACTTTTCAATTCTTTTTTTTTTATTTCTCTGATGGAAGCGGTATGAGATTCAATTTTTAATTTTTCTTTATTTATTTGGAAGTAAAGTATAAATTAATTTTTTTAGTTCCTACTAACATTTCGATCTTTAATACTATGAAAAAAGAAATTTAGTTTTTAATATTATATAATTAGAAGAAAAAAGGTCATTATCATTATTATTAATATTTTCAGATACAATGGTATCAAAACAAGCTCGAATCTATATTGATTTATGGATAACTAAAAACTCAACATACAAGGAGGGGAAATTAAGTGATTAGGCGGGAGAGTTGTCATTGTAACTAATCTTAAATGACATAGTATTAGGTTGAAAATGTGAAATTAAGCTAAGTTTTAGATTAAAATATTTTTTATTTGAAGGGAAGAAAAAAAACTTTAAAAATAAAATTGAAAAACTGAAACTTGTGAAGCAAATCCGATTGTGGTGAGTGGTGACGATAAGCCCATTACCCGTAACCCAAACGGGCCCAACGGCGTTTTTATTCTTTTGGCGGGAAAGCCTTGACGATTTTCCCGCCAAGGCTTCCCGCCACGGAGAGACCAGCAAGCACAAACGAGACGAAGGGTTTGCAGTTGGAAATTAGGGTTCCAAATCGAGTGACGACTGCAGCTTCCGAAACATCGTACAACAAAGAAAAAAATGGAGGCGTTTGGTGGAATCTTGGTTGACGAGAAAGCAGTGAGAGTTGAAAATATTTTCTTGGAATTTCTAAAGAGGTAGGTTTCCCTAAATCCCTAATCATTTTCTTCATTTAAAATTGTAATTTTTGTTAAATGGGTGTTGATTTTCGCTCCAAACGATGATCCGGGCAGTTTTAGATTAGATGGAAACATGGGCGGAGAGTCGTATTACGAGGCCGAGATCGAGGCCATGAGAGCCAACGAATCCAACACCATGTTCATCGATTTCTCTCACGTTATGCGATACAATGACCTTCTTCAAAAGGCCATTGCCGATGAGTATTTAAGATTTGAACCGTATTTGAAGAATGCTTGCAAGCGATTTGTGATGGAGCAAAACCCCACTTTCATTTCTGATGATAATCCTAACAAGGATATCAATGTTGCATTCTTCAACATCCCCTTTTCTAAGAGGTCATTTTTAATGGTCATTATTTAATCGTTTCAATTGTTCTTAATTCAGGCATTTGTGGTCAAACTAACGTTATGTATCTGATGATTATGAAAAATTACATTAGTTATGAATTGTTTACATGTGTGTGTAATGCTTGAGCACAGATTGAGAGAGTTGACCACAGCAGAAATTGGGAGACTGGTGTCAGTTACAGGAGTGGTGACTCGAACAAGTGAAGTTCGACCTGAGCTACTTCAAGGAACTTTTAAGTGCTTGGAATGTGGGGGAGTCATCAAGAATGTTGAGCAGCAATTCAAATATACTGAGGTTAACCTGCTTGAGTATTTTAACATGTTTGTGTCAGTGAATTTTCACTGCCTGGCAATAATTGTTCTGTTGTTGCATTTCTTTGGTTTCAGCCCACAATTTGTGTGAATGCAACATGTTCCAACAGAACAAATTGGGCGTTGCTTCGTCAAGATAGCAAGTTTGCTGACTGGCAGAGGGTGAGAATGCAGGAGACTTCCAAAGAGATCCCAGCAGGATCCTTGCCCAGATCATTGGATGTTATTCTCCGCCATGATATTGTCGAACAGGCCAGAGCTGGAGACACGTAAGATCATGCCCTCATCTCGATCCACATTAAGTCCGTCCATATCATTTTCTTTTTCCTACAGATGTTAATGTTAGTCAAGTTGTTCTCACTTATAGATATCATATGATATTTGCAAGTCATTAATATTCTCCAATCTTTATGCACCAACAGGGTCATTTTCACTGGCACTGTGGTTGTCATACCTGACATATTGGCAATGGCCTCTCCTGGGGAGAGAGCAGAATGTTGCCGAGAAGCTTCTCAACGCAAGTCCTCTGCTGTTGGACATGAAGGTGTGAGAGGTCTTCGAGCATTGGGAGTGAGAGACCTTTCCTACCGTCTGGCCTTCATTGCCAATTCAGTTCAGGTTGGTGATATAGTGGCTTATACTTGGATTATGTGACAAGCTTGTTCGTGTAATTCATGTTTCAGGCTTGCTTGTTTGTTTAGATTGCTGATGGTAGAAGAGATACAGACATAAGAAATAGGAAGAAGGATGCTGATGAAGACGACCAACATCAGTTCACGGTTGGTTCAATCTCCAGTATTTCTAGTACCTTTAGTATAGCTCCCATTTCTACAGATTTGTTTGATTATCGATTACGGCTAGTTTATGCTACTTCAAATCTTTATTTACAATGTCTTTTCGTACAATACTGAAAAAAAAAATTGTCATTTTCTTTACTCTGGGCTTATTTAACATAATTTCCTTCTAACAATTCCATTCAACCAATTCTGGAGGGAATTTGATGACTTTACATAACTATATTTTGGAACTGGCTGAAGCAAAGTTATAATTTGCAGATAGGAATTTACTAATAAGTTCGTCATTTATGCCTTCAGATGGCATGAATGACTTCGGGATTCTCAATATCGAATTTAGATATTTTTTTGTGAGCCTAGAAACTCTATCAAATTCTAGAACTCTAATCACTTATTTTCAACTGACAGACAGAAGAGATAGATGAAATCCAAAGAATGAGAAATGCTCCTGATTTCTTCAATAAGCTAGTTGATAGCATTGGCCCAACTGTTTTTGGTCATCAAGATATAAAGCGAGCAATCCTGCTCATGCTCTTGGGTGGTGTCCACAAAATTACTCATGAAGGCATCAACCTGCGAGGAGATATTAATGTTTGTATAGTTGGAGATCCCAGCTGTGCCAAATCTCAGTTCCTTAAGTATGTCATGTTATTTGTTCCTTGGGTTTTGGTTTCTAATATCGCAATTCCTGGTGTTTATACTGCTTGAAAAACTTAAATAGATGGTCAATGAATTTGCAGATATGCTTCTGGTATTGTTCCTAGATCTGTCTACACATCCGGCAAGTCCTCCTCTGCAGCAGGCTTGACTGCAACTGTTGCCAAAGAACCAGAAACTGGGGAATTCTGTATTGAGGTAGCATTCAGTTCTATTGCTTCTTGTTCGGTTGAGTTATGATATGTCCTTGGAGACTGGATGTAATTGACTTTTGATTAGCACTAATCTTCTGATGTGTGTTTTCCCATCGTATTCTTTTAAATTCCTTATCAACCAAGTACCTCTGAGTATACAAATCCTGCTTGTTTAGGTTTAGTGACAAATGTGTGTGGTTTATTTCCAGGCAGGTGCACTGATGCTTGCCGACAATGGTATTTGTTGCATTGATGAATTTGACAAGATGGACATCAGGGATCAGGTAATTTTTATACTGTTCTATTTGGAGGATCTTATTTGCCATGTAATGCTGATATTTGATTTCCAACTGATTGCGAAGGTTGCAATACATGAAGCCATGGAACAGCAGACAATAAGCATTACAAAAGCAGGTATACAAGCAACACTGAATGCCCGAACATCAATTCTAGCTGCTGCTAATCCTACAGGGGGGCGCTATGATAAGTCAAAACCACTCAAGGTGAGAATCTTTGGAATATGGAATTATTGTAACTGATTTCCTAGGCGCTTGTGCTATAGTTTTTGGTGTCTTTTTTGTGAACTGACCACTTTGGATTTATCTTTCTGCCCCAGTACAATGTTGCCCTGCCTCCTGCTATTCTTTCCAGGTTTGATCTGGTATATGTAATGATCGATGATCCAGATGATCAAACTGATTACCATATTGCTCACCACATCGTCAGAGTGCATCAGAAGCATGAAGAAGCTCTTTCTCCAGCATTCACTACTGCACAGCTGAAGCGTTACATTGCATATGCTAAAACTTTGAAACCAAAGGTTGGCTGTTTAATCTTCTATGCTCATAATGTGGTCTTTCACTTGAAAATAAGATTTTATGTTTTCGTACTGCCTATTTTTAATGCTGATTCTTGTAATTCAGCTAAGCTTGGAAGCCAGGAAACTGTTGGTTGACTCTTATGTTACTCTCCGAAGGGGAGATACAACCCCTGGGAGCAGAGTTGCATATCGTATGACAGTGAGGCAGCTGGAGGCATTGATTAGGTTGTCTGAGGCCATTGCTCGGAGTCATTTGGAAACTCAGGTACACCTATTTAGCTATTTTAGTCCTCATGTTGTCATTGTCATGCATTGTCATCATGTATTCATGAAATTATCCTTTTACAGGTACATCCACGTCATGTCCGTGTAGCAGTAAGACTGCTAAAAACATCTGTAATCAGGTAAGATACCAGTGAAATTATGCCAAATATCCTCTCTTTCTAAATGACTGGCGAAGATGTGTAATTTGTCTCTTCATGCAGCGTGGAGTCCAGTGAGATTGATCTGTCTGAGTTTCAAGAAGAGAATCGCAATGATGGTGATGGTGGTGATGATGGAAATGATGGCAATGATCAAGGTGATGCTCAACCAAGGAACAGGACTCCTGAACCAGCTTCTGGAATTGCTGGTGTGATTCATTGACCTACATTCCTTTGAATTTTTATTATGACCGTTTTCAAATAAGGAAAACCTAGCATTTTTTTATTGTCCAGAAAATGGAGCCAGTTCTGCAAACCGACAAGGGAAAACACTTGTTATAAGCGATGAATATTTCCAGAGGGTTACCCAAGCCCTGGTCATGCGCCTTAGACAGCATGAAGAAGCTGTAATACAAGAAGGTAAATTCCTGAACCATGGGTCTTTCATGTTCATAAGTGAACGGTTTGAATATGTCAAACACAAGGGCTTTGGAGATAGGGTTTTTACCGCAACCCTTAATCTTCTTCCAGAATAAAAGTTTTTACCACACTTGGATGGTCGACACTAGCTGTTGAATCTAATGCCCTGCTTCATGATTAGCCACCAGGATTTGTTCCCACCAGCTATGACCCGTTAACAGTCATTTTTCTTAAGCATTTTCTGAGCTTTTTGCCACTTGCAGGGACTGGACTTGCTGGAATGAGGCAGAAGGATTTGATAAAATGGTATGTGGAACAGCAGAATGAGAAAAACACCTACAGTTCTATGGAGGAAGTGAAAAAGGAAGTTTCCAAACTCAAAGCCATTATTGAGGTACAATAGCACTTATCTTAGTTCCCATGAAAGAAGCTCCAAATCCCATATTTCAACTTAATGTTGTTTCTTTAATTTATTTTAAATAATCAAATGCTTATAATGCAGAGTTTGATTAGGAGGGAAGGTCATCTGATAGTGGTGGATGATGGTAGACAAGTAGAAGCGGAAGGTGAAGGGCGTCCATCTAGAGATGACAGGATATTAGCCGTGGCACCAAATTATGTCATTGACTGATCTGCAAATTGATCAACAATTGAGAAGCTACAAAATCTTTCTACGGCTCATAAGCTATCACACAAGCTGGACAACATGTAGGCTCTATAGATAAGATCTTTATGGCCAGCAAACTAGAATCTGAAGCTTACTACTGTTGAAAGTCCGGCATAAAAAAGAGCTGGCGTAAAGGTGTTGAAAACACCAGTCAAAGATTGATGTGCATGCTGTAATCTTGTAATTCAAGTAATGTTACTGCTTCATTGTGATGATGTTGGATGTTGGCTCATACCATTAGTTTCTAATCAAACAACCTTGTACAATTTAGAATGTAACAAGAACATTGCCTTTTCATAATTAAATCAGGTGGGGGCTTCTTCATTACTTTTCGTTTGCATGTATTATAATTTTTTTTTCTTTTTCTTTTTAGCTGTCAGATCCCACCATGTGTTTTTAAAAGCTGAGGGAATCAGGCGAGCCAGCACTAGTACTTGAGCTGTCTTTGATTGGAAAAGGCGCTTATTTCTTACCAAACCTTTGCGTTGCTAGTTGTTACACAGAACAAAAATCAAATATGCTTAGGTTAATGAGCTCGCTGGCTGGCCCTGATCTGGCAATAGCATTTGCTTCCAAGCTTTGTCAATGCCGTGCTTCATGTGGGTCTGTACTTGTCTCTGAATTCTGACCATTGTTTTGAGCAATTTATTTGTGCACGCAAACGTTTTGCCAGTTGCCAGATGCTGCTTTTTCAGCCATGAATGAGCTGCACTGCAAGTTGCATCCAATTTATCATTACTATTACTATTATTTTTGTAAAGCACTTGTGAGAAATGTTTATTCAGATACTGGCACATCTAACTTGAAAAACGATTCATTATTGTCGATTCATTAGTTGGATTTGCCTCACCAACTGAATCATAACATTGTCTTGTTGATCATATCCGGGGTGAGGTCGCAGGTCCGGTATGACATTTATTGTTTGGTGATTTGAAAAACAAATGAGTGGGCTTGGTTCAGGCATCGGGTGAGCCCAGTAAATTATGTGGGGACTTAGGCCTACCCTTCCGGCTTTTGAGCTAAAAAATTAATTAACAAACTAATACAGTAGTAGCAGATATTAAAATTTGTCAGTAAATTTCACGATCAGAAAAAGGATTATGATTATGGGCCATTTGAGATTGAGATTGAAATTGAAATTTAATAAGTTGCTTATCTAATAATTTTTGATAAAAATTATACTTAATAAATTTTATAAAAATAATTTATTTCATGATTTTTTTTATTTTGACAGTAGATTTTAAAAGTAAGTGGAGAGTTATTTTTTATAAAGTAGTTTATTAAATAAGTCACCTTACTATTTAAAGTTCTTATTTTAACTTTAATATTTTAATAAAAAGATAATTGTATCTTACTTTTTCATAACTCCTAATGTATAAACTTTTAGATATCATATTATCCCACTATCAAATTACCTTAACAACTACTATATATTCTCTCCAGTATTAATTTAACGTGAATGCAATACATATTATTTTTGTTTTTTTTATATTATGTATAAATATGAAATTTTATTGTATTTTATGTAACAGATTATAAAATTTATTAGATTTTATTTAATTTAGTTTTTTCATTGTATCCAATTTTATGTATTTACAAAAAAAAGAATGTCTAAACAATTTGTTAAACATACTTAAAAAATAATAGGCAATTTAAACTTATGTATGTTTTGGTCATTATATAATAAAACAAAATTTTTATAATAAAATTTACCAAACGCACGTACTCTACTTTTCAAATTCACAGCAATCGCAACAATACAGTTTATCAAACCTATAATTACTTTTTTCAATTAACATTTTATTTCTTCCGCACAACAGAAGCAGCTTATTTAATCAACCATTGCAATCCCAAATTGGCCCTATATTTAAGTACTCAAATTTTATATTTTGTGAAATAATCTTTTGAAAGTTCTATTAACTGAAAGAGTTTAGTAGAACAATAACACAGGGTAACTAGGTTAAGAGACTTGAATCGACCTCTAATTTATCTGGCAAAATTAAGATATTTTATCTTTCAAAAGTAGGACAATTTGTACGTGTAGCATTTTTATCTCCGGATAGCTATTTTTAATATACACGATCAATTGAATAAGAAAGAGAAATGGAATGTCAAGATCAAATCAAATGCTTAGGTTAGAAAAGTTAACGTATTAAAATTGGACTAGAACAGGCAAAGAAGATTAGAGAAAGCTAAAACTAATTGCTCACTCTTTCGTTTTCAATGGGAGGACGAGTCCTTATCATTATCAATCGAGTTTTGTACTCAAACGCAAAGCTACGCCACGTTCATTTTCTTGTTTAATTATGCAAAAGGGCAAGGCAATTCATCAATTTTGAAATGGACCACTTGTAATCTTGTAGCATTTCATGTATCACCTCTAACCCCAACTTGCCCTAATTTCAATTTTCCTTGTAATTGCCCATACCAAACCCACTTTGCCTAATTTTCAAATTCAGAATAGTCCAAGATCCAAAATGTTCTTCTTTCCACTTTCCTATGTACATAATTATCGCACTAGCTATGTTGCAAATAAATCTCCACAATTTAAGAAGATTAATTAATTTACGTCAATTCCAACAATAGTTTTCTTTTCTTTTCTCTTTTTTTTTTGAATAATAATTGCTTAAATTTGTATTCTGTCATATTTATTCTAAATCAGTACACATCGGAAGGATATTATTCTAATGATACAGAACACGCACTCTGATTTCTTTTTTCCCCGACGAGTGGTGTGAATTTTATTAAAATATAGAAATATGAGAAGGAAAGTAATTGATCCATTTTGGACATTGAATAATTTTATTAAAATATGCACTATATGTGATTTGGAACTAGGCGGCAACCCACAGTTTTTTCTTTTAATTTTTATAAAATTATTGTGATTTGTTAATCCTTAAAAAAGTGAATATTGTCAAGATTGGCAGCTTAATTTTGAAATATCCATTGCAGAATCTTGTCGTAATTGTTTTGCTAAAAACAAGATTTAATAGAGTGCGACTATTAAACCTTAATGTTAATTTAATACTCGATGCTGTAAAATTTATTTAAAATATAATAAGTACTATTGTTAGTTTAATGCTTGACATTGTGAACCCAAATGACTGAATCAAAGGTGTTGTCTTACACCTGATGTCCTATTATAAATAACTTCTACTATATTAACTCATTTACACGAAACCAGTTATTTACAAACAAAATAGAATATATGAAGGAATTGATGAGAATTGAAGGATTACGAATGAAAGGAGAAGAAAGGGTTAAATAAGTAATTGTATTAAAATTATTTTTATAATAAAATTTTTAATTAAAAGATGATGTAGAAAAAAAAATTAGTGGGTTTAAATAATTCTATCTTTACCAATAAGTAATAACAAATCAAATCCTCATTCCAAAGAGAGAGAGAGAGAGACAAAAAGAAAAAAAAAACCCTAAAATACTAATATAAGATTGTCAAAGTTTTGGATTATGCTTTCTTATCTAATGGGGTTTTTTATTTAGTATCTTTAAAGCCAATATCAAGAAATATCTAGAAGGCATACGTTGAATAAAAAGCATATGATCAATGGTAATTTGAGTCAACACAAACAATTCGACTTCAACAATCATTTTTTTTTTTAATTTTTAAATTAGCATTAAGTGTTTGATTATATCTTTGGCTGTGGACAATGAGGCATCTTTGAAAGCAGGATATTATTATTTTTTTTTAGTTATTATTTCTTCTAGGTTTCAATAACCATTAAATTCAACTTTCAGACCAAAGAAAAATACGAAAAAGAAATTCATCACTGACCAGATAAGAAGCTCACAAAAATATCTAAGGTCATGTTCATAAAATCGACCAAGTAGCTAGAATTATCGACACCTATCTGCCAATACAATACAATTCAATTTTTGTCTTTTCACTGTTAACACGTGAAGAATTTATCATACAGCAGGCACAATATATGGGCATTACTTGCTCCTGTTATAGTTAGTGGGCTGTGCTACTTGTTTTCGTTTTTTCTTTTTTTTTTCACACAAAAATCTGCGTGAAGATCATTCTTGGATCTTCTCAAATATCGCGACGAATCTGTAATCTTGTTTCTTCTTCCTCTTTTTTCTTTTAAGAAATTTCCATTTGCATTCATAGGGAGAGGGGGGGAAAAAAAAGAAGAGCAGAAGCACATATGTTTCCAATTTATAAAAATCATGCATTATTGCCGATCATAATTGAAGGTATCGTCAACAAGCAAGTAATATAATAACCCAAAAACCAAACCAGATAATAGTCCAAACTTTGTTAACTCAAGATACCCAAATGAATAACTTTATTTCTTGATTGGTTAAGCATCCAACCCCATGATTAATACTAATTAATCCATTTTTATTGTCTCTTGCTCTGTTTTTGCTCAAATTCAAATTATTGATCAAGCACTCCATGTGCATGCAAGCCAGCGATATCTCGTTGCATGAATAATATGAAAAATGTACAATTTCCAAAATTTACGATAAATTCATTTGAAGAATTTTTTACATAAAATAAATAAAATATTTGCATTGCGTATGTACCGTAAAATATAAATGCAAGGAGTGGAAACATTTCGTCAAGATTGGCCTCGGCCGCAAGGCGGAGGAAATCAAAGAGTGGAACCGCGGAAGCGGTGGCTGTTTCCGAGAATCAATATGCAATCGCAATCGTAGGGAATATTTTATTGTTTTAAAAAATGAAAATAGAATTGTTAGTCGATTGACGGCTTGATTGTGAAAATTGTTCCAGCGAAGCCACGTGAGCACAGATCAACATCTGTATCGGTTTAGAATCCTATTGGTTCGGGTCCCACTTTATGATAATTTTGCCACCTTTGATTGAAGTGATTGCCAGCTCTCAACTCTCCCCATTTTCATTTCTCCCCATTTTACCCCTCCAATTTTACACTTATTGCGATGCGAGCTTATCGGGGGCATTAACAATATTGTTCTTAATAATAGTTTTTATGAAAATTATTTTTTAAAAGGATACTTCCAAAAAAAAAAAAATAGAGTTTCAGAAATACATTAAACACCAAACTAAATACGTTTCTTTTTTTTTAAAAAAAAAAAAAAACTTGTTTTAAAAAACATTACTGAAAAACCACTTAATTATTCAAAATCATTGTCAAATCAAGTATAACAATAAATTAATGGGAGAGTTGGCTGACATGAGTATTTTTTTAGACAAAAATTATGCATATAAAATTCTGATTAGATTACTCTCTAATTTTAAAGTGAGAGGGACTTAATTCCCAACAACATTATAGTTGAATTAGTTAATTAGTACTAAAAAAAATTAAAATTTGCAAGGAGGGGCATAAAATAGGATATATAAAAGCTCAAAAGGGTATATTCGGGAAATAATTAGGAAAACAAAAGGGATTTAAAAAAGGGAAATGGGAATTGCATGTGTATATGATGATGCCACGGTCTTAAATTAGGGGGGAACAAACGGTTGGCTCAAAACAGTTGCAGTGAGGTAGACTTTGATCGAAGCCTTGGAGAGAGCTAGAGGAAGGAGAGTTAAAAGAAGTGAGTGCATAGCTATTGAGATTCTTTTAGCAAACTTCTGCTAGCTGCACCAACTCAAGTTTCTCTCTTTTTAATTGTTTCAATTTTCATTAATTCGATTTGGTCCTCAAAAATTTTATTTAGCCGTTCGCTTATTGATTAGATTTTTCCTTCAGACGGACTCATTTGATTGGAAAAGAAGAAAGATGGGGTACTGGAAATCCAAGGTCCTGCCCAAGATCAAGAAAGTTTTCGAGAAAAATGGAACCAAGAAAGCTGCTGCCGCCGCTGAGGCTTGCAAGTCCTTTGATGATTCAAAGGTAGCCTTTATGCATATGACTCTATATGTGTGTGTCCTCTTTTTTTTCTTCTCCTTTTGTAGCTTTCTAATGCTTGCTGTTTAATTAATAACTATGTTGAGCTTGCCATGTATGTGCGTTTTAGGAAGAAATCAATAAAGAGTTTGAAGAGAAGAAAGCTGAGCTCCAACCTAAAGTGATCGAAATCTATGAAGCTTCTTCGGCTGAAATCAAGGTCTCTATATGAATGAACATACAAAATTTGTTATAGCTACAAAAATCAAAGAGAATTAAAAAGATTCAATCCATGCAGGTTTTAATTAATTAATTAATTTTACCTTTTTTTTTTTCTTTTATACAGACTCTGGTCAAGGAACGCAAGGAGGATGGGCTTAAGAAGCACTCCACTGCCGTGCACAAGTTACTTGAAGAACTCGTTAAAATCGGTAAAATAATTTTATTTCATATGGTATTAATCAAAGTTAAGGTCATGTGTGTTAAAATGACATGGGATTTTTACTAATATGTATGTATGTATGCATGCATGTATGTGTATATACAGAGTTTCCAGGATCAAAAGCAGCAAGTGAAGCATCGTCAAAGTTTGGGGCAGCCTTAGTGCCGGGGCCAGTTTTCTTCATATTTGAGAAGGTCTCAACGTCCATTGTTGCCGAAGAAAAAGCAGCAGAGCCAGCAACCGCCGCAGCAGGACAAGAAACAAAACTAGAACAAGAGACAACAAGTAGTAGTACCGCCGCAGTCACAGAGAAGGACATAGTTGTTGAGGAAGAGAAGAAAGAAGAGGCCCCCGCCGGCCCTGAGAAAACTGAGCCGGAAGCCGCCGCTGCCGCCACCCCAACTGAGCCTCACCCTGCCGCAGCCAAGGAAGACCAACCAGCTGCTGCAGAACCACCGAAGCCTTGAGAACATGCATCAACGTAAAAGACAAATTCAAATCTATGTTTACATATATATATATATATATATATATTTCATATCCGTCAAGTGAAAGTGAAGTAATAATGTTAATCTTTTGTGGACGTAAAAGTCTTGTAAAATGCAAAACATGATTTGTTATTCTTTATTTTTCTCTATATGTGTATGTATATCACCTACTTGTTTTTGTTTTCCCCTTGTATTATTTTGTTTTACGGTAGCCTTTTTTTTTTTTTTTTGGTTGTTGTGTTTGTGAATTATTATTATTATTATTATTATTTGTAATATTTAATTTTCACAATACAGAGATTAATGTGGTGGGAGGAAATACCCTTAACGCTTTAGTTGCTTTCATTGAATTGATTGTATGTGTTTTCCTCATGAAGATCATTTAAAAAGAGATACAAAAAAAAAAAGGATATTGATGATGAGGTGTTATTTGTTTATAATTGGTAATTTCAAGCTCCCTCTTTCTCGCTATTTAATTTGTAAGTTTGTAATGTGCTCTACTGACCTTCACTTGTGTGTGTGTGTGTGTGTGTGTGTGTGTGGGTGGGGGGGGGGTTGGTGAGGGAAAGAATGAAATGTGACTAATAATTCAAAAAATAAATAATACTTGTGTTCTACTGAGATGGTTATTGTTTTCTTTCTATATAAATGATGACTTGGAATAGTTCAAATAAGAAAAATTACTCGGGAGTAAAATCATTTTTTTAATAAAAGTATCTACATATATATAGATATCGTGTAAATGAAAAATATATCAGAGCATGTATTTGCTTAAGTAGTTTTTCTAATTTTAATAAAGATCGATGCTTTTGCGATGATCACATCTTTACATTGAAGAACTAAAATTGTATAATAACAATAAGAGAACTATTAAATTATAATTACTTTAAAATTATATAAACAGTACTCACAAGTGGAACCCGCACCTAACAATAATTATGCAAATGAAGAGGCTGAAAGGTTTTTTCTGAAGCTAAATTCCAATTAGTAACGACCAATTATGATACTTCTTTTGGTCTTTGGTGTGCGGCTGTATACGTACATAGCTGGAAAAACCCGAAACTCCATGCTCGTATGTATGATGCAAACGCTAATTTGGATTTTTTTTAAGAAAGTCATTGTTAAAATTAATTTTTTTTTATAAAAAATTATTATGTAATTTATTTTTAAAATATGTATTTTTTATCTCTATTAAATTTATTTTTCATTTAAAATCCATCTTTTTCTCAAATGTTTATTTCAATCTCTTAAATCCACGTTTCACATGACCTCACATGTTAACACCTTTTTCTAATATTAATATCATTTTTTTTCCTAATAATTTAAGCTTTTAAATGAAGCAACATCCCAATCATAGATTTTCAAAATCCTATCCGCAGGAAGAAAAGTAATCATCGAACAGCTATAAAATAATAATTCTCCATTTCTTGTTTATTGCGACTAAACAGCAGGGGACGGGACAGTGGGCACCATAAAAATAAAAAAAATAAATGATTTAAAAATACGTTAAATTCATTTTCTATGCTCTCTTATAATTTGATGGAATCAGAAACTGGGCCGTCCAAAACGGAACACAGGCCCAGATGAGACATCTTGGGTAAGAAACTGAGCCCAAAGAAGTTCATAAAACCAGAGCTCAACTCAAACCAAACGAAGACTCGGAGAAAAATTTGGTTGCTCTTCTCAATGGCTACGTGAACGTGATTCTTCTGCTATCACTGTTGTTGTTGCTGGTAAGGTGACTGAAGAAAAGGGTTTAGGGTTTATCTATTTTTTTCTAATCATTTGGTGTTGCATTTTTGCCTTTTTTTTTGTTTGTTCTAATAGATACAATTTCAATTTCGTAGCCTTTTTTTTTTTGTTTTTTCTTTTTTGATCAAAATAGAAGAAAGGGAACTTTAATTTTTCAAGACTATTTCTGAAATAAATGCATTTCGGGACTTGATTTGATGCTAACTGAAAAATTCGTTTGAAAGGTGGAATCTTTAACTGGCACTGGTTGTGAAATTCTGAGTTCTTATTTGAATGTGTTGAAGAAAAAACCCTTAGGTCAATGGTCTCCTTACTATTTTTGATGTCGTATTTCATGTTCATGGAGTCTCATTTATGCACGCAATTCTTTTATTTTTGGTCTTTATTTTCTTGCTTTCATTGTTGCATTCCACTTTAATGACTAAGATTGTCGGTGATTATTAAACCTTTTTTCTCATATCAGATGGAACCAATGAGTGGATTGAATCATGACTTGGGAAAGGTGGCGCTGGGAAAGGTTGAAGGTGACACTGTAGAAGTGGAGGGCTTAAACAAGACTATTGATGATATATTGCAGAAAGTTACTCAGGCGAGACTCGTTGACAGTATAAAAACTATTAGCGACTTACAATTTTTTGAAAGATAACATTTGCCTTTTGCTATATGTTATAAATGATATTTGTGTTTGGTTTTAATCCTACAATGATCTTTTTCCTTAGAGTTCAAACCCTTGATGATTCTGTGTCTACCACTTTCGGTGTGCCCTATGCTGGGTGAAATGGTGAATCAAAGTCTATATTTAATTGAGATGAATAAATTTGGCACTGGGATCCTAATCATGCTTTTGGCAGACTTGATTTGTCTAGAGATATAGCTGTGTTTGTGAATGCAGCTTTTCATTGTTTGGCTTGTTGACTTTTGATTAAGCTTCTTTAAGCTTCTTATTTGCTAGTATCTATTCATCTTGACATTGATGTTTTCCTTTCAGCTTGAGCAAAAACTGAATGATGTTGAGCAGTTCTACCTGACTAAGGATAACACTCAACCAAACGCTCCGAAAAGTATCTCAATTGCAAAGGAAAAATTGAAGGATAGACATTTTGTTAGCAGTGAGAAGCAGCAGCAAGACGCATTTCATAGGGAAGAAGCTGCTGCAAGGAGGATGCAAGAACTTAAGCGCCAGTTTGCTGCTATTTTTCGTCAGGCAAGCACCAAGCTTTGTGAGTTTTGGTCATTTGTTTTTAGCCTTTTAACTACTTATGTTATGTATGCTTTTGAGTCAGTTTTGATACATACATGCTTTCCTCCATTAGATTAGTGAATATTATATATTTCAAAAGTTGAGGTCAACTAAAATTTTTTCAGAAAAATTTAAGTTAGTTTTTTCTTCAAATAAACCTTACTTGCTGACTAAGAATTATACTTGTGGGTAGTATTCTTCATTTATCAGATGCTTTGGGTTCAAATGGCTATACAATCATTTCTCATGGTTATTCCCCACTCTTTAATGTCACAGATCACTCAGCACAAGTGGGCATGGCCTTTTATGCATCCTGTTGATGTTGAAGGTCTTGGTTTGCATGACTATTATGAGGTTAGGCATATTGCTTTCGTAGCTTTCTCATTGTCTTTCTGTATGGCCCTCAGTTTACCCAGAATGTATCCTAATTCTCAGCCTAATTCTTCTAATGATGATTGATTCCGCTTCTTATTATTTTATGTTGTTTTCTTTTGCACCATATTAATTTTTGTGCCTCGAATTTAAAGTGATTTGTTGGAAAGAGTTGGTGCTTATTTAATATTTTTATTCTCTTAGATGAAAACTAAATGAAGAAAATTGAAATGATATTGACATCTTGAATTTGTGTGTCTGGTTTTAGAATTCAGCATTGATTGGTGGATTTCTCATTGATAGCCTTGCAGCTACCTTTTACTCATGTTGGACCACTTTTAGTCTTTTCTTTCCCCTTTTTTATATATGATGTCAATTAATATGTATTACGTTTCATATACCAGGTTATTGAGAAGCCCATGGACTTTAGTACAATAAAAAATAAGATGGATGGTAAGGATGGTACTGGGTACAAGAATGTGAGGGAGATATATGCCGATGTTAGATTGGTTTTTAAGAATGCAATGAAATACAATGACGAAAGAGATGATGTTCATGTAATGGCAAAATCATTGTTGGAAAAATTTGAAGAAAAGTGGCTGCAGCTTTTGCCCAAAGTTATGGAAGAGGTTAGTCAATTCTCCAATATGAAATTTCCTTGTCGCATTGACTTAGACAAGGACTTTTTTTATGTCTATTAACAGTCCTTTAGCTAGGAAAACTTCCATGCTTCCTGTTTTTAAATTATACCGGCTTGTGATGGCTTCCATACTTGTACTTACAGGAGAAAAGACAGGAGGAAGAGGAAGCAAAGGCACAACTTGATATGCAACTCACTCAGGAGGCTGTCCATGCGAAGAAGGCTAAGGAATTAAGCAGTGAAGTATGCCATACCATTCAATATGCCTTTTAAATTGCATAAAGCAAATTATTATTTGAAAGTCAGCATCTTAAGATTTTATGAACTAATTAAGATTTTAGGAATATGAACTAATTAAGATTTTAGGAACTAACTGGTGAACTTGAATTAAAATATTTTCTTGTCAAACTTTTGGCCTTCAACAACATGAATTTAATCTGTTTTTCTCCTTAAGATGTCTTTGACATGCATCTTTTTTTGTTTTTTTATCATACATGTTCTAGCTAAATGCATCTAGTTTCATCATGCATGTTCTAGCTACAAGTTATTTGTATGTCAGGGTATATTTTGCTGCATGTCTATAACAATGTATATTCGAACTGTTCTCAGCTTAATGAAGTTGATATGCAACTGGAGAACCTCAGAGAAACAGTGATTCAGAAGTGCAGGTTGGTATAGCAACCCCCTTTACTGCAACTTTTGAGGTCAAATTTTAACAATCCAAATATCATGGATACTGCAGCACCTGCATGTGATTTCATATATACTTTTTCTTCATTTATATTCTTGTTTATGACTAAGAAACTTTTTGATTGAGGTTGAGAGTTTGTTTTGGCATTTGTAGCTGATGGAATTTAGGAGTGTCAATTGAGATCTTGAATTCTGGTTCGATGATTGTTATAACACAGAGTTAATACATGAGTGTAGAAGCAGAAACAAAATGGACTAAAACGAGTAATGGAATGTTTTAGACCTTGTTTTTATGATCTAACTATTTAGTGTTTGAATTTGGGGCAGAAAATGAGAACCTTTCAGCAACCAAAATGCCCTGGTATTCCAGATATTCCAGTATCCACATTGCTAAAAATGTAAAATCTGTATTTAAATTTGGTTTTGAGAGAGAGTACTGGACTGCATTTCAGGTTGTAATGCTGTAAGTTGGTATGAAATGTTCATGGCTATCATTTATCAAAGAAATAGTTTAAATATAAAGAGTCCATAAACTTTTAATGGGTGCTAATAAGTTTTAGAACATCTTTTTGGCGTTCGTGCTTGCTTGCGTGCTCTAGTTGTGTCTGTTAAATTTCATCGTTGTGTGCATTGTTTCAGAAAAATGTCAACTGAAGAGAAGAAAATTCTTGGGACGGCTCTCACCCGATTGTCTGCTGAAGATCTTGGTAAGGCACTGGAGATAGTTGCTGAGAATAATCCAAGCTTTCAAGCAACTGCTCAAGAAGTGGACCTGGACATGGATGCTCAGGTCCATATTTTATGTCGGATTCGTTTATCATCTGATATTATCTGTCCTTTCTTTCATTTATTGTCAAGTTATTTGGTAACGTTCAGGCAACTGAGATCTATCCTTTTATTTTTAACCTTTCTCCAAAATGACTGCAGAGTGAGTTAACATTATGGCGGTTAAAGGTTTTTGTACAAGAATCACTGAGAGCTGCAGGTAGGAGTTCCGGGAACATGGGTGGCAATAACAATAATAACAATGATGACAACAACGAGAAGGACAGCAGCAACAAAAAGAACAAAAACAATCTCAAACGAAAAAAAGAGTTTTGTGATGCTCTTGCAAAGCCTGCTTTGAAAAGGACTAAGAAGCTCCCTCCAAATACATGAGCCACCTGTCTGTCAGCAGTGCAGTTTTTAATGGTTTGTCCCAGTGCTGAATGTTTAAGAACTATATTTTTGCAAATTCCAGAAAATTTTTCATTGTAATTTTGTAAATTCCCCAGTGGTATATAGCCCTTAAGAAAATTTATAATGCCAGTCTTGAGATTTACCCCTTACTGAACATAACCTCATGTATATTTATTGTTTTAAGCTTCTTTTCCACAGAATGTAATGCATGCATGCAATTTTGTCTTCCATTAAATATGCTTCTTCACATCTGGCTTACATGATCAACTACTGCCATTTGTTCTGGCAACCATATATATGTATGTATGTATGTATGTATGCATATAGAATAAATGAGAAGTTGGCTGTTAACATAATACCACTACTTTGAAAATTAAACATCCAAGGCTTGCTTCATCTCTCCCATAAAAGGAGATATAGTGGATAACTATCAGTGAATTTTTCAACTGAAATCTCATGAGAATGCCAACTATATAAGCCTTTATTTAGAATTATATAAGAACTTTTGCCCGCTCAGTAATCGCAAGACACTAAGATTGAAGTCAAAACTGCTACTAACCTTTAAAATAATAATATTTCCACTGAAATGTAAGAAGTTCAGAGCAAACTTTAAGCGACAAAATCAATGCTGTTGAGGTCATTGTAAACTATTAAGTAGCAATCCACCAAAATCATCACGCATTTGCTTCCCACAATACCAGCATTTTTGTCGAAGACTGAAAGAACCATATGAATACTGGGCAGAAAGACACAACATATCAAAACTCCAGAACTAATGTACACAACTTTCCCGTCTATTCATATATCAATTGTTATTGCTGCTGGCACTTCTACGAAATGACAGTCGATGAACTTGTGAACGCAGCGTGTCCATTACCCTTACAGGAGCTGCTTTGTTTGGAACAATATCCTTTGCATCCATTTGAACATCAAAATCACGCCAAAACTTAATGACATGGAGATTCTCTTCTTCGGTTGATCTTTGGACGACAATTCTAGCAGCATAACCCTTCTCCCTCATTTTAAGGCATATCTGTGAAGGATCATTGGTGGTAAGAGTGACCAAGTATAACCAGCCCCTTTTTGACAAAAGTTTGTCAGCAATGGGCAAAATCTTGTCAATAACAGCCCGGCCATTCTCCCCTCCAGCCCAAGCAGATGCAATTCCTTTACGACCTACTTCATCTTCAGGGGTGGGCACATACGGTGGATTCACAACCATTACATCAACCAATCCTGCCAGACGCTTCTCTAGTCCTGACGCAATGTCAGTATTTATCAAGTCTGCATGAATATCATGTGCTTCTATTGTCTTACGGGTCACTTCAACTGCATAAGGGTTGATATCAGTGGCAATATAATGGACGCCAGGAACTTCATTCCCAAGCATTAAAGCTAGAGAAGTGATAACATATCCGCTCCCAGAACCCACTTCCATGCACAATAGTGGATGATGCTCTACCAGGTTAATTCGATCTGCTAAAAGAGCATCAACTAGTGCAAATGAATCATCACATGGTTCGTAAACCTCAGGATGTGAGCTGACAAGACGAATTTGAGCAGTTCTTAAGGACATCTTCTCAGAGCCTGACAGAAGCGGCGGATTGTGTAATGATCAATGACAAATTCGACCTGGACAGAAATATAAGTATCAAAGTACATTTTGAAAACCTGAAATGATATTTGACATGACAAATTTTGAACTATAGATATAACTAAGGATGTAAATATAGCATGGGAATATATATATCCAAAAGAAGTTAATACAGTCAATAGATTAACAATGGCCTCCATTTCTGGATTAAAGCGTCAGGCATGTTTCACTTCCAGAATCAAAGAACATACACGACAACAAAACCAAAACTAAAGCTTAATATTTGAAACATCTATAACATAAGAAACTCAAAAATAAGAGGACGAGAAATGTACTATCTACCTTAAATGACATCTATAACATAAGAAACTTAAGAATAAGAGGACGCAAAATGTACTATCTACCTCGAATAAACAGAGTATATAAATTGAAGTGAAATTGAAATGGAGCTTCAATTCTTCAAAATCCAAAAAATATTAAGTGACCCAGCATCCCCGAAGTTGTTTTTGGCATCATCCAAGATATCCCGGATAATAAAGCACAAAATTTACTATAGAATCAGTTATGGGAATTCGTTGCGGAAATTTATCAAACAATCGGCGTGCAGCGATAAGTAACAATTAAACGAAGCTCTAAGTTTTAAGACGTTACCTGCGTCGTTGCTTTGAACACTGGCTCAATGCTTCAGTGCGTCTGTTGGTCTCTGTTTGCGGGCAGACACAACGGCCCAAACGGAACCAAAGAGGCAAAAACCACACTTGCGCTCGTCTATTTTAAGCGCTTTTTTTTTTTTTTTTTCTCTCTCTCTCTCTTTCTCTAAATTTAATTTAATATGGTTTATTAGGTTTATTAATCACTATTCACATATGAGTTAAAATTGTATGTGTGTCAAGTGATTATTTAAAGATTAGGAAAATCTATTGTGGCTGAAAATGTTTGAATTGCTAAAAATAAATATTAAGTTGTTTGTTTTTTAACTTAAAAAAATATGAAAATTAATATTTTTATATTTATACCCCCACAAATTATAAATGTTAAACAAGTAATAAACATCTTAAAGAATTTAAGTAAGATAATATATTCTCATAACATAAATCATGTTTAATTAAATACAACCATTTGTATTTTAAATTAGTGTATGTTAATCAATTTTATTATAGTTTATGATGTTTTTATATGAAAAATACTCATAAAAATTATGAAGATAAATAATGCTAATTTAAAAAAAATAAAAAAATAAAAATAATAATAGTCTACCACTATATTATTATAAATTATAGAAATGGGTAATAATACTAATTATTAAATTTTATTTAGGAAATAATAAGAATTAATTAATTAGATAGTGATATTTTAGATAATATTTTTAATGACATCATTTAAACTTTTTAGATTTTAATTACGGACAATTCTTAAGGATATCTTCTCATAGTAGTTCTAAAAAATTATTAGTTATTTGGGTTGTTCTTAAAGACATATTCTCAGAGCAGTAATTAATTTAATTACTCAAATTACAAAGAGCCCAAACAAACAGCCCTTAAGAAAAGATTATAATAATTCCAATTTATTACTTAATTGGGTTCAACCCCTATTTCTTTAATTCTTTCAAGGATCAATGAGAAGAAATTTATGCGTGATAATCAATACAATTCATGAGATTATTTTTATTTAATTGTTTTTTTAATTATTGATTAAGGCTTCGGAGGATCACCAATAGTTTAGATTTAGAAGAATAAAAATTGTGTTTTAGATATATCAATTGTGATCGGATAAAAAGAGAGATTGATAGGCATAGACTCACATGGGCACATGGCTATGGGCGATTAATATAAGCAAATGATTCTCGAACGTAACAGATGTAGCACATTTAATAATTATGTCACGTCTTGTGGCAAAAATTTCGTGTTCATGAAACTTGCTCGAAAACTATTTTACATCAATTTAGTAGTCCAATGCAAATGAAAGCAACATCAAATCATATGGAGATCACACCATTTAATGATCAGTCAATAATGAAGATTGAAGACCACCAGTAGTCCAGTACCATCATTCCATCACGGTTTATACTTTACAGTACGATTCTTCTGTTCAGTGCCTAATTTTGCATGCCTCCCAAATGACTATAACACCCCTCAAATCTAATTACCTCAACAATACAACACCAAGTTTTATATTTAAATTCTCTTCTTTCAACATATAACAAGGGGGAAAAACCAAACAACAAAACAAAAAGCAAAAAACTCAAAAGCTACAGCATTAGGTTGTTACCAAGTGCTTCTGTTGTGTGCAGACTGCAGAATTTGCACCACTTGATCAGAGGATCAACTAGATTAACATGGTCCTGTTAAGAATATTTTGATGATCATTACTTACTGCATTTGAAACGTATTTGGCTTTTGAGCTTGGGCAAGCATTTGAACAACTTCTCTCATGGTGGGTCTCTCCACACTGTGTTCTTGAACACATAGCATAGCAACAAAGAACACTTGCATTGCTTCACTGAGAGGAATATTACTCAATCTTTGATCAAGGATCTTCACCACTCCTTCTTTGCTTGAGTTTGTTTGCATTTTGGTCCATTGAACAATGTCTAGCCCTTCTTCCCCAAAATCACCCACTGGCCTTCTCCCTGTTATCAGCTCTAATAGTACCACCCCAAAACTGTACACATCACTTTTCTCATCAACTTTCAATGTGTACGCATACTCTGTAATAAGAAAAAAATGTGCAAGTTATTAACTAAATTTAAGTCATACTATATAAGTACTTGTTCTAGTAGGGCGACATGGTATAATATGCTTGAAAAAGGGTAAATGAGGTTATTTCATTGTGGTTGGCTGGTGAGATTTGAATGAAATGCATGCTATGCGTATGAGCTATGCACTATGCTTTGGCAGAGTAAAGGGAAACTAGGGAGGATCAACTCATTTCCCCAAGTAAAGTAACAGGAAAAAGAAAAGGTAGTTGTGGCTTTGTGCCTTTGGCTGTATTCTATATAGACAAGAATCTTTTTCTAGGGCTTAGTAAAAGTAAACCTTTGATCGTAATCAGCATTTTTAGAGAGAGTATATATGCTTTGGATTCATGTGTAACTTTTTATCGTTATAACTAGTTTTTGGGTCAAAAGGTCACTAGTTATTGGTTTGAATCTGAATGAAAATTGGGTTTATGGTTCAGCTAAAGCTTACATCAATTTTGTTTGTGGTAGGGCAACAGAGAAAAAGTAAAATGTGTTAAGAGGAGCTTTTACCCTTCTTGGACTTCACATGACTCTGCTTATACTACATTCTTCCGAGAAAAGGAAAAGTATATTCTTCAATATTTGGACATTTTGATGAACTGTAATCTGCAATCTGTATGGTATATATATAAACAATAAGGATGATAATGTTTGGAATCAATGATTCAATGTTTTCCTAGCTTGGGAGACAGACTCATTTTATGCAAGTCAGAAGCTTAGTGCTCGAGACAATTGCTCTTGGTTGCAGAACAATGATGTAGCTACAAGCATCAATAATTTTTGGACTCTGCATTAAGGAATTGCTTTCAAATTATCTAGGAAAAAGAGTAAGTGTACCTGGGGCAATATAGCCATAAGATCCAGCAACTGCAGACATGCATTCTGATGCTCCGGTGTCTTGCAAGTACTTAGCCAGCCCAAAATCTGCTACATGAGCCTCAAAATCTGAGTTGAGTAGAATGTTATTTGACTTGACATCTCTATGGATTATGAGAGGAGAACAGTCATGGTGTAAATAAGACAGGCCTTTGGCAGCTTCAATGGCTATTTTTAGCCTAATTTCCCACTTCAGAAAACTCCCTCTCTTGCCATGCAGAACTTCACCTAAGCTTCCATTTGGCATGTGCTCATAAACAAGTAAATTGGTTTCTTTATTGGAGCAAAATGCCTTCAACCTCACAATGTTTCTGTGCCTAATCTTACCCAGTGTCCGAATTTCTGCAGATAGGCCATTGTCATGAGAGGAACCTTTTGTTACGCCTAATAATTTCTTCACAGCTACTTGCTCTCCATTTGGCATAACTCCTCTGTACACAACTCCAGCTCCTCCTCTGCCTATCACATTGTTGTCTTTTACACATTCCAGGATCTCATCACTTCCAAAATCGAGCTTCTGGAATGCCGTGAGCTTCCATGAATTTGAATTTTTCCGAACCTTTCGAGTCTTGATGATTGCTAAAACAGCAAATACTAATGAACATAACAAAAATCCCAAAGCAAAAAGAAGCTTATATCTTCCTGGGACATGAGACTTGTTGCCATTTTGGTTGTGTATCGGGGAAGTTGATGAATAGTTGCATGGATTCAAGTAAGATCCACAAAGCTGAGGGTTGCCAACAAAGGATGTGGAGTTAAAGAATGAATATTGTCCAATCTCAGGAATTTCACCAGAGAAATTATTGTGGGAAAAATCAGCTGAAGTTAGGCTCTTCATGTTTCCAATTTCCTTGGGGAGGCTGGCATTCAATTGGTTCCAAGAAAAATTGAGATAATTCAATATGTGACTTTGAGTAATTTGAACTGGGATTGGACCCGATAGATGGTTTTGGCTCAAGTCTAAATAAGTAAGCAAGAGACAATGACCAATCTCAACAGGAATCATGCCAGAGAATTTGTTCCTACTCATATCCAAATGTAGCACATTTTTAAGCTGCCCAATTTGAGATGGAATCTCTCCTGTTAATTTGTTCCCACTGAGTAGAAAAATCTGCAAGCTAGAGAAATTTCCAATAGAAGTAGGAAGGGACCCTGTTAGCCGATTGTTTGAAAGATTTAATCGGCTGAGCTTTGAGGGCGATACCTTGCCTGTTTCTGCCGGTATGCTTCCAGTGAGATAATTATTCTGCAGCTCCAAAAGTGAGAGCTCTGGCAAATAAAGTAGCCCATATGGTATGGATCCTGTCAAATAATTCTGCCACATCCGAACTTTAACTAGAGTTTCACACTGAGCAAGATCATCAGGCAGGGGACCAAACAAGAAATTGTTGAACAAAATCAAAATCATCAGCTGCCTTCCGAAACACAGAGATTTAGGGACTAATCCTGTGAGCTTATTTGTGGACAGATCAAGTACTTTCAGCCTACCGTTTGCTCCAAGCTTTGAAGGAATAGCTCCGGTGAAATTATTCTGCCAAAGCTGTAAAACTTCCAAATGATCTAGCTCTGCAATGAAACGGGGAATCTCCCCGTGGAACCTGTTGATATTTAGCTGCAAGAGGGTGAGTTGTCGAAGCCCCGACAGCTCAAGTGGGATTTCTCCGGTAAGGCTGTTTTTTGAAAGATCAAGAGTTCTCAGGCTGGTCAAATTTCCCAGTTGAGGAGGAATAGAACCGGTGAGCTCGTTTACTTGCAAGAATAGGGTGTCCAGCTTGTTTAGATTGCCTAATTCAGGGGGTATTGAACCCTCCAAGCTGCAGTTTGCGAGGTCTAGATGAACAAGATTGATCAACTTGCCAAATTCAGCTGGGATTCCACCATCAAAGTCATTGAAATAGCCCAAGAAAAGCTGCTCGAGTGTAGTGAGGTTTCCAAGCTGACCAGGAATGATACCATTCAAATCATTTCCCCCAAGATGGAGATATAAAAGCTGCTCAAAGTCACCATAGCTTGGAGGAATTTTCCCAGAGATATAATTCCCTCCTAAATGCAAATGCTGCAGCTTTGAAAGTTGAGAAAGACCGAATGGCAGGGAACCATTGAACTCATTGTTATAGGCATCCAACACCACAAGCTCTTTCAACTGAGAGAAATCCCAGTTTAATCCTCCACTGAACATGTTGTTCGACACATTGAAGACCTGAAGCCTTGTCAGCCTATGCATGTCCCTGGGGAGCTCACCAGAAAAGCTGTTATCAGAGACTGAAAGATAGACCAGACTGCGCAGTTGAGTGATCACAGGTGCAAGAGAACCGGAGATATTGAAACTGGATATATCAAGAGAAACTAATGATGTATTCACGACATCATCACATTTGATGCCCGGCCAAGAACAGAGAGACATGAAATTGGATACATTCCAGGTCTCAAGAGAAGGGTCATACGACTCGAAGCCCTGTTTGAGCGAAACAAGGATTGAAGCTTGCGTTCTGAGAGACGGATTACGTGAGGAAAGTGAATGGGATGATGAAGAGAAGAGAACGAGAAGTAGAGAAGAGAGGAGTACTGTGACTCTCATCACATCCATTGAAAGATTATTTTTTGGTTTAGAGGAAGATGGTATTGCAGAAGCCAATCCCTTTATTTAGATTGAAGAAGATTATCGTGCATATAGATACAGTAACATCAAAGAATATACAAAGAGATAACAAAGAGAAAGTGGTGAAAGATGAAATGAATGTAAAGATAAAGCTTCCCCCACATTAACAGCATCCAAGGTCATGTTTGCTCGTTGGTGCTTGCTTGCTTCAGTATATATTTTTTTTTTCTGGATAGCTTTTGCTTTATAAAAGGAAAAGCAAAAGCAAACGTTTGCATAAAGAGATGTGCTGCAACAGATCGTTTTATGAAAACCAATATCTAGTAGAATTTCCATTACCTTTTGGAGCCAAGTTTATAATTTAGTGCCCTTTTTTTTTTTTCTCCTTCTCCTCTTCTTTCTCTCTTTCTTGATTATTGAATATATGTTGATTCCATTTAGGATTAGCTTCAGTATTGGTTGCTTCAATGTTTGGTATATTTTGAAAATGCAATAGCAAGTAATATCTCTCTTTTAAGTTGAAGTAGAAAATCGTTTGAATTTTTAATTTCCTTGCTCATGCATTAATACAACTTTGAACATCAACAAAAAGTTATCGACAAAGGCAGTCTAATCGCACCTTTCACATTCATTTTCAATTAAAAGAAAAAAATAAAAAATAAAAATCTACCTACAACTTTGCTGCAAAATGACCATCATTTTGTAGTCTTTTGTAGAGCGGCAGCCAGCTCGGCCCGGGCTAGCCTAGCCAATTTATTTTATGCCATACAAAATGTGTACTTTGACTTGGTAAACTGTGTATTAACGTTTATCTTCCGAGTTTAATAATGAGGATCAAATAGGAATGATATCAACATTGGGGACCCAAATTGCCCTTTGAATCCTTCTTTTTTAATTTAGATGGAATGGAATATTTAAAAACACACAAATATAATAAACCTTGGTCTTGGGACCAATTTTCTTCCGCTGCTTGCATAAAGAGCCCGCCCCCATACTCTATATTTTCGAGAAAGAAGAAAAAGGGCAAAAAAAGTACGGTGGTTGAATTTTGGGCATTGGGATTCATAACTTCAATTTTACTCTTCCCATGTATTACGATCTCTCCCCCTCCCCGTGTGATGGACATGGACCCATACATGTTGGAGCTGTAAAATTAAGAGCGATCATAAATTAAGAATGCATCATTGTTTAGAAAGCATGTGGTTGCCCCATCATCATTGGGGGGTCTCTTCTTCGTCTTCCAATTCGCGCCTGAAAACAAGGACATGCATAGATATTGTTGATGATTCTGTGAGTCAAAGGGCGCATATATATTTTCTTCATATATAATGTAATATTATATCATATTTCATAGGATAGCTATGAATCATTTTTATAAAAGCACAGTCGTGGGTCCTAGAAGTGCTTTCAATTGATGCATGAGTGTAACATATATACAGGAATTAACATGTAATTAAACTTATTATATGCGGGTATAAACGCACACACTCATCAATTGTTTCTAGCCCACGTAGGGCTGCTTGTTAATTTGTATAGCTACACTATACACACATTTGTATCATATATGCTGGTCCTTATTGCATTATCAATTTCATGATCACATCGCAGGAACACGGACCCTAGCTAGTCACTCTTTTAGACTTATAAATAATGTTATGCCGCCGTGAGCAATGTGACAATTATTAGACTCACAAAATAAATATGCCAAATTTATTGAGAAAACATTAATTAGTTCATATTTCCACATTTCTCTCATTGATCACCAGTACTGCATGCCTGAGCTGATCATGAGATATGGGGCGGGAGCTAGGGTTTTGCTTCCTTTTCTTTTTTTTTTCTTTTTAAATTTTTTTACAGCTAGCATAACTATGAGCTGGGTCAAGAGCCTCATCATTTGAATGAAGTTGGAAAAAAAAAAAAAAACTAATACTATATATGTAGTTTGAATGTGTAATTATTCATCTTCGTTATTGAGGTGTAATGCACATAAAGTTATTGTGTTTTGCAATTTGCTTGGAGAATACAATAATATATCTGGGTGTTTTTTTTTTTGGCGTGAATGGTGAGATCGTTCCTGTTTGCTAGTGAGCTAGTGGCAAGGAAATTAAATAAAAAAAATGACTGGTGATGTAATTCTAGGCATGGAATGCTGAGCATGTAACACATTTGATACATAAAACCAACTTATACACGACTAATCCTTGTCATAATTTCTTGTACAACTAAAAGATTAATTCCCGATTTTATGTACTTATATGACATGTTGAGGACTCACTGAAAACCCAAAATTTTATATTACCATTACTAAAGCAACGCATATCCCAAAATTCATCTCTAAGAATATGATATTGTCGTACTATTTGCTACATTATCACATTTTTCTATGGTAGTGTTGTGTTACTTGACACATTTTTGTACTCTGAATTTTTTCATCTTTCGCTAGATAAAGTGTATTATCAATATAAGTGCGTTGTCAATAAAAGGGTGCCATTTCAGGTAACAAAGTAATGCTTTAGGCCCGTTGTATGGTGGGCTGGATGCCTGCACATTAGAAGTGGAGTCCAGGTCACTTCGCGAATTGTTTACGAGCCCGTTAAACAAAGTCAACAGAAGGAGAACAAAATCGCAATGCGTAAAAAATAAAAATTATTTATTACCTTTTTCTCTTTTTATAAATCGATGAAATGCTTGGTGATTGGTTCCATTGATAAATTTTCTTATAATTAGGACGCTTTAATTCAATTTTATTTAATATTTTAAAGGATAAATTTTAGATTATCTACTGCAAGATGACAATCTTCAAAATATCAATATCAACTTATTGCTTATTTTTGTTAAGGAGATTTGAAAAAAATAAAAATCATCAATCCTTTCCATTTTTTTTTCCTTACCTTTGTAATGAAAATAGAGGTAAATTGAAATTTACTATAATTTGAAGAGTATTTTGAACGTTATTCTTTTATGGCGAATTAAATAATAACAAATATATTGAGAAGGCGAAAAAAAACAAAAACAAAAATTCTAACTGGTAAATTGTGACCTAATCAGTTTTAAGATAATATTATGTAACATAAGATAAATTCCAATAATTAAATTCTTTTAATAATATAACAAATTTTTATGGAAAGAAACAAAATGCTTATTTTATTACAGTTGTAAAGCAGATGAACATACTGGAAGAGAATGTGTCAAATTCAAAAGAGTCCATCGCGGTGATTTGTCTATCATTTTCCTCATTTCTTTTCAGTATCATTGTGTTCGTATATTTTAACCATTATTTTATGAATTTCAAAAATGAAGAAAAGGTAAACAAGAAAAAATAAATTGAAAGGTTAAAAAGCAGCTTTTGCATTGATATAGAGAAGAGAAAATAGACTGCAGTGGAAGCAGCTTTTTGTACAGGAAAAAAAGAGGATGATTGAAGAAGCAAAGAATTGAACATAATGGAGGGTGAAAAAAAAAAAAGCGAAAAATGAAAATTGGAGAGCCGGCGACCGAAGCCCTTGAGCAAATTTGTACGATAACGAGTTAGTTGGCTCTGATGAATTCATCAGCATCCACAATATTTCATTTGCATGTAGGGCGATTGAGGAAATAATTAAAGAAAACATGGCAGCCTGCTTTCTCAGTTTCATTGCTTGTTTGTGAGCAAGGGGTTCGGCTCTGTTCGGTGTCTGTGTTTGGACCCATTTCACCATTTTAACAAGCTGTTGCTGCTCTCCGCACACGCAGGTAAAGCTATTCTCAACAAAAGGGGCAGGCGGCTGAGGCTCTCCCAGAACTTGTTTTGATTTCAAAGTCAGATTTTTATCGCTTTCACCAATCACTACCACTACTACTCTGAATCACTCTCCATGCTCTCCATTCCTTTCAGCCCTCTTCGCTTTTTCTGTTCACAAAAATATTATCAACTATTTCAGTATTTAATTTACTTTTTTTTTTTAAAAAAAAAAGAATGATTCATTACGTAATAGTAGTAGGACCCATCATTAATCTGTAACGTCTATAACATTATGTAAGTCATGCACGCCATGTCTCTTTTGCGACAGTGTATTCCACGCTTAAAATAAATACCATACACTACCTGCTGATGAATTTTTTTTTTTAAAAATAAATAAATAAATAAAACACCTAATTGAAATTCATTCGCCTTAGCCCTTTTATTTTTATTTTTTTTTATTATTAAAAGTAACGAGAGAGATTAAAGAGGAAAATTAATCACCTTCTTAACACTTTTCTTCTCTCTAACCTCATATCGACCCTTCGTTAAATCAGACAGCCACATCCCTGGAAAACAATACTGCCAAATACACACCAAAAATAAAATAAATAAACAAATACACTGCTTGTTTATAAAAATGAAAAATGAAAATTAGGTAAACAGATAAGGAAAGATATAAATGAATTATTTAAAAAAAAAAAAAAACAGATTCATTTTATCTTCTTCTTTCTTTAATTGGCGGCTTTTGGTTATTGTGTGGTACCTGGAGAGTTCTATCAATATTCTTGGCTCTTTTCTTGGGTCTGTGAGGGAGCTTTGTGCCTTTCATAGCTAGAAAGTCATCTTCTTTCTCCTTCCTAGACAAGGCAATATAAATCTTTGGCCACTCGATCACTTCCACATTAACCTTTTCAGCAACTGAAACTGAAACTACCGTGTTACTTGCACCACCGGCAGCTGCAGCTACAACTCTAGCCCGAGTCTCCAGCTCAGATTGAACTGGGGTTGTAGTTGCAGCACTATCAGCTCTTGTTACAGATCCATTTGTTGTCTTCTCGTCTTTTCGTATCTTTTTATCGAATTTTTCTGATGAATGAGGAGATCCTTTGCCCGCGGCAGATCTTGAAACACCCCGGCTACTATCACCAGCTGCGTTTCGTGATGTAGACCCATTTGCGGCTGCGGATCGATCTTCTATATTCCTGATCATGGTAAATGTAACAGATGATAAAAATATAGCTGCTTGGTTTGATTCAGTTTTATTGACTCTCTCACCAGGGCACAAAAAAATGCACAGACAGCACCAAGGAGGCCAGAAATTAATATCTAACAGTAACAGGTGAAATAAATGGAAAACAAGAACAACATACAATGTAATTTTTAAGAAAGAACTATTCAAACGACTCAAAATTGAGTTTTCAAAGAGATGGCATCGTTTTCAAGATCCGGACAAAAGCATTAATCAATGACTCCATCTAGAAAACAAGTGAAGATGAATTGGAAGGAGATGGGTAAAAGGAGGACTTGCTCTGGGTGGATACTCCAATTGTCGAGAGACCATAGATTTGCTAATCTTTTAAAGGGTATAAAAGTAAACTTACTAATAAAAAAGGCTGCAAGTTGATTAGCGAAGCCTCTTAACAAAAATAACAAGGGTTGGTGGGTTAGAACATTAGATCCTAACCCAAATTGGCTGACCCAAAATTCTTTCCCCCATCAACCAATAAAACCACCCATCAACCAATAAAACCACCACCCCCAAAAATAAATAAATACATAAATCAAATTAAATTAAATTCGTCTCCATACAAAGTAAATGAGAAAACTCTAACCCAGAAAAATAAAAAATAAAAATTGTAAATTAAGAACCATGAAAAATTAAGAAATAATTATTCAGTACCTGTTGTTGACGAATCCGGAGGAATCTTTGGTTCTGAGGTTAGAAGGTCTACCGGAGGTCGAGATAGCATTGACAGGGTGAGAGTGAGAGTGAGGCGGCGGGGCCGGAGGCTTGTCGATGAAGGGAGATCCCGCTCTTCTATGGAAAGAAGAAGAAGACGAAGAATCATCATTGACAGTGAGTGAACGGATCTCAGTTCTAGAAAGCCTTGCTCTCTTTTTGTGACCCCACTGCAATTGCAGCAGCACATCTCCTCCTCTAACGTTGCCGAGGCTGTTGTTGTCTGAGAGCGGAGAAGCAGAAGCAGTCGTAGTCGTATTGTTGTTATTACTACTACTACTGTGATTGTAGTGATTGGTATTGTTGTTTTCTTGTGATGGCGGCGGCGGCGGCGGCGGCTTTGACGGGGATCTGAATCTGAAGCCGCTTCCAATTCCGTTGGTAGTGGTTAGGATGGTTTTGGTCCCGTTTTCACCTTCTTCTCTACATCTGAAGCTGGATTTTGAACCATTATTGCTCAACGGATTATAATCTGGGCTCACTCTCTGATATCTGTAAAACAAAAATAATCAAAATGAGGAATCGAAAGATCCGCTAGTCGATCAATTAACAACATATAAACAATTTGTTTCAGCTCAAATTGCATTATAATTTGAGGAGATAAGCCGCACGACACAACTGCCGAATCTCATTGGATCCATTAAATCTAACACAAACAAACAAACAAACAAACAAACAAGGCTGACCTCATCATTATCAATGGGAACAACTACAACAAGTGTTGAATGGAAAGCAGTGTAGGGTAATGAAACGGCGGCGTTCTTCAGTTTTTTTCTTTTTTTCCTTTCTTTCTTCTTACAACAAAAGAAAGGGGGAAAAAAAAAAGGCAGAGAGAGTTGTTGAGGATGAACGAACAATGGAGGAAGGAAACCTGCTGTAGTGCTGTGTTGAGGCGATGCCCATATTATTTATATGAATTCTATTATAAATAAATAAAACATAAATATAAAATTATAAATAATGGAGCAGTAATTAGTTACAGGAGGCTTTTACTCTGTGGCAACGAGGGACGTGCTGCTAATCAGTAATCACCTTGTTAATTTAATTTAATTTTTTCTTCTTTGTTTTTCCCCCATAAAGTAATTGGCAAAATAACATCTAGATCCCTGGATTTTATATATTCCCAACCCAGAGCAGACACTAACGTTTCCCCTTGCATACTCTTAAAATGACTCAAATACCCTGCGGGGTTTCGATCGTTATTGAATTACATGACACAAAAAGAAAAACTGTGTATTTTATTCAAGATTTTCAAAACAATAGGAGCCTAAATGTTATTATCTATAAAGTTTAATTTGACTCCATGACCTAATTTTACGCGCTTAATATGTATCATAGTGAAAACTTCTATTCAAAACTTTCAAGAAATTAGGGGCCTAAAAGTTATTATTTTGAAGTTTAATTTGACTCCACAACCTCATTTTATGGAGCATGGTCAAAGTGAAAACTTCTTTATCTTTACATTATTATTAAATAAAATTATTTATGATAACTATTAACTTCTAATTACTCTATGCTTTTGCTTAATAAGCCTATCCTGTCGTCATAAAACCCTAACAACCCATCTAACAACCCATCGTTTCTTAACACTGGCCTTAACTCTCTTTCCTAATTTTATCTTTTTAACAATTATTATTATTTTTTGTATACAGTCCATTATTTGAAAGGATTTGACATCCTTTTTTCAAATGAATAATATTATACTTACCCACTTTTGTCTAGTTAATTGGAATACTTAATAATGTGACATTTTATACGTCATCAATTGAGTGAGTTGTAAAAATAATAGCCTTAATAATTAATAATAAAATCAATTAATATCATATACATAGCATTAAATGATTGGTGACTTATAAGTAGATATTCTAACTAAGGGCTAATTTGGTAATACTGTAACTTTTAAAATAATTTATGTTAGCTGTGCTATAAAAATAATCAGATGTGAAGAGAATTAGTTAAACGTTTTGATAAAAATTTATTTTTAAAAGTGTTGTGAGTTTTAAAAACAATCATACGTGTCTAATAAATTTTACTATTAAACTGCTGTAAAAATATAAATAATTGAATTAGGTATAATGTTGAACAAAATATATTTACACATTTATAAACGTGCATAAAATATGTTTAATTTTGTATATATAATAATTGATAATTTAAAAATATTTTATTTATTAATTTTATTTTTATTTTGCTATCTCAATAATAATAATAATAATAATAATAATAATAATAATAATAATAATAATAATAATAATAATAATAATAATAATAATAACAACAACCTCTTTAAAGTTAATGATTTTATTTTCTAATTAATAAGGACAATTTTAGATTTTTATATTATATATATGAAATTGTACTAAAGTATAAAAATGATTCTTAAAATCAGATTTTGAAAAGTTACTCATTCTCTTCTTTTCAAAATCATTTTTGAACCTTTCAAAATTAATCCCAAATGGGTCCTCAGTATCTAAACTTAATAAACATAATATCATTGTCTGTAAATTCAATTTTAACCAAAAACATTTGAATCATAAATATCTATATTTGTGCATGGAGATAGAGTATGATGGAGTGCGTAATTAAAAATAATAATGACACGTAATTAATATACCTGTACACTTGTTTAGTGAACAGATAAGAAAGATTTTCAGAATTTCTTGAGGAAATTTATCATTTTTATTGATTGAATAATAGTTTTTCTATTTGCCGAAGAAATATACAAATAATAATTTTTTTTTCAAAAGGTAAAATGTAAATGTAGGGTTCGAAATCTTATTTTAAACTAATGATTATTTGGAGGCGTGAGCGTGACGTTGTGAGCTTATAATATTGATAGTCCAAGCTATTTTCACGGGGATTAAAAAGACTAAAATACCATCAACACGTCATAGCTTGCCGAAGTCATCATGAGATCCTAATTCAGAAAACAAAAGGCATCTTTCTTTATAATTTTCCTTGGGTCAAAATTCTAAAACCTACAAGGAATCTGGTGGTTTCGCAAAACAAAACAAAACCCAAAAAAAACCTCCAATCTCCATAAATTTCACCCAATAAACAACTCCTCAACTATGAGAATTTCCATCCATCAATCTAACTTGACTCTCAGCTGCAGTTCGAAATCTCGCAATTTTCCATTTCTAGTTTCAGGTTCCACGTTGACAAACGGAGAGCATCAAATTATTTTATTTATTTATTTGTTCCGTTTTTGCGGGAGTGGGATCCTTCCCTATTTAATTTTCTACTATGAATGTTTGCAAAATGTGGCAGCAAAGATGCTGATTCTCATGTCAAATAACGTCATATAATTCGTTAATTTTGTTGATGTGTACGATACCCCCGAGATGTCTCCCTAATAGAACGCATCACATGTAAATATTGGTTGATTTACTAAGATCTTTTTCCAAAAAATGTTAAAAAGATTTTGTTATTACATTTGTGTTAGATACAAGGGGTTAAAGGTGGCAATCTGAGTCCGAATTCGTTTATTCGATGCGTATTAAATAGGTTTGGGTTTGAAAAAGTTGATTCGTTTAATAAATGGGTGAATTCGATTCGATTTGCTTATTAAACAAATCGAATCTGAGTTTGAGGACAATGACCCGTTTATTTATTTAGGATCCTTTTAATAAATGTATTATAAACGAATCGAAAACGGTCCATTCGTTTATTATTCGTTTAATTAAATTATTTATCTATCCATAAATATGTATCAAAAAATTTTAAAGTTTGAAAACTAATATAGTAATTATAAATGATGATAAGTTTGTATTTTGTAGGGTGTTAAATTTATGATCTTTTTATATGTTACTTTGCTTAATTTTTATTTATTAATTATATTTTTGTAAACAAATTCATATTAAATCCAATTAGTTACAGATTCGTTTTCAGATAAACGAATAATAAACAAATTCAAATTCGTTTTGATTTGATTCATTCATTAACTCTACTAAACGAATTAAATGAATCAAAACGAATATTTATTTAATAAATAAATTGAATCCGAATCCTGAAATTTCAATTCGTTTAATAAACGAATCAAATCCAAATCAGCAAAATTTTAACCTAATTCGCTTACAGTTCAATTCGAATACGAATCGTTTTGCCACCCTACTGAAGGGGCATAAAGTTCACTTTTATATAACAAAAAAGATCACATATACAAATCATATGACGAAGAACGAGGACAAACGACAGCTGTTTGCTGCTTCATTTAACTTCACATCTTAGTGCATGATTCTTAGTCCACACAATAACAAGAACAATCCACTAATTGCAACATCACAAATCCCCCATTGGCGGGAGGAAGCGGAGCATATACATTATTTTCGGCCTTGCAAAGCAGTTATATCTTCTGCTTCTCAGCCATCTTCATCGATTTGCTTTTATAATCATTTTACATCCACAATGTATGTTCAAGATAAGCCGATGATTCTGAAAAAAGCATGCAAGAGCATAAAAGGATTTGAATATTGGAATTTTAGGATTTGTTTGGAACTGAGGCGCACCATCTTTTTATCCAATCAGCCGCTGAGAAATGAACTCTCTAGCTGTCAAAATGAGAAATGGATTCATGAGTGCCATAAATATTTGTTTTACCAAGCACTAATGCTACTGTGTTTTCATCTACAGACTTGCCCTAAATTCACTAGGGTGATTATGCATTTTGAAATCTATCATATCACATACGTGAAGAAAAGTTCAAGAGAAAAGTTGAAACAGAGATCAGTAAAATCATCCCCAGTCTGGTTTGATTACCATATCATAACAGACAATTCAAGTGGGAGAAATGAGTTCTCAAAATGCAAAATCACCGAAGTGGTTTATGCATGCTTGATGAACAAAATGTTTTATAAGCATACTCCGGCTTACCTAAATAATAAGAAATCGCAGGATTTGCCTTCACCGGAACAACCTTGGAACTGATCTCTTTGGTACTTTGCCCTCAAGCTTTAGTTGTCTATAAGCTTCTCTGATGTGGCAAGGCCTGATTGGCCCAGACTCATTCCTCTCCGTCATGACTATTCTAGCTGCAAAACGACAGTAGAAAAGATGATTCAAACTTCTAAACACAAAGTCTGATGCATACTACGCAAACCACCAATTCACAGCTAAGATACTTGGTTTCTAAGGAGTGTAACAAAAAAGCATCAAACCATTACAATTTGAAGTATTCAGACCTTTCCTCTAGTCACATGACTATCTTTTGCTTAATATATTCATCAATTTGCAAAAAAAATTACGTCATATTAACACAAAAACCTGTTTCAACAAGTTCACCCACAAACATTTTAGCAATCCCACAGACCACAATTGTCATTGGCAAAGAAATTTTCTGGCTTCCGGTGATGCTCACCAACAACTGCTTTCACAAGACAAGGGAAATGTAATCAATACAATAAAGTCACTGAGAACATAAACAATCGAACCAAGTTCAAAGAGTTAAGGGATGCAATCAATACCCTTCTCATGTTAGACTTCTGAAGTGCAGATCTCCGAAAGGACTCATACCGATTCATCTGATCCTCAGTGAACTGACTAAGAATAGCTTGCATCTTGGCCATCTTAGCAGGGTCAGAACTAGAAGGGAACTTGCCAAGTTCCACATCCATGTTTTCGTCGTCTTCTTCGTCATACTCATCTTTGTTCTTGGGCATGGTCATCTTAACGGCATGGTCAGCAGACACGGACATTGGAGCTTGACTTTCTAGATTATCAAACTCATCTTCTAACTCGCCAGTAACTGCAGCAGCGGCAGAACCAGTAGCGGTACCAGTCTGAGTTTGAGTCTCAATCTCTAACTCATCTGGGGAATCCCCAGGTGATTCCTCCAATGCCGCCTCAAAGGGGTCCTTTGACTGCTTCATCCTCTGAACCAATACCATACGATACAATTTCTCAATTGACCCAGACCCTAGGGTTTCTAAAAAGCCAAAACCCTAAATTGAATTATAAAAATAAATTAGATCAACAAATAGCAATACCTCGCATAATGCAGAAGAGAGGGCAGCAGCGTGGGCCAGGTGTTAGTTACTGTGGACGGCGATGGATTCACGCTAATTTTCCCAGGACCGAGATGGACGACGCCGATTGTATAAGAAATTTCTTTATTCTTGTACCCGATGGTCTAGGTGAGGCCGAGCCTATTATAAAAACAATGTAGTCCAATTAGTTTGTGCGACGCCTTTTATAACAGAAGTCCTGGACTCTTGGGTTCCATTCCACTTTTACTAACATGTCCCTGAGTTTTTAACAAATTTACAATTTTCAGTAGGCAATTGTACACCATACTGGAATTAGAGGAATTTCCGTCTGTCACCCAGGAAAAATGTAGGGACAAAGCCATTAATTCATTAAGCTCCGAAAACACTCGGGGAGAAAAATGTAACTACACCAGCCAGCTCCATCACATTGGTACAATTCAATTGCATCTTAAAGAAAAATAATAATAATAATAAATTAGAAAAAAAAATGGTAAATCAATGTTTGAAAAGGAAACACAAAATGACTAATATTAAGCTCCAAAAGAATAACCTAACAAATTGGAATTTCTTGTTTCTAACCGGACCAGATACAGAAAAGGAAAAATACAAGTACACATCAGGACCTAAAAGAAGAACCCGCTGCCCCTCTCCTCTTCTCAGGAAGCCGAATAAATAAATAGAACTAGCAATCTTCTTCTTCCCAGATATATGCAGTTCAGTTATCAAACCCATGGTGTTTTTCCGTTTCAGTCTCTAACAGAAGGCATTCTGACCATGTCTTCACCATCATGACATTGAATTAGAGCGATGGTCCTTCAGATCCTTGAGGCTCTACAATCCAACATGTAAATTAAAACATGTAACCGAAATTAATCATTATAGTTTGACAGGGTATAAAGACAACCAATCTGACAACTTACCAGCCGTTTGAAAGATTTGTTACTCATAGATTTCTTTAACTTCTCCACCTCAGGTTTGGCACGATCCAACGTCTATGGAACATTAAATGAATATTTCTTGTAAGTCTTGCATTAGTTAGAAACTGAGCATGCAAAATAATAAATCTCCCAAACAGAATAATTGAAATAATTTCTTTGTCAAATTTCAAACTTAGAACAACGCATCCCAGAAAACTTAAAGAAAATAGCCACAAGAAAGTGGAAGTACTACCCGAATCATTGAGTCCACACGACGCCGCATCCGTGTATGCATGAAACCCTCCGAGCACTGAGAAAGATTAGTGGAAATAAATTGTGAACAAACAAGTGAAAGTAAGCACAGCTCAATGGCAAATGGTAAAACTCAAATAAAGATAAAATCGTCGTCTGCATTGTTTTTTTTATTTCACATTACCATTCTAATCTATGCAAGAGTTTGAGATAAACTACCAAGTATTGAACAAAAAATAAGGAAACCCACCTTAACATGATAACTAACATATGCATGGAAAGTCGATAAATTCCAAACTGTACGGTCCAATTTTTTCCCTTCCACGTGTCGGGGAAATATGACTACAGCGGATTGAAAACATTAAAAAGTTATAACAAGAATAAAAAAGGAAAGAAACAATCTGTACTCATTCATCTGATATTACCGAAAGAAACAAATCCAGCATTAGCAGATAACGTTTCAGAAGGAACTCCCTTCAGTTCTAGAGGCGGAGAAGAGGACCACACACAAAGAGGTGCGTTATTAAGTCCAGCTGTACGCCTTGCTTCCACAAATTCCTGAATACACAAGGAGAATAAAGGAAACATTACAGAAAAATACGAATTGAAGCTAAACCTTTATGCAAAATAGCAATCATCAAACTTTTAATAATCTAGAAAATTCATAGAATCTTTGTTTGAGGGAAGTAAAAGTTGGTTCTGAACAATCCTTGATATTTTGAATTAGGAGTGACAATTTGTAACATGAACCCCCAACACAAAAAGAAGACAACATCAACTTAGTGGGATAAAGTTGAACCTAATTGTGTCGATTTCATACTTGTATCAGTCCATTTACCCCGATAATAAATGTGTCAAGCTCAGGTTGTATCCCCTACCCTGTGAATTTGTTTAATGATACAAATTGTTATCTGTGTTGTGTCAGATTGTTTAATAACCAAACCCATTCAATTTGAATTTGTTTAACAGGTCATGTCGGACAAACTCGTGTAAAAAGTCGTGCTGCTACCCACTAATAAGTGGGTTCTATTTGTTTTGGCTTTTAAATCCTTGACATGATCAATTAAACAGGTTGTGTTTGAGTTGACCCCAATCTTTTGACCCCCTACCTCAACACAACAGAAATGCAACTTGCCAATATGAATTGCCACCACTATTTTGAATCCATGTTGCAATATCAAAACTTCAAGTTAGTAAGTAAGATCATTTACTAACTGTACCTGCAGGAAGGAAGTCGCAAGAACAGTATCTATGGAGTCATTGAATCGCATGGGAAACACTACAGTCACCTTTTCTGCCTGCATTAACAAGTGCACTGTTTACTCACATAAACCAGAAGTATTGCCACATCATATATGTAAATAAATGAAAAGCCATGTGGACCAGTACCCAGATCACACAAGCTCTGCAAAAACATAATATCTCAATTTGACAAAATAACATATCCATCTTTATAGAAGGACTAAAAGTGAAAACAACTCTCAGCTGAAAAAAATATGGAGTAAGAAAGAGAAGAGGGAAAATGATATTAAGCTCTGAAAGATTTCTCTTGGAATGAAGTTTTTCCAAATTCTATTGTACAAAATAATGATAAATATATAAAAAGAAGAATCAACATAGCTAAAAGAAGCTTATCACTGTACCCGAGGAATGAGGAAAAATGACTCCTTCGGTCGATGCACAAGGGCAAGAAGCTGATCTCTATCAGGAGCAACAGTCCTTGAAGCAAGATGCTTTAGCACTACTCTTAATGGGGCACCTAATACCACTTCCCTAACAGATGCAATCTTCACCAAAAGAGCATGTTTGTTCTCTGCAGAAAATCAAAATAAAACTGTCAAAAATGGTACTAAAAATGATTAAAAAAATAAAAATTTAGAGGCCAGTTCATTTTATTTATGTATATTATGGGTTTTGTGGTCCTCTTTGGCACTTGAACCAGTCAGGGCTAGTCTACTCTTGTGTTTCCATACAACCATATCTTAAAAAACTTTCCCCTCTACGTCATTCTTCTTTACCCATACTCATGCTTTTTTTAGAAAGAGCAACTATAGTAAAGAGATTGAGAGAGATATTTCTTTAATAAATAAGTGGAAAGAGTTGATAGCATCAAGCACATAAGACTTTGCAACTATCTTTAAGAAATATCCCACCTTCCCTATCATATTCACTTAAACTGTGTATCATGCAATTGCTTGGATATCAACCAGGACAGGAAAAACGGATTCACCAACAAATTACTCATGTATCACCCCAAAAAGAAGTCAAATTTTCAATTCCCTAATCTTGGAAGCAGCTATTCGCTGCATGATAATTGGTGTACAGCTCAATGACGACTAAACAAAAATGGATAGATGATGGTTACTTGCAAATGATGGTACAGAAACAGACAACCTCAAGCTATGTGCTAAAAGTTGTAGACACAACATATTTAAGGCAACAAGTTTTCTAACAAAACCTGGTTATCAGCTTCTTCTTATGTCCCAGTTGAGGCAAGTTATGGATTTCATTGCTAAAAACGTAACAGAAGTTTCCCTTCATTCTCGGATCAATTCTCAAAGTACTTGTAAGACAACATCTATTGACAATCTTTTTTCAGAGGACGCATCAATTGACACTCTAACATTGTGCAGCAAGATAAAAAAATTAGCAGACAGTCAAACAATGGAGGCTACGGAAAAGACAGTCCAAAACTGCTTCTGCCATAAGAATGTTAATGGCTCACTCTAGAATATACCATCTTCAAAATTAAGAAATAGTAATCAACACTAAAACTATGAATAAAATTTGGACAACCTCTCAACTAATTACTTTATTTCCTTTGCCTCTCAAATGACTCAACATTTATATCTTCATTCCAATTGTGTTTGTTATTGTAGCTATTAATTATTGCAAAGGAATATCCATCAACACAAAGAAAAATCCCCTACACTTCCTAGAATACCAACATTAATACTTCTTTCAAAAAGCCAGGACATTTCACTAGGAAATCAGAAAGTTTCAATTTTCTAATCAACCAAAACACCCATTAAGTCACAACCTGCAAAAAGAATATGGAGATGAAAACTTTTAATATGCTGATCCTAATTGTCTACGGCATATTCATAGCAAGCTCATAATGACCTTAGAAAAGGAACTCGTTGAACCTTCATCTGGAGGAAGCTTTGACAAACTGAGCTTCAAGGTAAGATTAAAACCATCCCTAGGAGGATCAAGAATCTGTACAACATTTCCATAAGCCGCTTTTATAGCTTCTATAGCTCCAAATGGGAGCCCACCAAGGAAAATTGTTTCAGGAGGTGGGACCGGTAACGACACTGATAATAACACTATATGTGGATTCTTCATCGTCACCTGCAAATAATTCAAAAATTAATTCAAAAAACCATTTCAAGACAAGCGTCAGCTTCTTCAGACCTCAACTTAAACCAATGGGTTTAGACTAAATTACCTGAACGTGGTAACGAACATCGTCAAACTCAACCCAGTGGTAATCCACCTCAGTAGCTTTATCAACACTGCAGCGCAGAATCAACCAAAATTGGAATACCAATATCAAAATTCGTGTGAAATTGGTACATTTGCAAGCAAATAGTAAAATATGGAGAAATAAAAATGCGGAAGCTCATAAGAAGTTACTTTTGAACTCGATTCAACAAGGCCTCAAGAAGGAACCTCGAGTGAGACTGTAAGAGTAGCATCTGCTGGATGAAAATTGCGATGGGTTATGTCCTATGATTATGATTGTGATTGCTCTTGTTTGTGATCTGTTTTTGTTTTGTCACAAAGAGAGAATCGTGAGACGTGTTTATGTTTATGAGAGGATTCGTTCAATTTTCGAGAGGATAATTATCATGTAGGTCCTTAATTGTTTTTTTTTTTATAAAAACAAATACTAATGTATTACATCTTATTATATAACTCCTTATAGCACAAAGCTCAGACTTCAGCGTGCCAAATGGATTTATGGATCCTGCTAGTTTGGAACTTAGAATAAAACAGACACCAAGTAGGTCCCATCGCCCATTATCTCCCACTTCCTGTTGGAAGAAAATATGAATTTTTTTTTTGGCCCCATTTGTTAATTGAATTATCTTTAGTAGTATTTATGATATGAGTATAACTTTACATTCAATTTTTTTTTTTTTTTAAAAGGTGGGTAAATTTTAAATTAAGTATTTAGGTTCAGACCAACTAAATAAAATTATTTGAAAAATTAGTCAACTAATCCTTCAACCTATTACAGTTGAGTAATTTTGAATTTAATTTTAAAAAAAAATTACTAAGTATTAAGAAATTTATATAACTATATATTAATAATTTTTTTTACAGCTTTCTAATCACATGGCCTAGGATCAAATTTTGGAATTAACCAAACCTCAAAGTGCAAAAACCATTGGACCCCCTTATTCTACTTCAAAAATCTAAACCAATGCATTCTGTTTGTATTTCACTATCTAATACCTTAATGCTGCAAAAAACAACATTATTAAATAGTGAAAAAGATAGAACTACAAATTCTTTCATAAGATTGATTCATTTGAGGGTGGTGTAAATAAAAGAAACAAGTTTATTAAAATATTGAATGACAAACGAAACTTTTCTTTTATTTATATTGAGAGAAAGTCTTACGTGAGACGGTCTTAATGAAAACATCCAATAAAATCATAATATGAATATTTTTCTTCTATCAGTAATAATTGCTCAATTTAAAAATAATTATGTATATATTTTTAAATAAATATATAAATAATAAGATACATCTATCCCACTTAAGACTTTTTCTTGTATTATAATTAATTAATGACTAAAATTTATACTTTATTAATATTAATAAACAAAATTTATGCTTCACCACTACTAATAATGGGATATGAGTGCTAAAAATCTAAATTTGGTAACATAAAACTTTTGGTAGAAAAAAATTGGAACCAATTTAAATTCATTTTGGTAATGAACTAAAACCAAACCGGTTCATATGATAAAGCTGAACCGAATTTATTAAAACTGAAGGGGTATTTGTGACATTGACCAAAATTAAGAAGTTAAAAAGTTGGGATATTTATCCTCCTGAGACTAAGACAAAAGTGTGGACATTTATGAGCTCCTAAGTTACAGCTTATGTAACTTACAGCCGCAATTTTTTTGAGTGAACAGTAATCATGTGGAGTTACTGTTTACTCGAAAAAGTTGCGGCTGTAAGTTACAGCAGCTGTAACTTAGAAAAACCCTTATTTATATTAAATAGGTCATTACTTTTATGATAAATGTTAAAGAAAGCCCATTGAATTAATCACCAATTCACCACCGTTGAAATCAAAATAACATAAATTTTAGGACCGAAATGATAAAAATCAGTTAAAAATCGGAATCACGATCCGAGTGAGTGACAAACCCAGAGGTTTGAATTTGATGGATGGGAGGAGATTGAGAAGATTCGGGAGAAGAAGGACGCAGTCGCCCCTTCTTCCGGTAGGCGCAACTGCACCCGATGATATCACCGCCTACACCGTTTCTTGCTGTTACTGTGATTTCAAAATCCGTGCTTTCAATGACGCTGTGTCCCGTTTTGGACGAAGACATGCCGCTTGGCTAAGAGTTTGGTTCTCCATCGGCGTCGGTTTCAGCCTCACGCTGCTGCTTGCACTCAGCTTCCTTCTCGTTTGGAATCTTTTTGCTCAAAGGAATTCAAACGACGCCGCATTCTTCTTCTTGTTCGGCTTTTCGCCCTCGGTAGGCACCATTAATTGAATTAGTAGTAGAGTTTGTATCTGTTGTATTATCAAATTAATAATTCATACTGGGCAAACATGCGGCTTTAATAATAACATGAGTTATGATGCTGCCACGTCAGCTTGCAAGGGTAGATTTTTCACTGTGTAGCTCTGGTATTATCGTCTTGTTATTATGGTTCTTGATTGCAGGTGTCACTTGTTGATGCTGCCTATCTTTTGGTTTCTACTTTGATTTCAGTATCTGTGCATGAATTTGGCCATGCTGCTGCTGCTGCCTGGTGAGGTTGCTTTCTCTTGTTCTCAAACGATGCTTGTTTGCGGTGCATATATTATTATGAACAGTAAAGGAAAACATGGATACCATTAATGGATGTTATGATTATTGAAGAGCAGTGAGGGCATACAAGTGGAGTACATTGCTGTTTTTTTTGCCGTTCTATTTCCTGGAGCTCTCGTTGCTTTCAATCAGGACTTGCTGCAGTCATTACCACGCTTTACTGTTCTTCGTGTATATTGTGCTGGCATTTGGCATAATGCTGCAGTAAGAAGCTCACTCAATATGGCAACAAATTGCTTGTGCGCCACTGTATTTGTTAAATTTTTAACTAAACTTTATTTTCAGTTAATGCTGATTTCCTCCAGTTTCTTCTCTAGTGCTGTGCAGTCTGTGGATTGCTGCTATTTCTTATGCCCTTGATCTTGTTTCCTTTCTACAAACAATGCGAAGGCGCCATGGTAATTCACCACAACCACAGACTCTTTTCATGTCACTTCTTATATGTGCAAACAAACATAAAACATTGTATATTCTGATTTGGTACGCTGTTTCCGTTTACATACTTCTTATATCTGGTTGGTTTGCATAGGTCTTGGATGTGCTGTCCGCTTCACCTTTGTCAGGCTATTTGTCACCTGGAGATGTGATTGTGTCTCTGGATGGCGTACACATCCATAATGAGCAAGATTTAATGGAGATGGCTGATTTGCTGGATAAATACACTCTGCAAAATTCGAGTCATTCCAAAGATCCTGGTTTAAGGGCAGCTGATGGCAGAAAGGGATATTGCGTCTCTAATTATATGATTGAAGAGAGCAAGAAGATTCAATTTTTAGACAACCAATCTGCTTGTCCCAATGATTTCACTGCATTTGTTACGGTTAATTGCTTTGATACAAGTATCCCAGTTAATGTTAGCAGCGAAGGGGATCAGCTAAACAAATTAGAGAATGTTTACTGCTTGAATGCAAATGATATTGTCAAGCTCAAGAAATGTGGTGATGGATGGGTCACATCTTTAACAAATGGAAGCAACCGTGTGTGCTCTAAGGTGGATATTTGAATCTTTGTGAAGTAAATAAAGGCTTTCAAGCATTGTAATTTCTATCAAACATTCTCGTTTTGCTTCTTGTTTTCTTGAAATCCAGTGAAATATTCTGTTTAATGACTGAATAAATATTTGACAAATATTTACAGGAGGAGTGCTGCTTGAGTCCGGTTCAGTTGCCAGGTTTGACGTGGGTTGAGATCACATATTCAAGACCTTTTTCCTCGGAGTGCATGCAACTTTCAATAAGTTCAGTTTCAGATACCAGGACTACTGACTTTATGGATCCATACTGTGGTGGGACTTTTGTCTTCTTTGGTGATGTAATCTTCATGGCTCAATCAGTTTCATTAACTCAGTATCAACCCCGTTGGGCATCTGCTTTTGGTGCATATCTTCCAAACATTCTGAGGAAGAGTTTGATTTGCATATTCCATGTCTCTCTAACACTAGCTCTTCTTAACAGTTTGCCAGTAAGTTATTGTTATTTTTTATTTTAGTGTAAGAATATGATTCTCTTCAAGCTAACACAGCCTGCTTTGGGGTGCATTATGTCGAATTCAAGTTGAATTCTTAAATTAAAAGGGTCTGAGAAACGAATTATCGTAGGTAATCTTCCGTTGACCATCATAGTTAATCAGGAAATTAGTGGTGACCGTAACGTTCTTCAGTCTAAGAGCTTTTACCTCACACGTTAATGATGAGGTTCATGATTTTTGGTTCATCTAGAAGAGGTACTTGTCAGAGAGATAAATGCTAACAAATGAAAGTGGATTTTAGATTTAGTCATCATCTGTGAGAAAATGTTACAATTCTTGATGGTCTCATGTTAATAAGCAGGCAGAGTGAAAGGTGTATTATTCTGAGGATCATCAATGATGGAGCTTTTTATCTTTAGGTAGGGTCAGCAATTCAATTTCATACAATACATAAGATAAATGTGAGAATGCTTATATAAGTTTAATCAAAGTACTTGTTAGGCTATGAGAATGCTCGTTTAAGATTACTGTGTGCCATTTCTTACAAATCAAGCTTCATTTTCTCTAATCATAATATTTTTTGTTAGGCGTATTTTCTAGATGGAGAATCCATTTTCCAGGTGACTTTATGCTTCTTCACTTCATTGAGCCCGAGGCAGAGGGAAAAAGTTCTTCATGTATGTCTCATGGGAGGGACACTCATTTCAATCCTCACCTTTCTGAAGACGTTCTTCATTAATTTTTTGTAGGGAAAGGTAATGATGTTTTCTCTCTCTCTCTATCTCTCTCTCTCGGAAAATTACATTCTTTTTATAACATAGCAATCTCTTTCATTTTTAGATTAGTTGACGTTTTTGCAATTTTTTTTGGCAAATCATCAAGACTTGAATTCCCCTTTTAATGCATGCATACTATCCAATAATTGATTTATTAATAAAAATGTAATGTGCATATTTTTTATTCATAACATGTATGTATGAGTGACAGTGTCTCTTGTTCAAACAAATGTAAAATCACCAAGACACTTAGTCCCAGTTTGGTATTAAGGTACTGTAGATTTTAAGTCACAGTTGTTGTGGAAAAAAAGCCATATCTATGAAATAAAAGTTGATAGTATGTAGTAAATGTGACTTTTAAATAATAATTTTAACAAAAATTGGTAAAAATATTAAGCTTTTCATCATACGAGGGTGCGATTAATTTAAACTAAGTTTTTAAACTACAACAGCTAGTATATTTTACCGAACACTTTAGCATTGTAGCTTTTAAGGTATAGTTGTCCATATTAATACCAAATAGAGACTTAGTGTGAAATCTTAGTCCTGTTTGATATTGATTTTGTCTGAAAACAAAATTGAGAATGAAAATAATGCTCTACAGTTGTTGTATTCCAAATATAAATATGCATATGGTATTATTTTTACGATCCGTTATTTTGAAAATAAAATCAGAAATATAAGTACGGTAAACATAATTGGAAAAGGGGAAAAAACAATGAGTATATGTTCGGTAGTATCATTTTCAGAAATAGTTTTTACTAAATATTTAATATTTAAAAAATAATATAATTTTTTATTCAATCTCTGTTAACTATGCAAATAATTCATTTAAAATTAAATAAATTGTTAAATTTTTAAATCAAAAAAAATACATAAACAAACAAACAAACGTACCATGATTAACTTAGTATTACCATTACTGGAAAAAGTTTTACATTGTCATTTTTCATAAACTATAATTGAGATAATATTATAACAGTTTAAATAAAATAATTATGAATTACAGGATAGTAGTAGCTTCGGTAGGGACAGAGCCGCAATAGCAGAGAGAGAAACAGTAGCAAAGCGGCAATAGCAGCAGCAGAAGAGAGTGAGAGCAGTGGGAGCAGAGATAGAACGAAAGCAACAACCGAGAGATAGGAGCAGCAACAGCGATCTTATTCAATATTCAGTGATGGTGAATATTTGCTGAAAAAGAAGAGCAAAAGCCGTGAATGAGAGTTGTGAGTTTAGATCTAATGGAGAGAGAAGGGAAGATTAGTACTAACTAGTACACGGTTAAGTTTTTGTTTTAGGAGAGAGAAGAAGCGGAAGTGTCTTGGGGAACAATTTTTTTTTTTTAATAATTTATTTTAAAGTTTGTTTTGTAATTCACCGAAAATGTATGTTGTAACACGTTCTCGATTTTACCACTGTAAAGATAGAATCCATTTTATTTGTTTTGTAATTTACTTATTGATTGAGGCGAGGTCCACCGTCCACCAAATGAGTATTACGCCTGAACTCTAAAAACGAAAATGAATATATCGCCTAGAAAATGATAACGAATAGGCCCCAGTTTTCAGCGAGGAACCAATTCAACCAGCCAATTTAGGATTGGAAATGCGAGAGTTAGGACCTTGATATGTCACAGATTCCGTCAGTAACACAGCGAATGGGACGATCACACGCGTCCGGAGGAGAGAGGAAAAGCATGCTGGTGCAAGGTCACATACCAGTCTTAAAGCTAAGCCTGTTGCTTGCAGAATCTGTGACTTAGCCGAATCTCGAGATTCAAACCACCCCTATTGACTGGGTGTCTCCCGACTATTGTGCAACAGTGTCAGCACCGAGCATTGTCTGTTAATTCTATGGGACGGTTTTCCCGAGTGTACCCACCAACCATTGTATTTGACTATTTGGTAGCAAGAAACACTCCACGTGTATCATAATTCATAACTATGTCTGTGTCCTAACTTTTATTGGTTGGCCCTAAACCTAGAGAAAGCACTGCTGTTTAAGCTCGGCGCTTGGCGTGAACATGCAGTTACATGTTATCGATCGGTAATAATGAATTGGGGAAAAGGCGGGAAAACAAAAAAAAAGAAAAGAGCTTTGTAGGCAATTAATCTTGAGCCTGTGTCATTTCCTCTGTTTATTCCAGCTTTTAGTTTCTCCAAGTTCTTTTTGTCTTTTCTTTGGGCATTTTTGTGCCTACAATATGCTTGAAGCGTTAGTTATTAGTTATTTATTTAATAATGAAGTACAATTATAGCCAATTCCCTTAAATTGCTTGGTTGTTGCTAAACTGCCTTTGATTGTGTACCCACTGAATGTCATTCTCTCCTATCTATATATTTGTCTTCTCTGTCACTCAATCGGTTGTGACTTGTGATTGTCTGTACACGGGTACCCACCATGTCGGCTATTGTATTGATTTGACATTATGCACTGAACATCAGTTTGTTAAATTGCACTGAGTAGGTTTTACTAAGAATGGATGAGTGAGATTGTTCGTCGCAGCGACACTGACAATTTTCTTCCCAGGTTTCATTTGAAACTTGCAGATTTTAGGCTTCGGAGACTATATGTTCAGGATGAGGTGGCGTAATTTTTAATCAATAGTTGCCGTAAAATGGAGTCACCGTCACCGAGTAGGTACTTGTAAACATTAGGGGCCAGTGGAAAAAAAAAGAAAAAAAGAAAAAATGAGAATACCCCAAATATTATTGCAGTTGTAAAAATAATTGAGAATGAAAATGATATTTTAACATTGAATATGCTTTTGATATCATTTCATAAAATAAGTTTTTCTAAAATAAAAAAGTTAAAAAATTTGGTGTCGTTTTTAAAATGAGCATCTGGTACTCGGTTGAAATGAAAATAAAATAACCATGTGAGAGAAATTTTTATGAGGGGGTATTGAACTCGCATGAAGTGGGCCCCAATATTTGGGCCTATCGAATTTGGGACCCTAATATTTTTGTCTTGTTATCAATTTAGTTTGAAAAATAAGGGAAAAAAATATTTTCCATCTTTTAGTTATAATTTAAAAGAGAAATGTTTTTTTTGTTTTGAAAAAAAAAACATATGCTTTGGAAAATACGCAACCGTACATATTTTTCAATGTTTTCTGATTTTTGGAGTGGGAAAATAAGGAAATAGCAATTACAAACGTGCGCTGTAGGTCTGGTCTGTTAGTCAGTTTCAGAGGCTTGATGTCAGTAGCAAATGTCGGGCTATGGCCCAGTGGGCTTATAAGTTTAAAGTATGGGTCTAATCTCGCGGCGGCCTTTTTTGTTTTTAAGATTGTTTAAGGAGAGGTCACTTTTATTTTTCATTTTTTTTTGCAGTCTCGGTCACCCAAATTCGAGTAAGAATGAGGCATAAGAATTGATATTTTAATAAGTCAGATTTCTCATTTCAATAAAAAATTGAAGTAAAAAAATTACTTGCCGTCACTTTCTATGACCTATTTAACACAAGTTGATATTATATTTAATCTTTCCAAACACTAAGTCTTTAAGTGGGAAAAAAAAGAGTCGGATTTTGTTTTTGGATAATGCTTTTTAAAAATATCCCATTTGCATGCTCACACGTCTCCTATAATTCTTTTGTTTGTATGAGGTCGGGAGAGTAATGAAATTTCACGCTCTGAACTTTGAAGAAGTTGCCTTCCATTTTCCATTTCCAAAGGCTTCGATAAAAGTCGGTGAAAGCAGCATAATTGCAATTGACGTGAAAGCTGGGGATAAGACTTTTATATTTGCTGCATTAATCTCAATTCACCGGGCATGTGAAAGGTCTCTGTCTCTGTTTCAATATTTTACTTAATGACCATATCTACTCTTCCCAAAAGAAGGAAAAAAGAAAAAGAAAAGAATTGAGGGATTAATTTAACCTAATCTTAACTGCCTACTTTACGATATTGACTTCTTTTCTATTTTCACATTAGCTAAATGGAATCCTATTCGGACCCACTTGACTGGGGTGATCGAATTTTGTTTTCGCCTCTTTAATAACGTTCCCAGTGGGAGAGTACGGGGCAGTCGTGACTCGAGAAGAAATTGACCGGGTGACATAATCATGTGAGAGCTGTTACAAGCATAACGTAAGTTAATTCAATTCAATTCATCCCACAAAGGAAACCAAAACAGTCAGTTACGATTTGGCAATGTGGTCCAATGATATCAAGCGGGTGGGCTGGATATCTCCTACACGGCTCCATTTTTATCATGAGAAATCAACGTGGTTTCTCTTTGATTTCAACCGAGGCCCTACTCGTCTTCTACTCGTTAATCACACAGTAAGTTAAAATAATGTTTACACGGTATGCGTGCATCCATTAATATTATATGCACATAATACTCGGATGAATTTCATTTATGATGCGAATTCGTGTTAAAGAAACATGATTACGTGGGGCTAAAAGACTTTCACGCTCGTATGATGTACGCCATGATTCATGACTCGTTTGTTTGAGAGCCTTGGCCCTCGTGAGAGGGATAATGGTGGGACAACCTTTTGGATTTTTGCTTTTTGATGATTTTTTTGTTGACACTTAACTTCCATAACTACCGGGTCCATCTTTCCTACTCACATGGACACGGACTGCCTTTATTGACCGCTTCTTTTTCTTTTCTTTTCCCTCTTTTTTTTTTTTTTAATCATATCCCCGACATTTTAAGTTTCGATTTAAATTCCAACTAATGTGATATTCATTCGTTAAATAGTGGTTAAATAATTTTATTAGATATAAAATTCATCATTTAATAGATAAGCGACACATAATATTATAACTCAAATATTTGGCGTATAAATGAAAAAATCTTATCCGAGACATTTTCTTTTTTCAACGTACTTTTAAATTTTTTTCCTAATTACTTTTAACTTAAAAACTCGTGATTGGCTGATTTCAAAATGAATATGTATAAAAGACGGAGATTATTGAATGATTTTATAGAATCGGCAACGTGGTGGAGATTAAGACGTCTCAATCCACACAAGACTTTTTTCTTTTCTTCTACACAGACAAAACTAGAAAATTAAAAAAGGAAAATCTTTGGTAGAGAATATAGTGTGGCAGCACATTTTATCTTCGTCTTCCAAATGTGCAAGCGCAACAATAGTCAATTTTGTATCTTCAACATGGATGCTGTCTGCGTGTTGTACCATCATACCCACATGGTCTCAAGAGCCACACACATGCAAACAGTAAATGGTCGGGAGCAGGATTTTGCTTTTTCTTTTTTGAAAAACAAAAGAAAGAAAAGAAAAGAAATGGGCGCAGGATTTGCTATGCTACAATAACTGCATTTTAACAAACTGCTGGTTAATTTGACACCTTAGCGTCCTCCTCACCTGTAAAGCTCGTCAAGGTTGAATCTGTTCACAAGTCATCTTGATGTAATAAATTAGTTGTCACTCGGCACAAAACTTAAGGCTCCCGTTTGAGAGTACTGCGCTCTGATAGCGAATTAAGCTGCTTCACTGTCACAATATTACGCTCTCAAACGAGTGAATCTCTTTTGGGATTTGAAAGAAACAAAAAAAGTGAGGGATTGAAGTTCCGAGAACTGCAAAAGGCAAAAGCTCCCACGCCTACTCTCAATTGGAAATTGGAAGAAGTTCATAGACGTGCATTAATTGGTCATTTTCATCTTAAATTATCATCGGTCATCACATGCGCTATGACTTTATCTCAAAGACTCTGTGTGTGTGTCTGTAACGATGGAGACCATGTTCCATTAATAATGACAAACAAATAGCAAACATATAGTACAATCTTTTTTGCTTTTCTTGGAAGACAAACTCTTCAGAAAAGAAAACTAAACATCTACCCGATATCCATAAGAAAAGATTTGCCATCGAATTAAGCATTAATGAAGTGATTAAGGCCATACGGGGAGATTAAATTCCACATGAATTTGGTACACAAAAATGGTAACATGTACTGATGAAAAGATAAGAGTCCGCACAAAATTAAATAATTGTCCACATGCATGCAGAGAGTTGGTTTGTGAAAAGTGACTCCTCATTTCTCCTTGTAGGGCATCATGTAGAGTATAAGCGGTTTTACGGAAACAGTAAAAGGACAATAAATGAATTTGGGGGGACTGAAAAGAACAAGGTGTTGTGGGGCATCAAAACTCACATGGCCTTGCCAATGCCTAGACAAGGCATAAAATCTTCTAACTTATGAGATTGGGTTAGGTATGGTGGTTGGAAAGTTCCATTTTTCTGTTACTAGCACCGAAAAAAAAAATACTAACAATAATAATAATAATAATAATAATAATAATAATCCGCAAAATGGTTGATTTGGTAGTTGAAAAAAGTTTTTTTTTTTTAACTTTTTTAAAAAAGTTTCTGAAGGGTGATCAGAAACTTGTCGGGACTCTATCTAAATTAATACTATTACGTCGCAGTCTGAATACATGAGCTCAAAATAAATCGGATTTGTTTTTCAAATCTTAAAAAGAAAATTCCACTCGTATCTGCACACTCGAGGGCTTAAATCACGGAGAGGATGGTGGCTTACATCCTAGTAATTGATAGTTTCTCAATACTCAGCCGCTTGGTTAGGGAGCCGGGAAGCTGGAGCATAATGAAAAAGAACAAAAGTTATGGGGGCCAAGTTTATAATGGAAATGCATCTAAAACTGTAGCCCATGATAGAAGTCGATAGAACTTGTTGGGGTCAGATCATAAAAAACACATATTGGGGTGCAAAATGTAAATAATACTTTCTAGTTTCCAATCGATTTCTTTGGGATTTGGCGGCCCGAGTCCATGGCCCCTTGGGATGGTGCAATATATTAATTTGTATTCTTTAAACAAAAAGTTAAAAATAGTGTTTTTAACCTATCTTCGTTTTCCTCACGTAACAAGGAATTAGAAAAATGTAAACAAAACTTTTTTCTTAGTAGAAAAATAAAATTATATATGATAGGTCTCTATCGTTTGTTTTCCAAATCAAACATGTACTCAGCTCTCTCTCTCTCTCTCTCACACACTATTACATTTGTCGTGCATAGAAGAAATTTAATTTTTTTCTTGATTTTTTAATTTAAAAAATAAATAATGCATGGTAAGCTAGGTTAGGTTAGCAAGACTATTTTTGCAGCCGAAGAAAATAAGATTTGCATGAAAAGAGCCGCACAAAACGTGCTGAGAAAAAAAGCACTTTCCATGAAAATTGAAAATGAACATGTCAAGCACGGCATTGTTTGGCCTGAAGCGCGGTTGCTGACAGAGCACTTCCCCAATCCTCGTCAGCTCATACTCATTCTTGCGAGACTAAGAGAATTTTCAACTGGAATTTTGTTGAATATGCACCGGTTAAGGTTTTGCATGTCAAATTTCAATCAATCTTATGCCTCGAGATTTTCTCAACTTGTCTATTTTTTGTTTGACTATTGCAGAGAGAATGATCGTCTTAAGTATATACAAAACAATTATCGTTTCAAACGTTAGTATTTAATTATTCTTTGTTGCACATCAGAAGTTTGGCATATAAAAAATTTACAGAAATCTCATATTCTTAACAATGCTTTGTGTTTGTCTGTATGCCCAAGTTCCTTTTTTTGCTTATGAACTTTGTTCATTTACAATTTTCGACAATTTTATAGTGTATTTAGTAAAAAATTGATTATTTTTTTTTCACTTTTATAATTATTGGTGACAACAAAGTATTCAAACCATTTTCTTAGAGAATCAGTTTGTTATTAAAAAAGAGTGTAGGCAAGTGCTCTCGCGAGATTGATTATAGCTATACTTACTTTTAAGGCTATAGATACCATCTATTAATTAAATTAAATTAAATTGTCACAAACGATTTCTCTAATATAATATCGCCGCTAACATGTTAATTAGCGCGCGCCCCCATGTTTCCACCGGCAATCGGTGGATTCTTCATTTCCTTGTATGCATGTTTATGATATTAAATTAAATCAATATAGTAATGAAAGTTATAATTTCACTGTATTAATTTATTTTTTATATTTTATTTTATCTCAAACTTTTAATATATACAAATAATCATTACTATACGAGGACAAGTTTCTCTTAAGACAAGATTTAAAAACTTATTACAACGTAAAATTTATTCTTATTTGTAACAAGTTTAAGTTAGGACTAAATTTTTTTATGATTATACTGAGTTTATTTCTATATATAGTATCATTATAGAAAAGAAATATTTTAATGTAAGTCACCCTTTAGTTTTTAATAAATAAATATTCTTATCTCGACGGAGCTGTAGGCATAGTTACTTATGGATGGTTGCCTGTTTACTTGTCCCAAATGCATGATACACTCATACAAAATGGAACATATAATTTTGACTAAAATTTTACATAATTTTTTAAAATGATGATATGCTTACATAATATTACCATTTATATATTATACCACTTAATAAATAAAATTATCGAACAAACAACAATTTTTGGACATGATATAATAACATTATACCACACAAAGCACAGTTTTTGGACATTAGTTAGTGTCATCGGCAATTAATCTCCGGAGTATCACAGGAATTACGGTCGGGCACCCAACACGCGAAACGATGTCGTTGATCGAATTAGTAAGAGGAGTTTGGCATCGGTGAGGTGACGCCACCAGCGCGCCCATAACGCCTACGTCAAAAAAGGCGGCATGTTTTCAGAGAACTGCGATCGCCTCACGGCTATCTATGAACAAATAATAGTAATAATAATAATAATAAAGTATTATTTTCATTAATTACTTATTTAATTAGTAACTGCACAGGAATAAGCGCGGTGATGTTTTCCGGTGCACCGCACTGCAGATGAGACAAATGGAGTTTCATGTGATGAAGTTGACCAATCAAACCATAAAATAGATAAAAATATTTTTTGAGAATCAATGGCGTTTTCTCTGCTTTTTCAGTTGAGAGCCTGCAATTTGTTTTTGTTTTTGTTTTTGTTTTTGTTTTTTGTTTTTTTTTTTATAATATTCGAGAAATGTTTATAATGGAGACAGGTGGGGAGAGGACAGGGATGTGTGAAAATATCAGTGCGCCCCACTGAGGAGCGGTTAACAGTTAAACGATCTGGGTGTTGTACGCATGGTCCTGTCTTCACTGCTTTTGGCAGAATTGCACATGTGGTGACTCCCGGTCTTGCAATTTGCATCATCAGCAGTTGCTTTCTCTTTTTTGAAATTAGCACACCATGTGATCTTTCGAATTATCTCTCCTCCAAACTTGTAAGCTACAGTCAATGTCGTTTTTAACCGTTAACGATATTTTTCGGGATAAAGTATCTTTTCTTCTCATTTTTTATTCCTCTCTCTTGCGTCTCTCCTTGTTTTTATTATCTAATAAAACAAACGGGCTTAGATTGATAACTAAAGTGAAACAAGTTAGTTTGATTATTAACAAAAACTATAAAATCCAACCCTCCTATTTAGTGTTGAGGTTGAGGGGATATATAAAGTTGACTAGATCAATGATAACTTAAATGAGTTTCATAGTTGTTCTTCCTTAAATTAACAGATAATTACGTTAAAAATTTTAATAAATCAACGTTCAAAACATCAATTAAAATAAATAACAGGTTTTACTAGTTACCGACTTAAGGTCAACGTATTAAGTATAATTCAATTAATTAAATATTCACTTAATTAATAAAATTTTTTTAATCACAATATTATTAATTTATTAAAATTTTACTGTATCTAGAAGAAAATTAACAGAACCTCGTCCATCTTTTATTTTGAACACATTAATTAGTAATATAGCATTGTGCATCATTTTCAATTGAGATTTTAATAGGTGTTGCTTGATGTGAACAATCCTAATTAATAACGGATTGCGGAGTCAAATAAGGAGGATGTCGGCAACAAATCATATATAGATAGACGCTTCACTAAATCAACCTTTTAGTTGATTAATTCAAATTATTTGTATAACCCTCACGTGTCATTCAGTTAGTTCCTTTTAAATTGTGTTTGGCTACGCTTTATTTGCCGCCACAGTCTCAAATTCGCAGGCCGTTCGCGTCAATTCACTAAAGTGTAGGGCCTGTCACTACAAAACCTACGTAAATTTCTTATCAGTTTGTTTGGAATAGATGTCTCATTCTTCCAACGCGGAAAAATTTTTTTCATAACTTATTTGGAGTAGACTATAGTCTTCATACGTGTGTGGAAAAAAAAAAAAAATCAACGATCAAAGCTTTAAATATATTTGGTCATGAATTGTTTTTTTTTTAACTCATAATATAGAGTGTGCGTTCCGCAAGAGATATAAGAATAGTCCACTCAGGGTGGAGTTTGGAATAAATTTCTACAGGCCAAATTCAAATTTCAAAATTTGAAATTCTTAAAAATAATAAATTATTGACAAAAAATGTTATTCTTTTGACATTAGTGAGAACTATTATATTATAGTTTTATCCAAACATAAAATTATATATTGTGTCGAGACTAATTTTAACTTTTTATAGTAATCTTTCATATTTTGTATAAAAATTCTAAAGATTTTTTTAAATTCTACAAGTGTCATTCCGGTCTGAATGCTCCGCCTTGAATTCACTACTGTTGAAACTTGAAAAGTAAATTTACATGATATCGTACACATGTGAGAGAAGATTCTTGAATTATCTTAACTAAAACGACTAACTTGACTGATTTATAATTAAAGATATTTTCTTCCTTTTTTGGAATAATTGGTTGAGATGTATTCTAATAGTAAAGAAAAAAAAATGAATTTTGAAAAATATTCTATAATTTCTTTTTGAAAACAAAAAAGGTAAAAATGGAGAAAAAGTAAATTGTCGGCAGGGGGAAGGAAATGTAGGACGTGACGGAGGAGGCCGTACAAAAGAACTGTCAACGGTCAAGTGGGTGAGAAAAAACACGTGTAACTTACGTGGCTAACTGTCGTTAACCGACATCAACTTCCGTATTTTCATCATCACTAACCACCCAACAACGCAGTCCCACTCAGTACCGCCCTGCACATGATGTCATTGCCTGATTCCTTTTTAATTTCTTTTTCTATTTCTTTTTTTTTTTACGTTTTATAATGCTCATTTATTTATTTGTTTGTTTATTATTTTATATTTTTTAAAAAAAAATTAAGTAATATGTGAATAACTAAAGCCCCACTTAATGCTCATTTATAATGCTCATTTATTTATTTGTTTGTTTATTATTTTATATTTTTTTAAAAAAAATTAAGTAATATGTGAATAACTAAAGCCCCACTTAAAATTGAGGTTGAAATTCTATAAGATATTTATTTTATAATTTTTGGCAACAATAGTATCCGGTGAAATTTTAAAAACTGTTCATTTCATAAATTTTTCTAGTTGGACAGCGATGCTTTTTATAAGTAATTTATTAAATAAATAGTCACATATTTTAAAGTTCTTTTATGACCTGAATATTTTAACAAGAAAATTTAAACTTATATATAATTTGATCATTATATAATAGATGAACACTTTTGTGTTAAAATTTATATAATGTATGTACTGTGCTTTTTAAATTTATAATAAATTTATAGTAACTAGGACAACACAATTTATTAAATACGAAATTATTTTTTTAATCAATAGGTTATTTTATTCACACAATAGAAACAACTTGTTTCATCTATTTTTTCAATCAACGTCTTATTTTATCTACCCATGAAAGCAACTTATTTTATTAAACCACCGCAGCCGTAAACCCTAAATATTTTATACATTAATCCCGCTTAGGTAAAATGAAGCACCTGATTGATTACCTAACCTAATTAATTGGGTAAATTATAATTTAAAAGAAGACATGCATTGCGCCTTGATTATCTAAACTTTACCGGATATTAGAAAGCACTCCTACCAAAAACCACCCACATGAAAATGATGAAATTCAAAATTCAATTTAAGGTTTGTATAGTTAATTGAGTTATATCTTGTGGAGTCTTATTTGACAAGTCAAACGTTGGTGCTCACTGCTCGACCTAATCGTATAACTGAGCAATTATTTTTCACGTTGACTTGAGGCAGTGTCGGAGATTACGTGGTGACATGTTGAGATGACGTGTCCAGTTGTTAGTTGAAGGGTCTGCCTGTGATTTCCTGGATGCCGCGAGACTTAAGGCGACGATAGGGCGTGTCAGCACCACGTGTATTCGCCTTGCCTCAAAGAACCCTTTCTTCTTCTTCCTCCTTTTTTTTTTTTTGTTTTTACTCTGCATTGATTTCTTTATTTTTCTTTTTCCTTGGGAGTACTATTTGGAAGAAAAAGGACTAATTTTTACCATATTTCAACAAGCATTCAACAATTTGTTGCAATTATCCATTTCCAGTCCTAGTAGTGAAATGAGTTTTTTTCCAGGTTTTTTTTTAACACAACCCGTTATTTAATTTACAAGATTATACAATCTCTAAGTATTATTGAATGGTAATTATTATTATGATTTTCAAGTAATGTGACGTTCATTTAGAGGGGAGGAGGGGGGGAGATATACTCTATGGGGGTCAAGAATACCTTCTAAAATGTGCAATTATAACATCGTCATAATCAAACCTACTTGGAGATTTGAGGTTATTCTTGAAATTATTAATCCTTGTGTCATTTGACGAGGATGCACCTTCATATCTTAGTGATTTATATAGACGGAATAATCGTATGGGTTTTAAGACAATTTGAAAATCTACCGAGGAAGGACAAGATAGAATGTTTAACCAAATAGCCAAGCCTTTAAAGTAAGAGGGAGGTTTCATTGTCGGTTTATAAAATCTATAGCTCATGAAGTTGAGATACAAAAATTATTGTGGAGATAACATTTGGTTCAATGATAGGTGATTCACTTAATACAATACAACAACTGATCAGTGACATGTCGATACAAACTTATAAACATAACATTTATCGTAATTTTTAATATGAAATTTAAAAAAAAAATCGTTAAATTGTATGGTATAGTCATATTTCGACCTTAACGGTGACTTATGAAGACATGAAGTAAGGTTTATTTTCATGAATTAAATGACCTAATTGTTATCATTTGCAAAAGAGATTCATATATCATTTGCAAAATAAAGTACTAGATCGAAGCCAAGCTTTCCATTATCACTGAAAAAAATAAGTTAAATGAATTATTAAAAAAATTGTTCAGCAAAAGAATTTAAAAAAATTGTTAAACAAATAAATTATAAAAAAGAAATGTTAAACATATAAAGATTTAAAAAAAAAATTTTAAAGGAATTTTTAATACTTCTACTCTTCTAGAACATGGAAATTAATAACCAAAAAAAAAAGTATTTCAAAAAATAATAATAAAAAGAAGCATGCGTTTTTTAGTCCATTGACATGATTACGAGAATGCGGATTGTTTTGGGGATTAAATTAATCAAAGTAAGGATTTATAATTATTTATAACACATCTTTTCACCTTTTATTCCTTTATTGTGTTCAAATGGCAACAGCTTCCATAAATGCTTAGTTAATATCATGTGATTAATTACAGTAATGCTATTTAATTTGTAGCAAATTAATGTGTCGGTAATTATTTATTATTGTTTGCATGATATTAATTAATTTTATCACAAAAACTTTAAGCGCTTTCGTACTCAAATTCTTGTTAACTCAATTTTCAATCATGGAAAATAACGAATCGTACCCAGGCGACGGATTTACGTAGACGTCAGTGCGGACAATTGACCCCACTCAACAACAACAAAAAAAAAGAAAAAGACTTTATTTTCCACAGTAAGTTTTTTGGAAAATTTTGTTTCAGCGGGGCAAATTCATAAAGAAATTAACACATTAAGATCAATTTTATAAATTATTAATCTTACTCCCATTGAATTAACTTTCTAGATCCGCCCCTCGCACCGTGTGTGTGTGTGTGTATATATATATATATATATAACTTTTAAAAAAAAAATAAAAATTAAAGTTAAAAATTATAAGATAAATGTAACCCGCACCTTCATTTCAAGTTTCCCTCCAATTATTTCTGAATGAAGCAGACAATTCAAAGTAAAAAATGGTAATCTGAATTCATCCACGTTTTCGACTTTAAAATTTCTACTTTCAAAACCACAATTATTCATGTAAACAATTAAGAGAGCACAAAAGTGATTCTAAATCCTAATCGCCTAGTAGAAACAAAAGGGAAAAATAAAAGAGAAAAGCAACAAAAGAAGAATATGGAACAACAAGTAGACATTGATTGGACGAATGTTAGCTAAATATTATCCAAATAGTAAGATTTGACTAAAGAGATATTCTAGGTGATGTTGATTTGGGTCTGCTTTGAACGGTTGGTACAAAACAATCCATGAAACCATGTCCATGACCATGAAGCTTGATAGAACCATCCAATTTACTTACGTACGAGATCTTCAAACTTATTATTACGTAGTACAGACAGCATATTAACGATCAAATGAACCCCAAAAAAATAAAAAAATAAGAAAATTGATTAATTATACTTTGTACGTATAACAATAGATTTAACTTAAGAGAAAAAAAAAATTTTAAAGATGCGATAAAAATCTATTGAGACTAGTCTTAACTTGTTTAATAACGACAAGAGCCATCTGAAATCGACTAATTTAATTCTCTCTCATAAAGTTGGGAAATGGATTGGGAATGAAGAAAATGATGTTATTTTTGACCGTATTATTTATTATAACACGGGTGGTGTTGTTTATTAAATTATTATAAAATAAAATAACACTTATATTTGTTTAGTATGGAGCAAGTATGCATACAACATAGGAAGAGAGAATGAAAGAGCCATTGATGGGTTTGTTGGAAGTTGGTTTGGTAGTTAGGTGGATTTCTTGAAATGAAAGGATTCTATTTAGATAAACCCCCCTTATTATTATTATTATTATTCTTGATTTTTCCGTTCTCAAGTTTCTATCCCTCTTTTTAGTGCTTTCGGAAAGTGGGGTTTTAGGTTGAATTTCGTTTTGTTGGAATTGGAATATCCTTTGCTTCCCCCTTGAACAAGATATGAGTCATCGCCTTATCACCACTCTTGTTTCTTTTATATTTCGTCAAAATAGTCTCCAATTTTCTCTCCAATTGGTCTCATTGGACAAAAGCCTTTTATTAGAAAAGAAATAATAAATAATATTAAGTACGAGAAAGAGAGAGAATTAGGGAGATGCAAATTAGGGCGGTGTGGTGGTCACAAATCCTACGAAGCCTTGCCCTTAGGAGTCATAAATCATGGGATAAGGGCTACATGGGTCCTTGTTGTTTGCTCCTCATTAGCAAAGTTGTTGGGTAGTTAGATCTCATGAATTATTTCTATGTGCCCTTATTAACTACCATGTTGCTATTATTGTACACGTATTTTGCTTTAATATTGATATCCAAATATTATTGACTCTTGGTGAATATAAATCTCAAAATTTTAAACCAAATGTCATTTTTAAGCCCAAATGTATATGAAACGTAAATTAAGTAAAATTATCATGATTTGTTTAAGATGTCAAATTGATAATAATAAATGTCAAACAATCCGCACATCATTCGCTATTTATTTGGTAGGTATTAACACTAACCACTATCGTAATCAAACTTGTGTCACATTTACAAAATGAGAAAAATAATATTTCGATTTTGAATTTGGCATTTGGGTGAAACAATAGATGATGATGATGATGATTTAGATTAATTTGTAGTCAAGACTGCTAAAGCCACATCACTTTCCTGGTTTGGCTACCCTTTGTTAAAAGCTTTACCTCACCGCCTTCGCTAAATTTGATACCCTTTTCCCCTCGTCAATCCGAGATATGGTCCCATGTGAATCAAAATTAGGTTCAAATCTGAATTTGATGCTTTTGAGTAAACAAATCGCTGTTTACTTAAAGGGCATACAAAATAAGTGAGATGTGAGTATTTGTTCTTAAAGTGAAAGTGATTATAATTAAAGTTTGGTCAGTTTGCCACTCTGTTGAGGGAAACAATCAGATTCTTTCAATAGGGCTTTTATGCATGTTTGTCAGCTGGTTAATTTTCATGTGCACGTCATGTGTTGCATATACCAAACCTGCAATTTTCACTTTTTATGCTTTATCTTAATCTTTGTATATTTTAAGTAGTTTATTTATTTATTTTCCTTAAATCTCGATAAATTCAGGTTTAAGTCAACAGTGAACAAATCTTTATCTTTTCTTGAAAAGATACAGATTTACCTTAAAAAGTGCTTGAAATTCTTTAAAAAAATAAAATTACATTTTATTTGAAATGTAATATTTGAAAGCACACAACATTTCATGCGAATTCAACCCTATGTTTAAAATTCCACTTTGTTGATTGGGACCGAAGATGATTATACTTAATACCAAGACTGGTCTAATATCAAGAAAAATGATTATATTTAAAACGAAAATCAGTGTGTTTGCAGAAAGCTGCCCTTTGAAAATATAAAAGAAACATTAAGGTAGGCTTGTATATTAAACACGCACACATAAACACAAACAAGCTGAATTAGAGCTCCTAGGTTTAGTACTCGCTTCCATTAATATCTTGTCAGGTACATACTTTAACCAATGGTAAAAAATATCAGTGTAAACATGATAAGAATTTAATTATATGATGCATTGTTATCGGAGTATCCATGACTCTCTCAAGTTACAGGTATAAATTAAGTAATAAAAATGTCTTGTTTGATTATGAAGGTTGAAGACTATAATGAATAATTATTCATAAGCTGTAACCTAAGTATCATGGAGATAACATTGTTTTAATATTTATCTTTTGTCTTTTGTTAACAAGCAGATTAGTTTAGTTAATTTAGTTAATGGGGTATCATAAATAATTATATATATATATATAAATATTGATGTTGGAGTGCGGAGCCAGGGACCTGCCTGCTGTCACGGGGCTCGCAGTTGCTTTGCTCAGGACACCAGACCAAAAAAAAAACAAGGGTTTGGGGGGGCCTCTCATTCGAGGTCATAATGTTTAATACTTCTTTTTTTTTATATTATATATATATATATATACATGTATATATATAAACAGATAAAGAGAAAAATCTTTTTCATATTTTTTTAATTTTTGTAATCCGGTCGATTAAGGGTGACAATTTGTATATAAAAGGCCGCCAACACTCACCAAAACCAGAACCAACTTCATCATTCTCTTCTTTGCATTGCATTCTTTTCTCTCTTTCTCTTCTTGTAGCACTCGTTTGAGCTAGCCAGTGATAGTTTCTTGGTTTCTTTGTTATATATTATTTACCCAAAAAGGTTAAAAAAAAAAAACAGTTGGTTTCGCATAGTTCATGCTCTTTGCACTTCCTTATCCAAGACAACTAAGTGAAAAATTAAGCAGATAACGTTACTACTATTATAAGTTGCTTTTGTTTAGTTAGTTCAACTCCAAGTTGACACACAGAGCAGTTGAATTAGAAAAATATCCAAGAAAAGGTTCCAGCTTTGTTCATCTTCTTTGCGGAAACTTTTGTTTTTGTAAAAACTGGCTATAATAATTAGTAAGAGTATACATGACACGCCTGCTTTGTTCTGAAACAGAGGCATTGAAGAAGATGAAGTATGTTTTGGTGACTGGTGGAGTAGTAAGTGGACTTGGAAAGGGAGTCACAGCCAGCAGTATTGGAGTTCTTCTGAAGGCTTGTGGACTTCGTGTTACTTCCATTAAAATTGGTCTTGACTTCTTCTTCTTCTTCTTCTCATCTTATTTTTATTTTTATTTTTCTTGTTTTTGGTTTCTGGATTAACTGCTTTTTAGTCCTCCGAAATGAGTACATCATTTCTCGAATAACAAATTGGAATTTTTTTTTTGTCTTCCCAAAATTTCTTTTTTGGGTTTTAAATCTTTCATGGAACAATTAAAATGTCCCACTTTTCTTCTTTATGCTGCTCTAAATTTGCAATATATGTTTCTTTGTTTAAATGAATGTGCCTGCATCAATCTCTTTTCTCTGTTCCTGGTTCAGAATTGTCAATATCACCCTCATACTTACTTCAATCTATTTGATTCAGATCCTTACTTGAACACTGATGCTGGAACAATGTCCCCTTTTGAGCACGGGGAAGTATTTGTCTTGGATGATGGCGGCGAGGTATACTGAGAAATTTTCTTCCCGTTTTGTTTATTGTTGTATTTTAGAGAATATCTCTGTGTTTCCACCCTTTTTTTTTTTTCAGCAGGGTTGTATATTTTTGACCATCATGTCTACTTTCTACAGTTGTTCATGCATTTACTTCCTTTTGGATCAGTCTCCTAGACTTTCGCATTTTACTTCCTTTATAATAATGAAAAATTTAAGTTTAAAATCTTAGAAAAAAGGTGGGAGATTGATTGAAGCAAGTTCTTGCTCATAGTTTCTTTTTTTTTTTTTTTGGGTTCTGAAAGGTGGACCTTGACCTCGGAAACTATGAGCGGTTCATGGATATCAAGTTGACCCGTGATAACAATATCACTACTGGGAAGATTTACCAGGCAAGTGTGGAGGTTACATAGTTACTTTTAATTTTCATACATCAGCAGCTAGAGGTGACAAAAATCATAAGATTGAGTGGGTGTCAGTTTCTGATTTTGTTCTACTCTTTCTTGATGCCTGACAGTCTGTTATTAATAAGGAGAGGAAGGGTGATTACTTGGGAAAAACTGTTCAGGTATAATTTAACTGTTGATTTTATCGCATGTTTCTTGTATTTCTTAGAAAAAAATTAATGTGTGATGCATGCCCTTTATGCAATCTTGCCATCTACAGGTTGTTCCTCACATTACTGATGAAATTCAAGATTGGATTGAGGTTGTTGCAATGATACCTGTGGATGGAAAGGAAGGTCCAGCAGATGTTTGTGTCATAGAGTTGGGAGGAACTATAGGTACACTAACAACAAGATTCTTATAGCTGGTGGCATAAGCTGTTTTCCTGTTTCCTTTAAGTTGAAAGATAATTTTCTGCTTTCAGGAGACATCGAATCCATGCCATTTATTGAGGCTTTGGGGCAGTTCTCGTATCGTGTGGGTAAGAATATTTCCAGTGCAACACTATGTGACACAATTAAGTCCTCTTTCTTTCATATTTTGTAATTAGTTGTTCTCCTTATTTCAGGTCCTGGCAACTTTTGCTTGATTCATGTCAGCCTAGTGCCTGTTCTTAATGTTGTTGGTGAGCAGGTAACTTATTATAGAGTTTTTTTTTTTTTTAATTTATAAAATTGGAAATTTGACAAATTTCTCAAAAATCCAATGAAAAAGTGACTTATGTTTATCTTGTTCAGAAAACAAAGCCAACCCAGCACAGTGTTCGGGGACTTAGAGGCCAGGGTTTGACACCAAATATCTTAGCCTGTCGCAGCACAGTGGTAGATTGATCTCTCTATCTCATCACAGACACACGCACAACTTAAAGAGTGTTGGCTTTAGGTTCTAAATCTTAGTGTATTTTTCAGGCACTTGATGAGAATGTAAAGGGAAAGCTTTCTCAGTTTTGCCATGTTCCGGTATGTTGGTTCAATTTGTTAACATCTTATTTGAGTTTCACTTCCGTTTGAGTAATCGGCTTTTCAGATTCTTGCTTACTGATACCACATGCTTTGCAGGAGCAAAACATCATCACTCTCTATGATGTTCCCAACATATGGCATATTCCCCTGCTTTTAAGAGTAAGTATATCTGTAGTACTTTTTAAACTTATTTCTATATATAATTGCCAATTCTTAAAACTCACGTGTGTTTCTCTTCTTGATTAGGATCAGAAGGCTCATGAAGCAATCTTTAGAGTGCTGAACCTTCAAGGGTTTGTCTAATGCTCTCACTTCTCCTCCTTCCACTTTTTGGCTGGATCGTATAGGCTCTGTACATCCCCCCGGCATTATTTTTCTCACCCATGCATCTTTATACAATTATGTGTAATGATTTGCAGCACTACAAAGGAGCCTTTACTAAAGGAATGGACTTCAAGGGCTGAACTCTGTGACGCTTTACATGAGCCAGTGAGTCTCCCAGTAGTTCTAAAACTCAGAAGATATATATTTATCAAGGATTACTGCCAGTCTCTGATCTTTATGTGTTGGTCATTTGCAGGTCAGAATTGCCATGGTTGGAAAGTATACAGGCCTTTCCGATGCCTATCTCTCTGTATTGAAGGTATATTTTCCTATTCAGACCCTTTAGGGACTCTGAAGTATTTTGTAAAATTGAATTTTCATTTGTTCTTATAATGGAGTCTATTTGGTTGGTGCTCAGTTTCCTGTAGGAAGGCAGATCCAAAAATTATGACACTGTCGACAGACCATTTAAATATCTTCAGAACTTGAAATTGATGATAGACAATCTGATTTTACTTTGGTTTATGCTGGCTTTGTGGTGTTTTAATTCAGCTAGAGCACCAAATGTTGATGTAGTTTTATACACCAATAAGTGGAAGCGTTTTAATTAACTAGATATGCAGCTGGAAACATGATGTGGTTACAACGTAAACATATCGGACTACTTTCTTGAGTGGGGTAGTCGAAAAACTAAAAGTTTAAGTTATAATTACATCATGTTGCCAACAATCCATTGGAATCTCTGATCATGGTATCCAAAGAACAGCAAGCAACATAGCAACAAAAGTATGTTTTACAACCTTCAGAGCTAATAAAAATGATTCACTTGTTTACAGGCTAAATAATTTGTCATCTTGTGAGTATCTTGATTTCTTTCTTCTCTTATGCAAGCTTATCCACTAATTCTATTTGACGTGTTATGACATCAGAATGCACAAGCATATAAATGTAATGCAAATGTGTAGCAGTTTATTTCTTAATTCTTATGGTCTGAGGATGGCTATGGTATGCACGTTAGTGTATGATATGGTGCTGGCCATAAAAGTTGTTTTGCTGTCTGCAGGCTCTTTTACATGCTTCTGTTGATCTAGGCAAGAAACTTGTCATCGATTGGATTCCAGCTTGCGATCTTGAAGACGCAACTGAAAAAGAAGTTAGTGGTTATTCTGATCCTTCCATTGCAACTTTATTTGTCTCTTACTTTGTTTCACATCTTGACAAAAATATTTTCCTAGCAGAATCCAGATGCTTATAAGGCTGCATGGAAGTTGTTGAAGGTCCGTGTTATTATAGCTGATTCAAACAGTATACATCTCCTTTGTAAGTGTTGGCAACTTTCTCTAGTAGTGCCCTAACTAGCCTGTGTCTTCAGGGTGCCGATGGTATTCTTGTTCCAGGGGGCTTTGGCAACAGAGGAGTGCAAGGGAAAATTCTTGCAGCCAAGTATGCAAGGGAACACAGAATTCCTTACCTTGGCATTTGTCTTGGAATGCAAGTTGCTGTCATTGAGTTTGCACGATCTGTTCTTAATCTGAAAGATGCTAACAGCACTGAATTTGATCCTAACACCAAACATCCGTGTGTTATATTTATGCCAGAGGTTTGTATCTGCGTCTCCTTTATTTTAACTCTACTGTGAAATCAAATAACTTATCTGGCCCGCTTTTTACTCTCTGCCATTCAAACAGGGTTCAAAAACTCATATGGGAGGCACCATGCGTCTTGGGTCAAGAAGGACATACTTCCAAGTTAAGGACTGCAAATCTGCAAAATTGTGAGTATTATCTGACTGTTTTGAAATATGTACTTGTGTGGTTTTTATTATCAATAAATTGTATATACTAATGCAAGTTCATATGTGGCTTCAATTATGTTTAAATTGTACACGGTAATGCAAGTTATGTACCTCATGTGTATAACATAACAAGTGCTTTCATTGAGTAACGATATTGCAGATTAGCTAAACCTTTTGCTCTCTGTGTTATCAGATATGGAAATAGAACTTTCATTGATGAGAGACATCGTCATAGATACGAGGTGAATCCTGATATGATATCACGCTTGGAAAATGCCGGTCTCTCTTTCACTGGCAAGGATGAAACTAGCCGACGCATGGAGGTATGGACTTTCATCTGTAAAATTATTGTCCTCTTAAATTACTTTTGATGATGCATAGTTTGGTAGTTCATTAGATCTGAGCCAACAGTGACATATTAATGCCACAGATTGTTGAGCTGCCCAGCCATCCCTACTTCATTGGTGTTCAATTCCATCCTGAATACAAATCTAGGCCTGGAAAACCGTCTGCTTTGTTCTTAGGTAATATTTCTTATCTTTATTGTGTTTTTTTTTTTTCTTTTATTTATTTATGTTTTTGTTTCCTTAAAAAAAGGTTTCGTTCACATGATATGGACTTTGGCATTATCACCACCAGTTCCTTGTGCATTTAAATTGAAGTTGTTCCCTGTATTCTATGTACATGGATTGCATGCTACTGTTTCACTCACCAGAAGTGTGCACAGGATTTCTAAACTGTTTGAAATTTCCTGGAATTTAGAATATTGCTATATTCCTTTCAATATAACATAAAGAAACAAATTATATTTTATTTCCAATTGCCCTGCTATGTATGGGTGTTCTCATATGAAAAAAGAAATGCAAGCTTTCTTTTTGGTTCTTTTGGGAAAACACACACACAACTCCCTCCTCTCCCTCCTCCTCCCCCCCCCCCCCCCAACAAAAATCAGTAGCCTTTAACCTTTCCTGAATCCTCTTTGTTATATCTTTAATATATGCACAGTGAAACAAAATGCATTAGGGCGAAAATAAGATAGCTATGATTGATTTCACAATGTTTTGTATAAGAAACTTCCAGTTATTCGCATATGAAACTTCTCCTTAACTAGTTAAAGATGGGTGGAAAAACTTCCAGGAAGAATTTTTATTTTTGTTATTATTATTATTATTTTTGGTGATATATCAAACCTAACATAAGTTTATTTGCTGCATGATGCTAAAAAAGGCTTCGTAGTTAATCATCATATTCCTATCAAACATTAAATAAAAATCATCATGTTGTGTCAAATGCAGGGCTAATAGCTGCATCATGTGGGCAGTTAGATTCTCTCATACAAGGATCTGGGAGCCAAGGAAATCTCCCTGCTAAGCTTGGCAATGGCATTGCAATGGAGAAGGTGTACCAAAAGGGAACTACGAAACCTGCAAAACTGTTATCGGATGGTTTATACAGCTATTGCAATGGTGTGCAAGTTTGAAGGCATTTTCTGCCATTGGTTGTAGGATCTATCTGTTATCAAGCAATACTGATTCTGCCAAGGACTTTTAGTAGTAATCTTAGGACTTCTCTGTACAGCCATTTGAGTATGGATAGATGTTTGAGCTTGCTTTCAAAAGGACTGCAGACAGACCAAACAGAGCTGAATCCCGATCTTTTAAATGGGATAGCCTGTTGTATTTCATAGTTGTAATGTAACCTTTCTTGGCCTTATGGCTGAGGGCAAGTGTATTATCAGGTTTAAACTGCAATGGGAAAGTTGAGCTTCACCTCTTTCATTTGGTGTGATGACATATGCTTCTTCTGATACTTATGCTATTAAAATACACAAACAGCACCACCGAAACATGTCACTGATCTGAACTTTACAACGTTTTTCTGGGTTTGTGATACTCCAAGAGAAGCATATCTTTTGGAGCTGAGAGATATCCTTTAGAGACTGGAATGTGCATTTCAGGTATAATATTATATTACTTTGCAAATCAGACCTATAAAATGGTCGTGAACAAAGTGAAATCTAAAAGATGTATAAATTGTGCAAGTTATTTCAATTGAACCAACAGCTGGATCTTGGAGATTGAAATAATGAAAACATGAAAATGGCAAAATCAGCTATATAATCTACTATTAGGAGGAGTACGAATCAACATGCCTTGAAAGCTAAAATAAATTTGAAAAAAAAAAAAGTGTGGCATCAAAGGAAAGCATGGTGTAGCTGCGTACAAGGGGGGAAAAAAATTGCCATCAACTATGATCACCTCAAAAGTAATTACTCGGTGATTACCATCTGATCATAGAATATCGGAAATGGCAGCCAAATGCAGAAAGAATTTATCTGAACAGCCTATGTCCCACCGCTCAGAATATCACTCTACATGCTGCCATGTTAAAGTACAAGCAGTGGAACTGAAAGCAGCTAGCATTCATCCAAATAAGTTACATCTTACAATTCTTAGCTTATCAATGAAATTTTTAAAGCCAGACACATGAAAGCAACAAAAATCGCTGGTCGCTACCATTCATTATTCACTGAGATACATGCTTTGTGATAGACTGATGTGAGAATCTCCAATTTCAGCAGGAATGGTGGGATTGAGATACTTTTAGACTAGCAGTCTCAACATATTCACTAGTGATCATTCAGATAAGGCGATAACCAAGAGAAGAGAAAAAGCATTTTTTCATCGAGGAGCACAAGGCTTCCATTTCTTCACAGTTTCACTCAAATGACCTGGCATAGCTGCAGACCATGAAATCAAATCTGGCAAAAGTCCTGTTAGTGCAAGAAAATTTTCACCGTTTCTTTCTGGCATTCTCTTCCAGCTTACCTGTTCCAACGAAATCAAACTGTGAGCTTCATTCAGTTTCCGTAGTTGCATAACTGCTAACCAAAGCAAAACAGATTAATAGCTTAGCACATGCAGAAATGTAAGGATATCAGACACTTGACTATGAACATGCTGCATGAAAAACTACACATCATCACCAGCCTTGTTTAGAGTTGACAAACAAGGAGACCTAACATACTTCCTCCAGTAGTTCATGCCAGGAGTTCAGCACAGTAGATCAGTAAATGATTGATTGATTTTTTATCCATTTTTCATTGGCCTATACTATAACTCTGAGTAGGAATACTCCAACTGGAAGCAGCCTCTAAACAAAATCTCAAGAGGTTTAGTCTGAGTATCACCATTACGAATCCAAAATAAAGTAGAGCAGCAAATGTATCAGCAGGGAGACAGAAATAAAAAGGTTCACATTATTATCATAAGACAATGGAGTTGAAAAGTGAAAATGTTTGGGACTGTTTTTTTAAGGAGACTTCAATAAGTGAAAGTGGTTCAACCATTCAAGCATATTGCAAGGTGGTACAAAAAGGTATCTGCTATGAATTTCCAAACCATCTTATACAAACCAGGGATAACTGCTACACCCAGCTCGTGCAGGAACTCTCTACTTCATGGTTCTGAAATTTAGCTGGTCAAGAATAGTCTTAGAACTGATGCCAGATAAGCCTTAAACTTGGTGATGTCTTATGAGCATTAAATAACTATTATCATCCTTATGTCTCCATTTAAACATTTACAGTTTATGTGTGTGTGCGTGTAGATAGAACATCATCATATTTCATTGAAATATTGTGTTTGACGAATGTAGGCAGATTTTTTATAAACAGTACCAAAAGAGGCAAGTTGTGGCCCCGATGTATGTTAGCATCTAAAAGCTTAAAATTTCATGTATTATCATTTCTACCATGATCTAGAAGATGGTTGCCAAACAGAGTTAATTTGTCTGTGGAGGGATATTTCATGGAAATGCCATACTTTGCCAGGAAATGCTTCTGATAATGCCCCGATAGCAGAATTATGCATCCACACGTCATTCATTGATTTTGGCCGGGTTGTTCCATATGTCATATCAGATACTGAATCAATGCCACCACAATTGACCATAAAGCGACCATCGGGCATTAATCTATCTTTCAATTTCAACCAAGTCGCAACCTGTCAAACACAGTCACAAATGTAAAGTTGCTAGTAAGTCTGAATACCATAAGATTGAAATAACTAAGTAGTGGATGACCACACACCAATGTTTTCAAAAGCTAGCTCATGCAAGTAAATTCAATAGATTCAAACTTGCGTTGAAAAATGCAAACTTTGAAAAATGTTTCATACAAATTACGTCTCTTCTTAGTATAATAAGTGCTAATCATTGAAATAATTTTGTTAATTTTTCTTGGTCAAAAGTTTCATGCCTTTCCATTCCAAATAATGTCTTCATTAACATTCACACAACATTACTAGTTGAGAAAGATACTGCAATGATATTTAGTATTTCTTACAGGCATTTACAGAGAAAGCGGTAAAATGAACCGTTTATTTTTTCTACAAGGTAGAGCACCGTAATTCAAATAATAAATTATATTAAAGATGTGCCATGTTCTAGAAGAGCATTCATTCGTCAACCAGAGATTTTGTTTTACTGTATAAACAGACAGGAGTCATAGACATGCATTGACTTCCATAGCATTTGAATCTATGTTATAGATAGCTTCAATATAGTGTTTTACTCATACACTTCATGCCTAAGCTTGTCCTGTAACATGGTAGTGGCAGAGGCCCAACTGAATGGAGAAAAAGATTCATGTTGACACCTAAAGTAGTTAAGACATTACTTCCTAGACAATGAATTCACTACAAATTGTCTGAAGTCAAAATTTATACAATTATGAACAATAGAGAACACATTTCATAGAGATGAACATTTACTAAAAGATAAGAAACATAACAACATTTAACACTTTTGAGTAAAGAAAAAAATGAAACCAAGCAGGTGTATACCTCTTCCAACTGCGGCAAGACCTTTCCCTGAGAAAACAAGTCTACTACAATGCCTGAACAGACCAAGGCAGTGAAGTTGTAAGAACTTCATGAAACAGAAATCAATAATGAAACATGTACTCCAAAAAAAGCGAAATTGATAATGCTTTTTAAAATTAAGAAAAGGCCAAAGATGACATGGATAAATAAGAAAACATCATGCGTTAATACACACCCAAAGAAAGAAAAAAGAACGATCCACAGGAAATGCTGCAAATTTCACACAGAATCACTGGAACGAAAACTTGTGAAAAATTAGAAGGAAATCTCACCAGCATATCTTCCAGAAGCATCTTCTGAGGGAGCAAAAACGTCACCAATATGAACTTGAAGAACACCACCGGTTTCAGTAGGCTTCTCAAGATCAGATAACCCAAAATAATCTCTTACTTTGTCAATTAACTGAATTGAAGAGGACATGAAATTCCGATTAATATGGAAATGAATTGGAAGTTTTAATTCATCATTGTATTTTGTGATTTCAGGGATCAAAAAACAGTTTGGCTCAGCTCCAAGGACTAAAAATAGATTTATATGAGACGGTGATATCCAATGTTAATGTAGGGCCAAATATACAATTCTTATCCAATGGAAAGGCGCATAAACTACTATTTCCTGAAGAAAGTGTGCTGCTGTAAGCATGAATCATATTTGATAGCAATTATGATGGAAATGGTTAAATTTTCTCAAACGTTGATATGTATATAGTTGAATTGCCATACAATTTCATCAATCTCCCAACCTTCAAGCTTCAATGAAGGCCATGAGCAAAGCATCAGACGTGCTGCTGTCCCACCCCCCTGAAAGAAGCAGCAACTTCATGAAATCATCGGCTTGCATTAGTAATACTACTTAATTTTTGTACCGTATAGTTTTCAAGATGGAGTAAAGTACCAAGCCATAGATTGCAATTGGACCATTTGGAACAATAGCTGGCAAACTAACAAATTCATCCTGTAAAATCAAAATCCAGGAAGACACATTAAAACAAACAGACATGGGAACGAACAATTAATCAACTCCAAATTAAGTTCTAAGAAAAGTACAGAGCACATGACAAAAAAAATGTACCCAATAAGAACCAGTCCATTTGTGAATACCCTTATTGATAATGCTATGAACATTATCTGCAGCAACAAGAACGACACACACACACAAAATTAAAAGCAATGAAAACTTTACAAAGAATTATTGAGAGAATATGGCATGACTTTATTACAGGTAGAGTCGAGGAGCAGCATTAGAGACTTGGGAGTGTCCACTATTACAATGTCATTGTACTTGCTTCTTACTGCTGTCACCACCTGAAAGTTCTCTTCTTCTTCTTCTTCTTCTTCTTCTTGGTCATATTGGTCACGTGATGATGATGCAGTGGTAGCACTGGCTTTCCGAAAGCGCGAAGCTGAATTAAGATGGAATTTTAACAATAATGAAGCGCCGCGTTTAGGGAAGCAGAAGAAGAAGAAGAATGCATTGTTAGTTATAGGACTAGAGATGAGTCTTGAGGCCGAAGCTGGGTTTATCACAAAATCCGTTACCGCCAGCGAAGCCATGCCCTAGCCTTCCTTACCCACTTCACTCAACTGAATTAACCATTCATACTGTTATTTGGTATTACCGGCCTTGCACATTTTCCACGTGGGACCCATAAATTGATAGAGTTAAACTATTTAAAAAATTGTGGGTCCCAGACCCGCCATCCTGAGATCTCAGCTCGCTCCCCGTAAGTTATACAGTCTAGATTAGATGGCGTAATGCTCTTCTTCTAGCTTAGGTATTTGGGTTTGGTCAGAGATTTGAGAATGCAGCTGTATTAAATATTTATTGAAAATTAATAATTTTATTCTTTCGAATTTGAATGAGTCAGAGTTTAATATATTATTTGGATATAAAATTATTTAATATAAAAAAATTAGTTATATAATATTTTATGGGATATTCGTTAAAAATATATTATTATTTGTGATATTTATTACATATTATATTATATTGACAAGATAACTAATGCTACAATTTTACAAATGAGAATAGTGCACATAATTTTTGAAATGATGGCAGGTTCTTGTTGGACGAAAGTTGTACGAACAAATATATTGTATTGTTATCATCATTCTCTTCCTTTGAATGTATGTTCATTTCAGACAAGTTTTACCCTCCAATCTGGATCTCTTTGTTCGTTTTAATTAGTACAAAATGAGAATAAATTATTATTTTTATAAAAAAATATTTGGTACGATAGATGCGTCCTTTTGTAGCCTTGTAGGATCCGTGATGAAATGAGGGCCACATTCGAACTCTCACTGATCAAGAGTGGTCAACGATTAAGTTTGACCAGAGGTGCTGATGCTAACAGTGACAGACTAGCAGTCTGTCAGTCTAGGGTGGCGTTGTTGAGTCACAAAACTATTGGGGATGAAATTAATAAACTAAACAATGAAGGGGGAACTATAAAATTAATCCTTCAAAACAAACCAGGAATTGTACCGTTTCTCTCCACAAAAATCTTGACACTCTCTCTTTATCTTCATTATTGTTCATAATTCCAATTGTTTTCTTCAGAAAATCCTTCGTCTGTTCTTCATCTTCATCCACTTTTCCTGCTGCTGTTTCAAGGTGAGTGATCAAGAAAAGGCCAAGAATCTCACTAGAGATAATTTTTTTTCCCATTCTATTGCTATGGTTTCATAGTCAGATGGGCATGTCTTAGTTTTGGAATTAAAATTTTGGTTATGCTAAGTTCAGTAAATTGTTCTTGTTTGTTTACATACTTTGATTCTTATTACCTTTGAATTTTTATTTTGTTGCTTGTGTTTGGTTTTTTTATAGTTGTTTCTTGGAAAATCTTTGATACTTTTCAAAAAGACTTGCTTTTTGGTTTTCCATTTTGAGATATAACATAGATCTTTCTCACCGGTGTATCAATTCGCAACACATTGTTTTCTGCAACAGAAAAGTGTTTTCCTTTCACTTATTTTGTGGTCTGCGGAAATTTGGGGTCTTATTGAGAACATAAATTTTTTTTTTTTAAAAAAGAAAAGTATCTTTTTTGGGGAAAAGTGTCTGCTTTTTTTTTTTTTCTTTTCCTTTTACACAGAACAATCCCATTTCATTGTCTCTTATGCGCTTCTGCTGATTCTCTGTTTGGTTGCCGAGGGGATGGGGGGGTGGGGGAAGGAAAGCATGTAAAATATAATCATGAATTCATCCAAGTGAAGTTCATGGATTAGGCTCAATCTGGTGGAGGGTTTTAAATTTAATCACTATGGTCCCATAATAATTCTGAATTGATGTCCAGATGATGAGCTTTTGCATTTTGAGTTTCTTAATTGTAAGAAGAATGATGGGCTCCCATCAATTTTTATTCTTTTTTAATCCTCATTTGGCTGGAATCAATACTGACTTTGAGTCTTTGATGCAGGAACAGCACTGCTGGAAACTGAAAGGAAGTGAAAATTGAAATGGAAGGGGATATATTTTCAGGCATTGGTAATGGCACACAAGTGGATGGCAAAGTCTTGCAAACATTTCACAAGAGTTTTGGGCAAGTTCAAGACATTTTGGACCAAAACAGGTTGCTAATCAATGAAATTAACCAAAACCATGAATCAAAGGTCCCCGATAACTTGACAAGAAATGTTGGCTTGATCAAAGAGCTGAACAACAACATCAGAAGAGTTGTCAGTCTCTACGCTGATCTTTCGAGCTCTTTCACCAGATCAGTGGAATCCTCATCGGAAGGGGAATCGGCTGCCACATTAAGATCTGATGGTAAAGCCAGCCAGAAGAGAATTAGATCCGGGTAGTTTATCAGACTGAACTTTCTTGGTAGTTCTTTGTTCTTTCTTGATGTATTAGGAACATTGATTTGATAAAAGAGGAACGGATTTGTTGTCATTACACAAGTCTTATGAATCAATTACGTGTATAATGATTGAAACAGCCTGTTGGCAAATTCACCTCCATTGTAATTATGTTAACTGTGTTCTCTCATTGAAATCAAGAATGCTTCTCTGGTTTACATTTCTCTAACTAGCCTTTTTTTTTAATATTAAAGGAATTTAGTGTTATTAATGTCTACTTGATGCTATGTTTCTTTCCTAATGTGCTCGGGTTTTGTTTGATGGCTTAATTAAATTTAATCATTTTACTTTATTGCTATTTTAATTATTGTTCAATAGACTTAAGTTTGATGGCTGAACTGGCATAAAGAAAGGTTGGAGAGGCTTAATTTTTGACATTTTTATTTGTGTTATCTTTTAGGGTGTTAGAGAGGCTTTAAGTCTAATATGCTTATCATTAATTATTTTTCTTCTTTTAAAGCCTCATCTCTAATTTCTTATAATATATATACCATAATCTGCTTTTGGTGGGAACTTTCAGCAACCCACTTTATTCCTATCCAATGTTTGTCAAAAGAGATTCCTTCTAGTGTCCATAGCACCCTAGTTGAGGTTAGATAAAGAATTGGTATATACTGTTCTTTTTATCCTGAGATAGTAATTTATCAATTTCTATCTCTAGAAGCTATCCTTTCTTTCATTACACAAACTCACAGACACTTAAACTAACAGGTTGATTGAACTTGAGTGCTGTTTTCAATGGTCCCAGTGAATTGGTTTCATTCTTCTATACTTTTTGGTACTATTTTCATCTGAACCATTCATTAGCTTGTTAGATTTAGGGTGAAGGAGGACCATGTGAGTGATCAGGGTGAACAGCTGGTTTTTGGCTTACATTTAGAACATTAGTGATCTGCTGCATTACTCCAATTATTGATGTAATGTAACTCAATTGTCTCTTGCCGCATATACTGGGAGCTATTGCTAGGGTTAACTCTTTTAAGTGCTCCTTGAATATCATCATTACCTTTTCTTACATTTATAGTGATATCCCTTTTATGTTTTTTTTTTTTTGGGACCATTCAAACAGTGCAAAGTCAAGTATTCATGGACCTGCGGTTTAGCTAATCAGTGCCTATCTACAGCTGAATATGTGGAATTAGTTTATAACATATTTCTTCGTTTGAGTGATTATGAAGTCAAGAAGATACCGTTTGTCAGGCCATATAAGAAGGCAGGACAAACTAAATTTTTGCGGGCATGTGAACAGAGAGATGATGTACTTTTTTTATTTGCAACTTGCACTTTCTGCATATGGATGTGCATGGTGAATAGCCAACATTTTTTGATCTCCTTGATAACTTCAATCTTGTTTTATTGTTGATTAAAGATACTTAAACTCGCTTATATTATGCTGCTTTCAGACTTAACGTGCTGTAACAACTAGCATCTGAAGGTTATTGTCGTCTTTACTCCAGCTATGTTCCTTTTTGACATTATGCCCGTAAATGATTTATTTACTAATTTTGCTGCATCTATTTGATCTTGCTAATGATTTGAATACTTTCTGTACTGGCATGAAAAGCTTTGCATAGCAAAATATGCATCTGTACTGGCATGAAAAACTTTCCGTAGCAAAATATGCATCGTTGTTTATTCTGATTCTTTTTTATAAGAAAAACTTTGTTTCGTTTCCATCGTGCACATTTTGAGCTCAAGATCCTCCAAAGACTCGATTATTAATCTGGTGAGGCATTGGTGTTGTGATCAACCCGTGTGATTTAGAAGTGTTTTTAAGAATAAGGGGAAAGAAGATAAGATGTTACTCTGTCATCTTACAAATAGAACACAATTTTAATTTGCCACAGCATATTTTCAGAAATATGTAGAATGATTAATACCATGTGAGCTAAAAAACGAAAGGGGAATCTGATTGTGTGAAGGCTTTTGATAAGGTTTGGATGAAACATGTTGGTTTTAACTTTTAAGAAGATCAAAGGCAGCCAATGCTGCATGCTCTTCACATGAAGTTGAGGAATCAGACAATAAAATAAAGTATGTAAATCTGGAATACACTATCAATGGCAATAACGCCCTCTTAAGACTAAGAGCATTCTTTAAAGAATGTCTTGTGACTTGCACTCCCCATCTATTGACTTTTGTGGAGTACACAAATGCTGTGTCATCAGCCATTTTCATTTCAATTCAGAAAATTGATCAAGATTCAAGAAGAACAGGTATATATTTCCAGGAGAAGCAAGTATGCATCTATGAGCGAATAATATTTCCGCCCACCTCATCAGAAGTTCCGAAGGATTCCATGGCATTTTGCTTGTCTTCCATCTCTATACAACATGGAATATTTATCTCATCACTATTCATGAAATAAATACAACAGTCTCTCGTTTAAACAAACGACATAACTCATAAGTCATCCAAAATTTTTTTTTTTTTTTTTACTAATTGAAAAATCTGAAAATTAAAAATAAAATTAGTTATTAATAATAAAAAAAATGAACGCAGTTAAAATAATAGAGAAGTAATTAGTTAACATTATTCTACGCATTGCGATTGATTGCGACAACGACCAGTACCACGAACAAGAGATTAAAATAATCTAGCCTAAAGTTAGCTATCAGATATCTTTTATGATGGATATAATTTATAATAACAAATGACGTGGAATTAAGAAGAATTTATGAATAGTGACAAAATTTATGAACTTTGCTTAAAAAAATTAGTCTAACCTTTTCATTTATAGGTACGTTTAATCAATTTTAGTATGCCTAACTTTTATATTTCGGTCTATATAAATAACAATTCACTTTGTCATCCTTCGAAATGAGGATTTTTGTATGGGAGACTTAAAAAGCAAGACTATAAATAAAATATAAATCTATAGGTGACTGCAATGGGTGACCATCTACGTATAAATCAAATAAGATCTACAATGAGGTGCCTACTTCCGTAATGCCACTTTGAAGCAATTGAGATAGAAATGGTGACATGTCATTTTATGGGCTCAATCTAAACCGAATTTGTGCAACATTTGGAACAAAGATCATCTCCCGGCTCCCGCAAATGCTCTCGAGGAAACTTTTATTAACTTTCTTTCCACAGGTGGGTAAAACGATAATTATTATTACTTTAAACATAATTAAACACGGTCTTTTTGAAGGAAAAGCAACATTTGATTTCTCTGGAAACTAAACCAAATATTATTAAAATCAGTTGGTGGGTCAATTTTACTTTGAAAAATGGAGTGCCCAAAAGAATAGACACTTGGCAGTTGTCATTTCCGAGGAGACGTTTCCGATGTGGACACGTGGAGACGCTAGACTACAAATTGCTCTGCTGTCACACTCCGAGTGGCAATAATAAGATTTTGCTAATCTTTCACACGCCGCTCACCTTGAAGTCAAGATTTTCATGTTACTTCGCATCTTTTTTAACTTAAATCAACCCCTTTAATGATTTTATTAAATAACTTACATTTAAATGCTTTCAAGAATTATCCTCCCAATCTCCCTTCATTGCCGGCTCAACAGAGTTTCGAGATTTTTTTTCCAAAAAAAAGAAAAGAATTTATTCTTTAAAAATTTTACAAGCTTATTAAAACAGAGAATTTTACTCCAGGAAAAAAAAAAAAGTTATATTGCCATTTGACACAAATGGGCCAACATTGTCTCATCAATATGAATTATTGCAAAGATGAAAGTTCCAATCCTCTTCAATATGTATGCCTAAGAAAATATTCACAATAATGATACTATTGTAATTTGCAAGAAGAGTAGTGAACGGAGATGTATTTATTTTTTAATAAAAACCGAAAACTAAAATCAACATCAAAGGTAATAATTTCTTAGATTTTTTATTTTTTCAATTCTAAACCATTCTAGGAAAATTATTGGTTAGAACAGTTTTTAATGTTGTATTCTTCTTCATATAGTAGTTAGTAATTGATATGAATTTGCCTGAAAATGAATTCCAAAAGAATCGAAAGGCCAAAAAGAGAAGGAAAGAAAAAATGCAAATTGGCTATACTTATAGTTCCCTACTCACCCCCAAATTAAAAACGCAGTGAAACTCTTGAAAATCTGGACTTGTTTTAGTGTTGTTTTGGCTGGAAACGTAATCTGCACACTGTTTCTCTCCAAAAAAAAACTAGTCTTCTGTTTAGTAATTTTAATCACGCATACAATTCACACTCTTTGAAAATTCTGTTTTTGTCCGTTACGACAGAGTTGAGGTACCGTTATCAGCGCAACTCCTAGTGTGCACCACACACACACATTAATATAACACACCTATTTACTCTGTTGTCTTGCAACTGATCACCGTTCGTAGATTGATTTGAGGGAGAAGGGAAGAAAAATGGTGAAGAAAGAGGAGTTTTTGAAGGAAAATGAACAAACTGAACCAACAAATGTGTCTAAAACTGATTTCCCTACAAACTTTGTCTTTGGAGTTGCCACTTCTGCCTATCAGGTCCTTTCCTTATTCATTTCTTTCAATTTATGATCTGGGTATTCCATTTTGCTTTCCTTTTTTTGGTTTGCATGCATATAATGAAGCTCATTTCTCCTGTTCTTATCTGGGTATTTTTTGTTTTCAATTTTTTTTTGTCAAATATTTATCTTTGCAATGCATGCACACGTTAGTTTCATTTGTTAGAAATCTAATGTTTTTTATTCTGGTTATCCATGGTCTGCACTAGTTCTTTTCAAGAGCAATTTTTTTTTTTTATTAATTTTTTCGTACTGTGCTTTTGAGTGAGTGGTTATGCTCTGTAATTTGTTAGTGGTTCCAATATTTATATTATATTTGTATCTGTTTGCCAAACTTAGCCAAACTGCTTGTATCCTGCAATTTATACTTGATATATTAAAGGATATACATGTTACTTGGTGAGATATACATGAGCTTATGATTTGGAAATTGTATAACCAAAGAAAACTATCAATAAGAGAAAATAGAAAGAGACTAGAGTATATATTTGCTCTTGTTGCAGCTTATTAATGTCTAAATTTTCTCATGAAAAGAATCATTAAGGACATCGTAAAATGCACGCCCCTATAGACCTCTTGTAGCACCCCAATGAGGTTTCTATAAACATTTTGAGTTAAAGTTTGCCTTGTTGCTTGTTTACAGATTGAAGGAGCCTGCAAAGAGGGTAATAGAGGTGCTAGTATATGGGATGATTTTACACACACTGAAGGTTTGAGATTTTTTTCCCTTTTTCTCCGTTTCTCCTTTTTTCAAAATTTTATTTTTTTTCAAACGAACGAGCTTTTCATATAATTAATCCATTTCCCCTCAATCAATGTGGTCATAGTTGAAGTTGAGCCTGGTCTTTGGACTTTGAATATTAAAGTTAACATAAGCTTTTGGCATTTTATCCATTTTACTCCAGTCAATTTGATCAAATATGATTTTTAGCTTTGTTATTAAATTTAGTTTGCTTTTCCTATTTTCTTTTTATTAGGTAAAATTATTGACAAAAGCAATGGTGATGTGGCGGTGGATCATTATCATAGATACAAGGTCAGTACTAAAGTTGATAGCCATGATTTTTTTTTCTACAAACTTCTAAATCTATTTGATTCTTGTGCCGCTAGGATATATTAGGGAGGCAAGGGGTCTGTGAGCAAAACTATCTGTTTTTGTTTATCTGTGTCACGTCTTTCCTTTGAAGAGTATTCTTTTCTTTGTCTTCTTTATAATTATCTGAATAATAGCCTGTTTTTCTGTTCCTTAGTCAAAAGTAGACCACCTATAATGGACTGAGATAAGTGAAAAGTGGCCTTTAATTCCAAACTTTTCGTGGAGACATCTTTTGAAGCTGAAAGATGTTTAGTTTGGACTCTATCAGTGCATATCGGATTTGTTATTGTTATTAAGTTATTTAACCGTCCAATATTAGCTTCTAAACTGAATTGGTGATAAACAGGAAGATATCGACTTCATAGCAAAGTTGGGATTTGATGCTTATAGGTTTTCCATATCATGGTCTCGCATCTTCCCTGGTATGCCCTTCTACTAATTTCAAAATTTTTTTCCTCTATGAAAAAACTTTAACTATTACTTTAGGATAAAGCTTACATACATCGTACATTCTATTGAATAATAAATACCTATGATGTTGCTTGCTTAACGATTATTACAAACGGACTTGTTGTACTTTGTTTTCTGTTTTTTGCAGATGGTTTAGGAACCAAAATAAACATGGAAGGGATCACTTTCTACAACAATATCATTGATGCTCTTCTTCAAAAGGGTGTGAAACAATTTGATTCCCTTCCAGTTGCAGCAGCTATACATATTAACTATCTTTGTTTTTGTAGGTATTCAGCCTTATGTAACATTGTACCATTGGGATCTTCCTGTGCATCTTCATGAGTCAATGGGTGGGTGGTTAAATAAGGAAATAGTGTAAGTATTATGCCATCAATAAATTCTGCAGTTGCAAATGCTTTGATACTACTTTTTTTTTTTATTTACCCTTATTTCAGCTGCTTTTCATATAACAAAATGAGCCATTTATTATTTGTCTTGTAATCAATTTCTGTCATCACCTTTTGGGCAATAAGAGTTTAGTAATCCATTGTAATTTATGGTATTGTGTCACCTGCACCTTCTGTCTCAATTATTTAATGAGGAAAAGTTCCTTGCTAATTTATTTTAATTTGTTTGGTGCCTTGTAAGATTCGCATATGTTAACAACCATTATGGAATTCTATTTATTACTGTATATTGATGATCCTTGTGGCTTTATGTCTGGAAATCTCCAGAAAATATTTTGAAATTTATGCAGATACTTGCTTTGCAAGCTTTGGTGATAGAGTAAAGAATTGGATTACAATAAATGAGCCCCTGCAAACTGCGGTTAATGGGTATGGTACTGGGATATTTGCTCCTGGAAGACATCAGCATTCATCAACAGAGCCATATTTGGTTGCTCACCACCAGATCTTGGCCCATGCTGCAGCATTTTCAGTATACCAAAGAAAGTACAAGGTATGCATAGATATAATTTTCATCACTTGAGTTTTGGCCGCATTGCTTTTAGGTCATGACGTTAAAGAACACCTCTAGTCCTACATTTTTCCACACAAAAAGACAATTGGAAAATCCAGAATGATTAGTGATTGCAGTACCAATTTGACATTGCATTGCTTAATTTAGGAACAGTGAAGTTTCCTTATCTTCGGTATAATTCATGATGGTCCCAAGATTGCCAAACCCAATATTGTTACAACTGACTCTTCATTAGCTACGCTCTAATACATCTGTGTTCATTGGATATAGATTTTCTACACATGAATACAAGTGATGAACTAATGAAAGTTTCATTAGTACCTTCTTGAAAAGAAATAATTTTCTGTTAATCTCGATAATTAGATTTATGACATTTTGTTGCTGGACTATTTACTGTTCCAGGATAAGCAAGGGGGAAACATAGGCTTGGTGGTAGATTGTGAATGGGCTGAGGCTAATTCAGATAAAATTGAAGATAAATCTGCAGCAGCGAGGCGCCTTGATTTTCAGATTGGATGGTACTGCTTGAAACACTCAATAAATGCTATTTCCTTGAATTAGTTAATTAATGGTGTTGTTTGGACAAAACTTATAGTTTGCCAAGTCTGTTTCTTTGAATTGCAAATCATTCCCTCTCTTCTTTTTTGCAGTGCAAATTTTTATATTTGAGCTGTTGAAACATCTCTCTCTCTATTTTTTCTTTTTTAGAACTCATTCACTGTCAGATTTTGTGAATCTTAGGCAGTAATGTTATTATATGAAAATGTGTTCATCTTTGATCTCTCTCTCTCTCTCTCTCTTGCATGCACGGAGGTCATGCTATTCAAATACAAAAATGTGCATGACAAATAAAGCATCCCCATAGTTGATCTGAAAATGATTCTCATAACTTTCCAGTTGCACCCATACATGATAGCTCCATATAACTGAAGTCACTCTTGTATTGTAAAGTTAATCAGTAGATATTCACAGGTCCGCACTAGTTGATTATGAACAAAAGAGAAAGTTTACTTTTCAAACTAACGTCTTCAATTTGTTGCTCATCATTAAAATGCATTGAATGCGATGGCTTAAACCATGACAAAATGTAGAATCTGCTGTTATGATTGTGACTAGTCATGCTGCCTGTATATCGTATATTTGACACCATATTCACACTAATTATCTATGAATTTCTAGATTGCTGCAACACAACCTAATTATACGTTTTAGTGTGTGGTACTCTACTAAAGAAGTAAATATGAAAGAATAACTCCTTGCTGAACCCTTCTGATGGAGGAAATACTGGCTGGAAAAAATAAAGTTACATGGTTGCATAAGCTGGTTCCACGGGTTAAGCATATTCATTTCCATATTGTCAAATCACAGTCATGTAGTGCTTGGCAACTGTTGGTGCTAGGTCTCACCCACCCAAACCAGCTGCAGTTTTTTTAGGTAGATGGTTCATATTGGTGTATTTATTTTGGAAAATGTCTGTTTTATTGTTTTGGAACCCTTTTACTCCATTTTTCATATAGGTACTTGCATCCAATATATTATGGAGACTATCCAGAAGTTATGCGCAACAGTTTAGGAGATCAGCTTCCCAACTTCATGCAGGAAGATAAGGAGTTGTTAAGGAACTCACTGGACTTTGTTGGCCTAAACCACTATACTTCAAGGTTTATCGCTCATGCAACAAAAAGCCTGGAGGAAGGCAGTTTCTATGAAGCTCAAGAGATGGAGAGACTCGGTATAACTGTAGCAAGCTATTTATTGACTTTTCATGGCAAATTTAATATTGTTTTAATTAATTTTTTGCTTCTTATCAGTCGAATGGGAAGGAGGTGAGGTAATTGGTGAGAAGGTCCGGCTCTAACTCTCTCTCTCTCTCGCTCTCTACTTTGCTCTCACTAATCTTATAGGTGGTTTTCATTGTGCTGAAAGATTTTATGAATGCAGGCAGCATCCGAATGGCTTTATGTTGTTCCATGGGGCATTCGGAAGCTTCTTAATTACATAGCTAAAACATACAATAATCCACCGATATATGTTACAGAAAATGGTATGTGCATAACTTTTCCATTGAAATAATAATAGTAGGTTTGCGATTTCAGTTGTTAATTCGAATCAGTGAAAAAATGCAAAACTAGTTTCAAATGATTAATAATGGGATTTGATGAAGGAAATAATATGTATGAACACACTGATTGCTGCTTCACTGATGGAGATCTCAAAGTTGGGAACTTGTATTTTGAATCTTAAATGTAATTATCGCATGTGTCAGCTGTACTCAAGCTAGTAAAGCATTGATCATACTAAACCATATTACATATGTATTGGCTTTCTTTCATTTCCACTGAGTACTCATTGACCTCCTTTTATAAGGTATGGATGACGAAGAGAATGACAGTTCCCCACTCCATGAGATGCTAGATGACAAACTGAGAGTTAGGTATTTTAAGGGATACCTTTCTGCAGTTGCCCAGGCAGTCAAGTGAGTTAAATAACTGTTTACCGTTTATATCATATTTTAAAAAAATTTCAAGCATCTTCCCTGCTGCAGTTGTTTGTACGTCATCAAATGTGCAACTGTCCTTGGAGGTAATGTAACTTATTGTTTTATCTGTTTAATGTGCAGGGACGGAGCAGATGTGAGGGGCTACTTCGTATGGTCATTACTAGACAATTTTGAGTGGGCGCAAGGTTATACCAAACGTTTTGGTTTGGTTTATATTGATTACAAGAACGGGCTAGCTCGGCACCCAAAATCTTCTGCTTATTGGTTCATGCGGTTCTTGAAAGGCAATGAAGAAAAGAATGGCAAAGAAGAGTAAACACTTAGAGCATTGCCAGTAGCCTTTATGTTAAATGCAGCTTACAAAATTACTTATGCCAAATAAACCTGTGGCTGGCAGTGGTTTCCGTAAAAAGAAACTTTTCTATAAAGGATCCCTAACCTTTAGGATTTTGCTAAGTTGCAGCAGCTGTAAGTTACAGCTGCTGCAACTTAGAGACTCCCATTTTATGCTGCGGAGATTATTTGCGTCCATTCTTGGATATTTCGGTTGTTTAGCTCTATTGCGAAGCACTTCCAGAATGTTCAATGATTTGGTTTGTTTACATTTTTGCTGTCAGCGGAATTCTCAATTTGCTCGCAGTTTCCATTACAATTGGCTTAAACGATTGATCCATAATTACATCTCGTTTTCATGTTTGTTTAATAACGAATTAAGCATTTAACTGGCGGCTTATTTGGTAGATTTATAAGGCATTCTTTAATCTAATTTTATGTAATCAGAGGTCATGTTGAAAAGCTTGAGAGCAAATATTAAGACCCCTCACATGTTACGCCATCACATATAAGCCACAAAATACAGAGTAAATTCTCCTGTTGAAAATAATTTAATAAGTACAGAACGGATCTTTTTATTAGAGCCAGCAGGAAATAGAAGCATAAACTATGTAAGTCAAATAAACAAATAATTATCATCTTCAATTGAAACTGGTAATATTATACACATACAAATATATATACATATAATTATGATCCATTACAACACTTGCTACAATCAACCTTATAATCTGTCCCGCTTGATCCTGCTGTTAAACCTACCAATTACATGAACTAAAAGGAGATAATTTAGATCAAAGTGAAAAAAAAAAAAAACAAAACAAAAGAAAGAAAAGAATCCAGTGATGAAGAGATCATATCTGATCCAGATCAAGCGACAGCCAAACTACCAACTACATAAATCTTTCCAAAAGTATCTGCTTTTTCCTATGTGTGAGGAATCAGAAGTCTGCTTTCATGAGTTTTGCTCGAGGCTTTATATTAATGTTGTCCAAAGGCCTTGCCTGTTCTACGTGGATGTAATCCTTAGTTTTGAGAACCTGAGATTTGGCATAATTTTCCATTTAGCAATGGACAATTTCAAGTTTTTACTAAGCATAAAAACATTGAGTTGTGAAGCCATAAAGGAGATGAAAATTTGCGAGACAAAATTCATTGTCAAACAGAAGTTGAAGAAAAATGAATAATATCATTAAGATGCAACACTCAACAAGGCAGGCAAACATCAGGGAATAGGAAGAGGCTTGAATTAGCTATGTGGTGACCACGCATAAGTTGCAGGAACACCACCAACACACACACCACCCCCCCCCCCCCCCCCCAAAAAAAAAAAAAAGGCAAAACAAAAAAAATAGTTAATAAAAAGGGGTGATATGTGATATTAGCATACAAGTATGTAACTTTCTTATATGTCTATCCCAGAAGATCAAACACAATTTCAATTCATTAAAATTTTGATTGACATACCAGAGTTTCAAAAAACATCCTTGACGCTTCCTTTCGTGTTTTACCCACTAATAGATGGTCTAGAGCAAGAACCTTCCTTCCTTGTCCAGCTTCCCTAACAAATAAAGTTTGCAAATACTTGGAAACAGCCCTACAACAAAGAGCATCAGCAATTGTAAGAATAAAGCAACTTCCTGAAAAAATCAAAGCAAGAGGAAAAACAATCATCAACTAGTTGCATTAATAAAATTGCAGACAGAACAAAATTGTCAACCCCAGCATAGGAGCTAATCTATCCAATTATCTTTTAACAAAACTAGTGGAACATATATAACTACAAAACTAGAAGGAACATATATAACTATTTGAGGTTAAATACTAGCATGGTATCAAAAGGAGGTTGCTTAAGTAGTCTTGTGTTTAAATCCCATCATATTAATCAAATTACAGAAACTTGTATTATTGTTAGTTGTTATGTTTGTAGTTGTGATAGTGTTCCGTCACGTGCCTTGAGATTAAATACAATTGTTGGACACTTACCTATCAGTTGAACCAAGGTCAAGTATTTTTCTGACAGTAGCATACAACTTTATCACTTCTCAAACAATTAACTTAACACCAATTCTAAGGGAGAAAAAACTCACTATGGAGAGCAGAAGGGACGGAGAATAGGCAAGGGAAGGAATAACTGACCAAGAAATATTTTTCCGTATAAATATTTTGAACGAGAGAGAGAGAGAGAGAGAGAGAGAGACCAAACAACAGGGTAGGAAATGTTCTTCAATAGTAACGATGGTTACTATCTTTTTTCCCTTCATAATATTTTATTTTTAAATCTTTTGTAATATGTTATGCACAGGGAAAACAAACCAACCACATGAAGCATACACACCTAGTGCGGGAAGACCATCCACTATTCTCAAGAACGCGAGCATCCTCAGGACACCCATCACCACCATCATAATCTTCAGCTACTTCATCATCATTTACATTCAAAAATTCTGGAAAAGAAAAAATGAAAAAGGAATTAACCAACGAATGCTGGAGCACAAACATACAGAAGAAGCATTTTTAATTTACAATCACAAGAAGAAACCATGCTCCCACAATCCCAAAACACACATTTCCAACATTATCACATCTACAGGCATGGTCTATCAGAAATTATAAGTTATTTCATTTCCCCAATGGAAAATGAAGCTTCTCTGATGCAAAACAGAACGAAAACCTACCTTAAAAAGATATAAAAGGCCAACCAGCCAGATTCAGACATTAGTAAGCTATCAGATTGATTTAAAAGGGTGTAGAAAATTATCCAGACAAGAGGTTTCAGACTTTTTAAGCTATAAGAGTGGTCACATACACCTACCCTACGACTCACTTAAAGAAAAGGAAATTTCCATTAACACCGAACTTCATTCAACCAAAAGCACTACAAGAAATTCCTTCCAAAACATTTCATGGGGAGATTTAACTTTCAGGATACGTCACAAAGCAAACAACAATCCAGACAACAACAGAGAGAATGTGAAGCAAACCTGTATCATTGCCAATAGTCACTTCTTCAAATTCCTGCACCATAAAGCAAAAAGTAATCAAGGCATGCCTCAAAAATTCTGTATGGGCCTACTCAATTCTAATAAGAGTAGCAATTATCAGTGCGAGAGCAATTGTTACATCAACAAAAAGAAAACTCAATACATTCTGGAAATTGCCTAATCTCCCAATAATTGTTCTCCCAGGTGGCATCACTGGGTAATGGAACAGAAAGCCAATACGCCCATTATCTCATAATTTTAGTTTATCCCAACAATTCAATCTGTTTACCGTCCATCGTAATATACATTGCAGGATTAAGTTAGAAGATTGGTATATATTGGAAACAAATTTGGGAAAACAAAACTTAATTAAAGAGTGTCAATCCCATGGCAAAACCAACCAGGATCAACTCTAATGGTTTCAGTCACAAAGCAAACTAATACATAGTTAACAGGAAATTTCAGTTCATACAAGGAACAGAGAGTACATATGAATGTATGTTGCGATACTACAAAAGCAAGGACATACATTACTGTCAGTTCAAGCAGGAAAGGATTATGCATGCAACTACACGAGAGCAGAAAACCAACAAAAACCATAGAAGATACTATTTAGGGCACTTGATTAGACGTTCCCCAGTTTTATCCCTTGGGAAAAGAGAGAGAGAGAGAGAGAGAGAGAGAACATAGAAGACAAATATTAGGGGAATCTGCATCATGCAACTTTGAAGAGAAAAAGGAAAGCCCACAATACAAATACAAACACTTCAGAAGCATATCCAAAATAAAAAGTAGATCGACTGTCCAACTTACACCACTAAACATTCTTCCATCATCCATCAGGCTCCGTAAATCAACTTGACTTTTTCTATCATCCAACGAAACATTAATTGTATCTCCACCAAGTTCAACTGAATTTGTAGAATCTATTACAGGTTCCTCACTAAACATATGGTTAGAGGTCGGGTCCTTCCCATCAGAACCCCAGTCCCCAGCCAGAAGTCCATCCTCATTGATAACCTCCAGCCTTCTATTGTCACCATTTGCAGCAGCCAGGTCATTGTACCCTCCAGTTTCTAGAGGTACACCATGAGTATTCACCATGTCAGTAAGTACTGAACAACCTGTTTGAACAGCAGCTCCATTTTCAACAGATACACCAACTTTGCCTTCCTCCACCAAGACCTCATCTGTTCCTTTTGCTTCTGTTTCAACTGCAACAATATCTTCAATGTTTCGGTCTATAACTTCAGTGTCTTCAACACCTTTTGCATTGATCATATTTGCTACAGTAGTGCCCACTTCAACAGGTTCAGCATCCACCTTTGGCCCAGGGGTCAAGCACACGGTATCCATCAGCAGAGAAGCATCTGCAGTGTTGGTTTTATCTCCACTTGGCTGGTTACAAACTTCTGCAGAAGCAACATCAGTCTGAGATGATGTTCCAATCCCATGATTCACAGAGCAAGTAGCCTCCTCAGCAACTTCAACATTTCCTCTGTCAATGTCCATTTCATGTAATTCAGCCAAAGGTTCATTTTGCACTGTTTTAACTACACCAGTATCAGAATTTATATGCCCTTGAGCATCAGTATCTTGGGCACAAAATTCATGGTCAATGCCTTGATGGCTCTGAGTCTGGATAGAAGTCTCAGCAGGTTGTGTTTCACCGTTATTTCCGAGAGCCACAGGTTCTTTGCTCCCTTGCTTTCCACCTTCTTCAATTACATCAGGTGTTATAGAGCACTCAATATCATTTGCAATTTCAGAACCACCATGATTTTTATCAGTTTCAGAAATATTGATTTTGCTTAGATCATGTATTTCACAGTGCACACTGGTTAGTTCAGCTGACATACCTGAAAGATTAACCAAAGGCAAACCATTTAGTCATAATGGAAATGTTAAAAGTCCCTTGAAAACCATGTACAAACTAGTATCATCAAAGCGAGGACCAAATCCACACAATGATGCATAAATATAATTTGGGAGTTGATATTCCACAAGAACTTCTGACACCTAGATTAATATCACACCACCAAAATCAGATGCCCCATATTACAAGAGGGATATGTGATTGTCATTAGGTTGAAGTGATGGTAACTCTGTTAGAGGTTAAATGGCATATTTAGGACACAGAGTTTGTATCCCAAGTGATTGGCATCTGAGTTATTCACTAATAGGTGATGTAAGATTAACAAACAAATGATGAAAATGAAATCCACTAACACCTAACACACGTCAAGTGATGACTGGTAACACAACACTTGGGATACAACCTTTGTATCTCAACTATGTAACTATAGCATTTTGTAAACTTTATGTTAGAAATGAGGAATGAAGACAACAAGGGAATGTTGAAACCCAACAAGATCAGTTTAGTTTGAAACCTTTCCAGTGAGCAAATCAATGGTTTCATCGCCAAAATTTTCCACTTTTGACAATGATGTCAGCAATTTGCATAAGATAAGATATCACCCTCTAAATCCACCACCCCAAAAAGAACAGAGAAGAATGATAACAGATAGAAAGTGGAAAGACGGTGAGGCACAGAGAGAGAGAATCTAATATCAAAAGGAGGAAAGGGAACAAAATGAATAAAGATCACATTACTTAGGCAAGCCAGATTCACTGAAAGTTTGACACCATAACTCACCAGTAAATATGGGTTCACTAAAAATATCATCCTCCAAAAACTGTATCTGAATCATCAAGATTTCAGGGCAAGTGCAAGGAGCTTTTTTCCGTATGCGACGTATGTCTTCAGTATTTGTCAACTGTTGACGTATTACACTGCAGAAGGCATAGCAGGAAAACACATCAGCGATTAATTATAATAGGTGGGTCTAGCATAAACAAGAATTCATAAGAAAAATAGATGAAAACAAGCATGCTTAGATAGATTGCACCATAAAAAAATAAATTGGAATGAGAACACCCCAGATTGTACTTGAGTGATGTGGTAAAACAAAGCCCAATCAGATCTCTCCTGAGCTAATATAACTAATAGGTGTTACACTACAGCTCAAAAAGCAAAGCCGTCATCATAAACTCTCTCTTTGAAGACATAGTCAGAGCAGAAAGACTACATTTTCATAGAAAGTTGAGTGGATAAAATATTTCAAGAGGGTTTTTAGGGAGACACTCTGCTATACAAGAAGGTGAAGGAAACAGATCTAATTTTCCTATGCAGCCCTACAGGAAAAAGTAATTTCACTAAAACAAGTTCAAAATTCAAGTGATGATAAACTTAATTGAAGAAGAAGCTGCTGGAGCTAGGAGGTTAGTTGATAAGCTTGAGAAAGTATAGAAAGTAACAAGCATGGAAATGAGAACATACTCGCCATGCAAAACCATGGTATCATCCATAAGAACCTTCCTCTTCAAAGCATTAGTCTGGGGTGCAGATCGGGCACGTTTTCTAGATGCTACTTCACGGACAGGTGGAGTGGGCTTCATTTTCAGAACTGAAGATTTTCTTCCCACTGAAGCAAACAATAGTAAGATCAATTTAGCGATTAAAACATTTTTATAGAAGGATAACATACATGCCAATACACCTCAAGAAACTTCTAACAGTCGTAATACACCAAAAATGCATATTTTCATATTTTCTATAACCAACAAAGAAACAGTTTTGATACCTAAAATTGATGACAACAAATCATCATCATCAGGGATAAACTCTGAATTTCTCTTAGATCTGTCCACCCCAAAGGATTCAGATGAGTTTAAACTCTCCACTGTTATCGTACTCTCTGTGTAGCTCCGCTTTTTCCCAGAAATGAGTTTGCTTCCAGCATCAACCCCACCACTCCCAGCTAAGACTTCTTTTTCTGGTGTAGACTCAACTAGCAAACCATTTGGTTTGTCGAGAAGGCCCTCTGGTACAGACAGTAGCTTTTCCAGTGCTGGCAAATCAGAACTAATGGAATTATTTAACTTTTTTACTTCATTATTACTGGAAGTTGCATTGTCCAACGGCTCATCTAATGTTCTGTAATCTTCTTGAATATCTCCACATACAGAAGGCCCTGATATCTGACTTTTCTCAGATTGCATAACGTCTGTCAGATAGCACTCTTCACCTATAGAAAAGTGGATGTTTAATCAGTAATTCAAAACCGCATGAACGCCAGTAACTTGCATCAATTACATGCATAAAATTTGCCATACAAACCTTGCACGTCAACAGAAGGCCGATTCATTTTAGATCTTTCTGATGAGTGTAGCTCAACACCCACAGGTTGCAAGTTCTGAGCCACTGAATTATCATGTCCAGGAGATGACATATGAGGTTCACTCCGATGGTAGCTGCATGGTTTTAGCACGCTAATACCAACAGATGCTGTCTCTTCATGAGCAACATGGTTGTTCAAGGTCTTGGGATCCTTAGGGTCCGGACAAGCATGAATATCCGCATCAACAACCACAAGTGAGCCTGATCGTGTAGCACTATCAGAAATTGCAGCATCATTCTGAGACTTTTTCTTATTTGATGCTTGATCATCCACCAGACGGTCTTCTGATACAGGCATATCAGTGCTACCCGGACAAGTTTCACGATTTAGGTCTTGCACATCACAGGTGACATTAGTGAAATTACGAGATGCGGCAGTTTCGTCCGAGTTGACTAGTCGGGCTTCCCCAGACAGCATGCTTGGAGAATTTTGCAGATTTTCAAATCTTTTTGAACCATCTAGTGGACTAATGGTCCCTTCTGAACCATCTGATACAAAAGGCATAAATTTAACAGAGTCACCAAGTAATTCTGCTTGTTTGACTGCTGCATCTCTGACATGGTAGCCATTCTCCTCAGGGAGCATGCACTGTACAGTATCACGATTAGAATCCTTGTGCAAAGGCCAATCAGCAGTGTGGCCATCCCCATTGTGACAATCAGAAATACTTAGATCATTTACTCTGCTCTCTGTAGCCATCAATTCATTTGAATTGCGATCTTCTGATTCACAGTGATCATAACTGGCCAGAGCTTTCTGACCACTAGACAAGTTTGGCTCTTGCACCAACCCAGGAGTAGAAGGTGCCTCCGCATACTCAATGGGTTCAGCAACCAAGCCAACTCTTTCAAGCTGTTCACAAGGAAAGATGACACCACAATAAAGGATAACAAACGACAAATAAATATGCAAGAAATTGACGAAAATGAAACTTGGCCATCATATATCAAAATATTGAAATCAACCTGACTTGCACCATCATTCGCTGTTCTGTCTTCAGAAATTTCATTCATCTGCTCACTTATATTATCTTGCACCCAATGTGTCATCGGTTTGACAGACCCTTGAGGATCAGCACTGCAATTAGACAATAAGCTACGTCAGATCATTCAATGTTCTAAATATTTTAGAATGAATCAGCTTCTTAAGCCACCTGAACAACAGGCAATCAAAGGTGGAAATATTGTATAATACAATATGGAAATACTTTTACAAAATTAAAACTTTAAATTAGCCTTTTTCTATATAATTTGGCCCCTAGTAGTTCTTTTCTGCATGAACTGACCCCCTCAGACAATAGATTCTACTGCTGCCCTGCAGCCAATTAAGTAATAACCAATCTATCACAAGAATATGCGTGTACTTCACAATTGAGATATTTAAACCATCACTCTTCTCAAATCCTAAAATCAAAGACATATGAAAAATCTGAAACCTTGATAAACTCTCATCTAAATGCGCTACAGCCAGACTCTACAAATACAACAGGCAACAGGAAACTTAAAATTGGATTGAGCATCTGGAAGAAAAATTTACTGATCAGGATAGGTTATTCTTACAGCTGAGTCATCCTAATAAATTACAATCCCTGATGTAATAATTTAGTAGAATTTAGATGTTATAAATGACAGCTTTGTCCATAACAAACAATAAAATCAACTACCTTTCTATAACATTGAAAATAGAGAGTAGGAATGATAAGTAAAATATCAATCATATAGAAAGATGTTATCAAGAATAAAACCAAATGGCAATGCCCAGACATAAATAATTCACAACAATAATCTTAAAATCAGGTATCCAAACAAAAGGATGACTGATGGAGACAAAGAGTGATGCCATAGCTATAAGGAGCTTACTCTGAAACTCCATGCCCTGCAGCAGTACCCTTGTCTAATAACAGGTCCTGTTTGTGATTAACGAAAGAAAAAAAGTTAAAATACAGCCAACACGGGAAAAAAAATCCAAATATTCCGCACAACATTCTAGTGTAAGAAGAAAAACCACCAGGACTCTTCATTTTAGACAAAATTAAATAAACTATGGATGGGGTGAAGGAGCACAGCTAACAAGAAAAAATTATCAACTGCAAGATACAACTACTATTGTGGGTAGAAAAGTCTGATAAAAAATATAAAACCATTACTCCAAACAAGAAAATAGAAAAGGATGTTAAAAACTAAGAATAAAAGACGAAATGTTAAGTCAAAGGAATCGCATGCAAACAACTTAATATGGATGTTTATCATTGTATCATGACATGGGATGCAATTGTGAATTCAGCCACATCTGACAGACTATTTACAACATCTGAATTCAGTTAAGAAGAAGATTTCCAACAATAGATGAAGTATACAGAATAATTACCTCATCAAGGTCCAAACCCATTTGGGAAGCATCACCATCACCAAAACGTTCTAAAAACAATCAACAAAATAATCAAGAAAATAATAAAAAATAAAAAGTTTACTACATGGTTAACCACCAATCTAATCCAGTTGATGACATGCATAAGTCCTTACCATCCAATCCAAATTGTGATGTGGAGTAAGCCATGCCATCCATGGTATCTTGAAGGGTGATTTGCTCCCTTGTACTGATGTGATGATCAACATAGTTACTGCAGAACCGATCAGAAGTTAATAAGATATTCCAAGATGCAGCATGACATGAGTTTACAGTAAGTATGATTCATAAATATGCCATCCATTATAATATCAATCAGATCAAGTGGGAAGTAAATACTTCAGTTACTAGTCAATATATCTGCTCCCAGAGGTAATGCTGGGACAATCAATATTGCGCTTTAAATACAAGTCTCTTAATGGGAATGGTTTAAACATGGCTTTATAACAACTCGAGGGCAAGCCCTGTCATAAAACTTGTGCCTCATGACTGAGGTTTAATAGCTATGTTTTAGATCGATAGAAACACAAAAACTAAAACTAAATTAAAGGGAAAATTTTGGAACTAACCCCTGAAAAATGTCATTATCTGGCAGCTCAAAATCATCAAGATCAAAAGTCTCTGGTAAGGTTATTGAATGATACGGTGCAGTTGATTCTTCTGGTGGTAAATCAACAGCAGTGGAGCGAAAAGCTTGCTTTATCTTAAGCAAAGCCTCACTGCAATCATCAAAAAGGTAATTCACCTTTCGAGAATATATCCTCACTACACCAAGCAACAGATGGCTGGACAATCGGAGTGCAATAGGCACATCTGGAAATAGGATAGAGTCTGCACAAATGGACAAATTCATTATATGTTAGATGAACTTAGATGATAGTTCACAAATAGAAACGGGACAATAAAAGACATTCAAAGAAGTAGAAATGGAATTTGAAACAAAAATGCAAAACATTAAATGGCTTTCTTTTTGTGGATAATTAAGATCAGATGCGACAATCACGAACAAATGGCAGATTAGAGCATAATTGATAACATTATAGTCTTATCATCGCATCAAACCCCTTAACGATAAATACAAATGGTCCCGAAAAGTGATCTCCCTTCCTGAAGCTCCAGGAGGATAAGCTCAAGTGCACATCAACAGAGAAGAAATTATTAACTTCAATGAATGCCAAAAGCACCTACTATCAACAAGTAATCAGACGAGAGTGATGGATTGACAAAGGCAAAATGAAGGATGCAGGAGCAAGTTGAAGATTTTAATCCATAGGTCCAATCTGGAAAATAATTAAGCCTAAAGCCATCTCAACTGCAGTGCAGTACATAACATCGATTTACAACTTTATGCAATGATTTGTTTTTTTTTTTTAATGAGAAGCACAAAACAAAGTATATTAATGAGTGTACAGGGACATTTTGAACCAATGATGTCGTATCTGAATATATATTGCACACCTGCAATGATGCTACCTGGCTGATCTACTATTTCAAAGATCAACCTTCTAAGTCTGTGATGCTCAGATAATCTAAGTTCATCAAATATATACAACTTCAACCATATCATCAAATATATACAACTTCAACCATAATACCCTTCTTTGCCAACTTTAGCTATACTGAAATACTGATTATCCAATGTTTTTTATATTGCACAAAAGAAGTTACTTCACTATGGCTAAAAATGTAGTAGTCAGGCAATACCATGTTCTTTTCCCTACAATTTGATTGTGTTATAACATACAAATGCAAATGAAGATTAAAACTAATAACGGGAAGAAGCCAACAGCATCACACGCTATATAAATAGACAAGAGCTTTGTGAAATGAATACATAATATTACAAAAGAGACTGAGCTTGCAATAGAGGTTGCGATTAGAGCAAAAACAAACATCATTGCACATATGGAGGAGCAGAAGTTTCACTGAGGGGACAAAAGCCTAACTAAGAATATATCTGAGTAACTTTTTTCTTGTCATTATTTAAATTGTTGTGGAAAACTAAAAATCACTTGGGCCTTCAGTAGATGGTGTTTCATACACAAACCACACAAATGTCTATCTCCTCCTTAATAAAATTAGAAAATTTTCCATGGTACATGTCTTCAACATCTTAATGTCAATTTGAAAAATCCTACCACTAAAATGTTCCAACAATTTAGCTTAGCTGATTCAAGATGCCCCCAATAAGACTATGAGGAACAAAGAAATATCAACAGAAATTCAAGAACTTGAAGTTTTCAATTATTACTTCGCAATAAAAAGAGAAAAAAGTGAGGAGACTTTTAAATTTAAAAAGAAAATGATAAATATTACTAACCTACAGAGACGCCAATATCGGTATCTGCCACCTGATTCTTCCGAAGTTTCCTCTCCAAGTGGGCAGCTATCCATATAGTTCCTAAAGGCCCTTTCTTGGCCAAAATAAACTGTGAATAAAACATTTCTCACCCCAGACCCAGAAAAGCCCTAGCTTTCATGCACCAAAATTCACACTGATAACTGAAATAGGTACCAAAAAAAAAAAAAGAAAGAATAAAAAGCCCTAATTTAACTACAAACACTAAATTTGAAACTCGTATAAGCTTCCCAATACATAAATACCACGAAAAAAACAAACATTTGCAACTTCAACGAAAGAAACCTAACTATCTATGGAACGAATTGACCACCAAAACCCCTAAAATTCTAATGGTATCCAGAAGAAATTTGAAATTAGATGCATAAACTTCCAAAATAGCAAAAAGCGAAACCCTAACTCTTCATACAACAGAATTTCCCACTGGATGAAGTCAACAACAGCCACCCAAATTAGCAGCAGAATGGAATCCCTAATCACTCCAGAGCAGGAAATTGAACAGCTTCATGTCGACGTAATTTACAGAATTTGCCAACTCGCAGGAAACCCTCAAACAGAAACGAATGAAACGAAAACAAGCTTTGACTTAGCTAGTAGAACGACGACGTTTAGGGAGACTGATATGTATCTAGATCGTGACGGAGGGAGTTGAAATGATTTGAAACAAATCGAAAAAGTGTGAAGCGCCTTGCCTTTTCGCGTTGCCTTATTTTTTTTCTTTTTTAATCTTTTTTATTTTAAAAATTTTGGGACATTTTTCAAGTTTGTGTGCTGTGATTTGATTTTGGAGGTGGCACTGTTTGATTGGTTTGAAATTTTCGGAGTTTTGGGTCCCAGCTGCATGTGATAGACATTACGCTACAAATCTTTACTATTGGGCAGTTGGGCTTGCTGCGAATTTGGTTGATTTTTTTTTTTCTCAAAAACAAAATTTAAATAAAAAAAGATCAGTTTTTATCGTTACTTGTAATATCAACTTTTCAACAATCCTTTTATTTTTAAAAAATTATGTGATTTGAAAAATATAAATATGCAACATTTAACATATAAAACTGAAAAAAAAAAAGAAAGAAAACCAACCGGCATGCCAAAGTGTTTAGTTAATTTTGTTTTAAAAAATAATGTAATTTTTAAAAGCATAATATTAAATTACTTATACATATAAATATACATATACAATACATATGGTGTTTTTATCGTATTTATATAATAATTGGCATCTAAAATATAATATATTTATTTCATTTATTTATTTATTTTTGTTATCTCAAAATAATTGGTAATAAAAATAATTTTATTTCTTAATTGAGTAAGAATTACTTGTGTAAAATGTGACGATGTATGTGCACTTATATTAAAGGATATAATTAATTCTTAAAATTATATTTTAAAATTTATTTCAAAATCTTTTATGATTTTTTAATAGTTTTATCAAATATTAAAATTTCCTTGCTTAATGTCTTCAAATTATTTTTGAATTCACAATTCCAAACGAACCCTAAACTTTTTTACTTCTTAAAATTCTTTTAACTGTGCTAACCAAAGTTAAATATTCATATATAATAAGGTATTGATATAAATCCAAATTGCAAGAAAATGGACAACCGAAACGTCTACTTTAAATTCATCAAGATATAAATATGAGCCAAAACTATATAAGAAACATGATTATATTCGATTAATAATAATAATAACAATTTTTAAATAGTAAATCGAATACATTTCAAATATTTCCACTAAAAAAAATTAAAATTTATTATATTTATATTGCATAAAATGATCTTGTTTTTATTTTATTTTGAGAAAAAAGAGAACGACAACAAGAATAACAAATAGGGGGCTGTTCGGTATAGTTTTGTAATTAGTGTCTTCATCTTTAGTTTTAGAATTAAGTGTAATAAGCATTCGGTAGACTTTATCTAAAAAATAAACTGTAAAATACAAAATCTAAACTCCATTTGGTAGTTATAAATCACAAAACAACTTTGACATATTTTCCCTATTATTCTTCTTTAAAATATACTACAAAATAAATTACAAAACATTATTTGATGCGCTTTCGAAGACATGATAGATAATAAATTCATTTTTTCTCTCACCAACTGCCGTATCTCTCATCGCTCATCACCCTTGTCTCGTCTCAACCTCTCATCACTCATCACCCTTGTCCCTTCTCAACCTCATTTTTTCTCAGCTTTCGGCTCTAATCGTTCATCTCCCTCTCTCGCCAAGAAAAATTATCTCACCTTTCATTTTCTTTACCTCGTATTCCTCAGCAGATATATATGTAGGTGTTATTTTCTTTTAATTTTGTTTAAATTTTCGTGCATTTTTTTTCTCATTAACGCTTCATATCTTAGGCTAAGTAAGAAAGTCAAATCTGCAAATACGACAAACTACAATTTCTTTTACTTCTTTTTTTTTCCTCTTTTTCCTGCAAAACTGTAGTTAGTTACTTAGTTTATGGGATGTGGCTGAGCAAAATTATTATTATATCCAAAGGACTTGAGTCGATCAATATATGGATTTATTTATTTTTTCTCAAATCTTTTTATTTGATATAAATTATTTAAATTATATTAATTTGTGTTAAATAATTAGTTTTTAACTATAAATATAACTTAAATATTTAGTAAAAATTGTTTCTGAATATGATACTTCTGAATACATGTTCATTATTTTTATTCTTCTCGATTGTGTCTACCGAATATATATTTCTGTTTTTAATTTTAAAATACATGATACAAAACATAAAATCAGACACATAAATTTAAAATAAAATAATTATAAAATACTATTTTTATTCTTATTTTTATTTTTTAAAAATATTAATTTAAAAACAATACTGAACAGTCTCTAGGATTCCACAACTTTTGGAACCATCTCTAACTAAAATTTTAAGGTTGCAAAATAGATTAGGCCATCTAAGCTGGCCGCTTGAGTGAGATGCTTTAATACAACTTTCCTAACCTTTTGAACCCTGATATGCAACAAATTATACAAGACATAAATTGAAACAAAATAGCATTGGTACAAGATGTTTACACCTATATTTGATTATATTTTAAGGTAATTATCTTCAGTAGTTGTAAGAAAGCAACCACACCCACTACTACTGGAAAATAAAAATGTTTTCTTCACCTTTTTTCTAATTCGGGACAGAACCTCCATGATTCATAGGTACAAAGGTGGATGATATCCCATCCTACAATGTTCGGGTAAAATGCTTAGATGCTCTCACTGATCAGCCAACCAAAGAAACAAACTGCAAATTGACAAGATTAAAAAATGGGGACGCACATCTCTGTGACCTTCATGTTTCCACTGATTCAACATCTGCCGTTTGACTGCCTAATTTAACAATATCTTCGACAAGTATTTTTCCTTCTGTTGGAGTAAAACATGCACAAATGAGACATTCAGTTCATATAAGATGTTTGAATAATCATACTGAGTATATACTCAAGCATGTCAACAATAATACAACAAAAATAGGAAAAAAAATGTTTTTTAAGGAAATATGCAAGCATATGGAAACACTGACCCAGTTTTTTTCTACAGGACATGCATTGAGGTCAGATAATAGTACTTGAAAAATTAAAACTCCGCAATCTTCACAATCATGAACAATTGACAAATATAACATGAAGAAAGTATTAATGCATTATCAGTAAGTAAAGCTCGCAGAACATTGAAATGCTCCCCAATTGTATTGCCAAAGAGTATTTAAACAAACAGTATGTTTCTCTGCTTGGGAAAAGAAAGAACGGTATTTAGTTCCACCCATGAAGTTGAAATGCACTCAGAAGTTTGATAATTGGAGGTAATTAAGTGACAACAGTAGCATAAGGTTCCACAAGAGGGAAATTGCTTCTGACCTCTATCTTTGGAAAGATTGGCTATAAGTTCTTGGATGCCCTCTTTGTCCAAGGTGTCTTTGAGGTACACCGTTGCAGATGCTACCTCCTCAGCAGTCACTTTGCCATCATAATCTTTGGTAAGAAATCACACAAATAATTTATTTGCAATTCCAGAAAATAATAAGTTGTTAGTGAAAAAGGCTTATACAAGGAATAACTAATTTACATATGAGATAATCTAGACCTTCGTTTTGTATGAAGTAAATGTGCAGGAGGATTAATTATGGTCATGAGGACAAAACTACACCATGCGACTTCTAATAGATTCAGTTTTTTCTCCTGATATCACACTTAATCTGCGGAAATATGATTTTCCAATAGAAGTGGGAGTAAGACTAGCCAGGAGAAAGTTCCACAATTTGTCCAAGGTGGTTCAACAAGAGGAGAAAAGAAGGATAGGGTTTGAAGGAACATGTATGAGATAGGTACTAACAACGTCACATGTTCTTTCAGATCAAGTAAAAGAAAATGAATAGGATAAGAAATTTTGCAAAAGTAATGATAATAAAAATCGTAGGCCTTCTGAATTAAAAGATGATACCTCTTGGAACAGATTCATTAGGATTTCTTACTTGTGCATATTCAAGTTCACATTCAGGAAATAGCATCCAAATCTCACATCAGTAAGAGTTGGCTTAGAACCAAGGCACTGGACACAGTAAGAGGCCATAATGCTAAAAAGAGACTGGTATGCACTAGGGTCTATTTCTAAGAGGAATATACATCTCCATTACAAATGGAGTCGACAAGAAAAATATAAGGTTGCAACCGGAGAACCGGGAGCCTGAATAGGTTAACAAATTTTCTAAATGTACATACAATGGTTGCAGATAAATGCAAAGCAATATAATCATATTTCAAGATATTTATTTTCAAGAGCCATTAAACAACCTATCAAGCAACCGCCAATGATCTCCAATTTTAGCATCAACATCATCAATTTCTTTTTCAAGCTTTTGAAGCATAGCATCTACCTGAAATTTGAAAATTGAATGAACAGTCACATTTAGATACACGTTGTATGTGTTATATCCCTGAAGCAGATAGCTATTGAATTAACAACAGAAAAGAGTATAAAAAAATATGTACCCTGTTTATAAGCGTTGAAGAAACCTTCTCATCAACATCCCCCAGGATCTTGGTCAATCTCCTCCCTGGTAGCTCTCTATGCCTTTTTAACTTCTTCACCCTCTTTGCCATCTTTTTCTACCATACTGTTATAAAGTTCGATCTGGAAAGGTCATAGTAGCAGACAAATGAAAAAGACACATAAATACTTCGTGTAAAGAAGAAGAAAGAGCAATAAAACATCAGGGTCTTGTTTTGTGATTTTTGACTATCGAGTGTCTATCTAGGAAAATATATCACAATCAACATTTGCACATAGTAGTATAATTGAGTAAATAAAAAAAAATACTATTAAAATATGTTTATTAACATCGCCGTCAGCTTTTTGAATCATAAATGACTTTTAATTAAAGTAAATACCATTATTCAAGGAATTTGGATCTAAATTGTATTAATTCACACTTTGTAGATAAAAATTAATCCCAGGCAGCTCCTTATTGACAAGTCTCAGAAACACTTCACGTTCGCTGCTAACAGACTGAAATAAGCAATAGGAAAAGCGAGTCAAAAGTCTTAATAAATGCCAACACATGTGAAATATGACACATGCGAATTGACAAGCGATCTATAACTGTTCTTAATTCGTACAGATGCCGAAGCTAAGACAGCCAATGCACGACTGCGCTCACAAAGCTGCTCATGTTTCTCCAATGTTTCGCTTGTTCTTGTGCTTTTTTAATTGTTGGATCCGTCATTTCTTCCAACGCGACATCCTTTCAGCTGCTAACAGCTTCCTTCATCTTGGCCTGCTCTTCTTCCTCTTCCTCTTCCTCCTCTTACAAATCAATTTAATTCTTAAGAAAAATAAGGAAATTAACACATTGCACCACATATAAAAGCAAAAACTTCAAAAGTGTTACAAAGACTATTTAATGAATGAGCTTTCCAACTCTGCTTATGAAAATATATATTCTTTTCCTTTTGGCTAAATGAAATATAATGTATTGGGATTTCTTCCAATTTTAGTTAATACATTTATTACAAGTTGACTAGGGTGGAGAGAAGACTCTTCATGACTAAAACTAACCGGTCTTTGCCAGGCATATTACTATGCATTACGCTATCGGATAAAATTATCCCTAGCAGAAAAGTGTCATCAGAACCCTCTTAAACCAACCATAAGTTTATAACATATTGTCCAAATTTATGAACAACAAAATAAACAGGTATTATTGACATCAATATTTCTAGTTCTAGTATACAATAGTCCAACTGAACATTGAGAGTACACTTTAATCAAGAATTTAAACTAAAAACACCGCCATGTACTGCCTCTGCTACCAGCCCAACATTTCCAATATCCAAAAGAAATGGCTAAGTACCAAGGCATTGATACTTCCAACAATTAGTCACTACTCAACACTTTCAATACATAGAGATTGACTTGAAGATTTAGTATGTAACAGGAAAAAGCTTTTGTGCAGAATCAGATTTTGTCATAGAGTGTTTAGGTTTTCTCCAAAATAGAGAAAAGGTAACACAAGATTTGGAATAGTGCATAAACAGGACAATCCAGATTAGGGAACAACCCAGATGGAGGGAGGGACCTCGCAAGAATGAGATTTGTCGAAATGTCTATTCATAATCTGAAGCCATGGACAAATTGATCTTACCTGAGGGAATAATTCCTCCCATTTAACAGTTATAAATCCATAAATTCAATTCAAAATTATACAATGAAATTTGCTACAATTAACAAATTTTATCACAGAAAAAGGGTGAAGCACAAGTTTATTATTCAATAGATTCACATACACACAAACAAAGAGAATTTATTAACAAAAAGAATGCATCAATAGAATGTTAAAAAAATAACAGAAGCTCTAGGCAAGTGAACCATCGAAACTAGACCTATAATATCGAAGAAAAACCAACTTCCAAGCCCTAACAAGGCGCCTGAACATGGTAGAAGCAACATTTTTTTATTTTTTACCCAAAATAAATTGCAAATGCAAATAAAGCTTTATGTGAATAACCTTTATTAGTTCTTCCTGCATTTCTAGGAACTCCAACTTCCTTCTCCTTTCTGAAATAGAATCTTCAGATGGCAAAGCCCCCAACCATGTCTACAACCTCATCTGGAAGGGGGGAGAGTGTAGCTTGAACAGCTTCCTCAGGCCTAACTTTTCCAGACACAGAGAATACTCTGCAGAGATTACAAAAACGACAATAAATATATAAATCTAGCATTATGTCTGAAAACAAACCCTAACAACTGAAGCTTTAAGTTACCTAGAAAGAATCAAAAGAGAATATGGTACAGAGGGATTGAAAGACAAATCCAGCCAATCACGCAACTGCAAAGAGAAGTAAATCTAAAAGAATGATGATAAGATGATTGCTAGTAATTAATTGTTCACTTAAAATTGCATCAGAAGTAAATCTAAAAGAATTTGGAGAACCCTTGGCTCCAAATTTCTAAAATATTAAATATGGCAATATTCCTCAAATCTCAAGAAAATTCAACTTATATGAAATCTTTTCATAAACCGTGCGTAATCAATTTCATAAATAATTTAAATAATTTATGTTTTTTTAGCTTCAGTTTTGTCATCATGAACAAAATGTTCAACATATTACATTACATAACATGATGTGGGAGTCATGACCCACTCATGATGTTGACATACAGCAAAAAGATTTGAAAGAAATTATTAACTACATGATATTTACAAACACGAAAATCTTTAGTATTCCCACAAAAGGAGCTTCTCTGACTTCAAAGCACAAACCAAAATAGACCGAAGACCAATATATGCTCTCTAGATCATCTCTAACTTCTCTTTCCTTATGAATTCTTGAATTAAGAATATCCAAGAAAATGATGCAATAATTTGTAAAACATTTGTCAAAAACCAGAACATCTGTTGTTTAGAGGCACTCGACCAGTGCAGTCCACCACACAAATGAACTTTCAAATTCATAATTAAATCTGATCCAAACAAAGGGTGACACACTAGAAAATATCAAGAAAAGAACCGTTTTACTCTTGCAGTCTTCGCCCGAGCATATACCGTAAATATGCATCAGTCCCAAAAGGGCTGATGCCCATATACTCGCACATATTTACTAACCGAGGCCTGCATTCACCAACTTATTCATTGGGTTACTAACTGAAGCAAAATGATAATAAACCAAATGGCAGCATGACCCTGAAGATTGGAGGAATGCTTACACAGCACTAACCTGCTAATGTTATCTAAAGTAATCTCATCATTAAATAGCTTGACAAAAGCTAATATTTCATCATTAGAAATATCAGCACCAATTCTAACCTGGTCAAACAGCAGAATAGAGCCTCAAATAAATTATTGCCAGCTTGAGGGCAGCCGATTAAAAGGAAAACCCGCTTTCCTTTTTAGTAAAAGAAAGAACCAATTATCACCTTGTTCATAGATTTATCAAGGTCTTCAGCTGTCTTCTTAACAAAAAAACCCCGTGAGTTTTGAACTTCCTTTGCCATTTCTTTTACGGTGTCTTGAAGAAACTTTGCATATTCTATTCTTGCATTGAGCCTTCTTTTCAGTGCCTCCTGAAAATCAAAATATTATATTGAAACTGCATTCTCCTTTATGATAGTTTAATGCAGAACGTAAAGTACTATTACATGTAAAGAATACAAGCATACATGTATTCTTATTTGAATATGCTTAGATTGAGGCTACCAAGTTTAAGTATGAAAACTCTGATGAATGATACAGAAATCAAGCATCTTGCAACAACTATTCCAACCATTACCTCTTTTTTCATCTTGTCCTGAAAAGTTGATGGCAACATGTTGGGCAATAACTTCAGGAATACTGGAAGCAAGAACTCCATGAAAGGAACTATAATAAAAATAGCAATTGGAACCAGCCTAAAAACATCAGCAATGGTCCTAGAGAGTTGTTGCCTCTCTCTTCTAGAAAGACCCTGTCCATTGACTAGCTTCAACAGTAACCTTGAGCTTATCCTAATATCTGCCCAGAGTAATTTGGTACCTAACCAATAGTGCTGCATAGTAGATTTGAATTCATCCTTCTAGTGGCGGAGTTTCTTAGCCCAGTCTTCCCTGAAAGATGACATAGAATATACCAAAATGTTAGACGGCTTATAAAAGCATAAATCTAACGTGTTCTTCTTTTTTCATTCTTAATTCATCAATTCTCATCATTTCCTTCATGTGTTTTCTTTTAACCATAAACATTTAGTTTTGCTATAGGCTATTATAAACTAAGAGGAGCAAAGCTCATCAACAAAATCTTATCTGTAAGTTAATGAATATCAAGAAATTAATCTCTACCAATCACGACAGTTAGTGAATATCAAGAAAAAAAATTATTACATGAATTAAAGATTATGATTTGTTAAGAAAAGCAAATAATTGAGGTCAAAAGAAAGTGAAATTACTGTTTATTTTACAGAATGTGAGAGTAGAGAGAGAAATAAATTAGTGAAGGATAATTTTAAGATTTTAAATTTTTTTCTTAATGATGAATTTATTTTTTAAAATGGTGTAGAAATGAATTTGATGAATTCAAATGACCCATCTCTCATGAAAATAAGATTTTCATTCTTTAATGCCAAATTTAGTGGATCTGACCATTTTCGTTGTCATTTTTTTTTCTATTTAAGTTTGTAAACAAACACATAACAAGAATGATTCATCATTCTCTTTCTCCGATCTACAAAATAAGCACATCCTTATTCGTAACATATCCTTAGTTTAATTTACAAAATACAAATCCACAGCTACTATTCTGATTGAATCGATGAAAACTGACGACGTCTTAGAACAGAATTGTCAAAAAATTTCTTGTGTTTCGTTTCTTTCATATGTTCCTGCATCGCTGCATTCTTAGATCAAATTTGGATTACAACCCTAAAAAAATCAGGCAAAATATTTCACGATCCATAATCCTTCATATCTAGCCAATGTCAAGTTTAGCGAGGAATTAATCGCAGCCTGTTATGAGATGTTGAGATATAACCAAAGAAGAATGCGATACTGCAGAAAACACATGGTCATGAGAAATAGGTAGGACGTCAAGGGAGAGCCGCAGCCCCCATGGTGATTGAATCCGAAAAGACATAAAAGGTCAATGTCATTATCTTGAAATAATTAATAATAAAAGAGAGCTCCAAAGTCAAAATTCTACTTCAAAAGAAAATAAAATAAATATGTATTTTAATGAATCGAATTAGTCTATTAGGGCCCGATTGATATACACAATTGGAATAAAATAAAATAGGATTAGATATAATATTATATTACGTTTGATACAATATTATATTGAACTTTAACTAATTATTGTCTTATGTTTAGTATATCAGGGGATTAGTACATCACTAATAAATCTTGAAGAAAAATTAAAAAAAGAAAAGAAATGTTAAATCTTTTGGGTTTTACTCCTTAGTGTTTCTTCTATTTTCGTTCAAAATGGGAAAAAAAAAAAAAATTCTTCCTCTTCTCTAGATAATTAGCCGATGAGCTATAAAAATCAGTTAATTAGCTACAAGCCTAAAGGTTACGACCGTTGTAGAGTCAGTTGGTGAATTCTTTACCGATTAAGGTTCATGTAGGAGAGTGGTATATAAATTCTTTACCGATTAAGGTTCATGTAGGAGAGTGGTATATAAGATTCAAGAGCAATTTTAATGTTTGACAAAATACCCCATGAAGCAAGAACTGCTAATTTTTTTTTTTCTTTTCTTTCAATTGTGGTCAGTTATGTTTCCAATGTAATTGATAAGGGTGTTCAGAATCCAATCCGATCTGTTCAATCTGTCTGATCCACAAAAATTCGACTTGTAAAAATTCGATCTGTGGATTGGTGAATTGAATTGGATTGAATTGAAAATTTAAAAATCCGCAGTCGATGGATTTGATATGGATTTACTTCTATAAATCCGCAAAAACATGTGAATCCGTAAAAAAATAAAATTTATTTTAAAAAATAAAACTTATAAATGTGACATTACTATTTACTAATAAATAAATAAATTAAAATATAGTTACATTAATACTATATATATCTTATCTGATAATAATATATAATAAACATAATTAAATAAACAAATATAGCTTTCTAAACAGTTAATTTTTATAATTTTAGTTAATTTTCATGTATTGATTTAAACAAATGTGATTTGTTCTTTTCACCATATCATATTTTGAAAATTTGACTATATTATTCTAATTTATTTAGACACTTAATTTATTTTTATATTAGATTTTTTATTTAATTAGTTCGAAGAATAAACATAATTAAAAATTTTTAATCCGCAAACCAATCCGTAAAATGGTGGATTGGATATGAATTGGGTTATATCCGCATCCGATCTGTAGATATATGGATTTGATTTGGATTGAATTCGTCAACTCGTTGATTGGATTTGATTGGATTAAAAATTTACAATTCGTAAAATTATGGATCAGATATGGATTGATATATCGAATCCGTAAAATCTGATCCGTGAACACCACTAGTAATTGAGGTCAACAATTTGGGGATTTTCCATACGAAAAACCAAAGAGCTTTGACTCTTTAATCAATTGATTTCATTATCTAAATTTCAGTGATCAATTCTAGCCATCATCCGCCTAAAGTTGGACAGTTTTAAGTATTCGGTCGCTGAATATGCTTTCAAGCAAGCCAAAGTCCAAGCTTGTGAAGGCAAATCAGTCGAGCACTTTGCCGCAGCCAGATAGAGATTTTTTCTTTTTCCCCCCCAAAACGAAGAACAGACTCCTGAACCATGGCATGCATGCTAGGATAATTTTTAGCTTCAGGATTTTCCTTCCGAGAGACTCCCTAAAAGAGATTTATAGCATTTATGTTACTAATTGGTGGGCTTATGATTATTTATCTTAATTCTACTCTTAGCACCGAACATAAGATTAGTATTATTTTTTCCCTAAATTAATTTTATCCCAACTTATTTATTTGGGGCCATACGAAGGGTCAGTCAAGATCATTCTGCGGTCAATTCTCCGGGCCCACGCCAGCCCACTGATTGTTTATTATTGCACGTGGTCCGACAACTCTATTTACTTTTGTCGTCTTCTCCAGTCCAAAGAGCCACAAAGACAAGGATCACCTTGGTTTCGTGATATTCCATTCACTTAGCAAGTTTCGATTTTCCGCAAAAATTGTAAGGCCTTTCACCAAGTTAAAGTTTTTTTTTATTTATTATTATATGAGATTATTACTTAAATTATAACTCATATTATATAAGATTATAATTAATATTTATAAGTTAAAATATTACTAAGACTAAACATCAATTCTTATGAAGCACTGTCCAAATTTTAACACTCTCTAATATTCGTGAGACTAGACATCAATTTTTATAAAGATTGTCCAGATTTTATTAATTCTTATGAAGTACTGTCCAGATTTTAACCCTCTCTAATATTCGAGGGTCATCTACTCAACTCTCTCTCTAACACATATTTTAACCCTCTCTAATATTCGATGGTCATCTACTCTACTCTCTCTCTAATATTCGTGGGACTAGACATCAATTTCCTCTCTAATATTCGTGGGACTAGACATCAATTTCCTCTCTAATATTCATGGGACTAGACATTAATTCTCTATCTAATATTCGTGGGACTAAACATCAATTCTTATGAAGTACTGCCAAGATTTTATCAGTTCTTATGAAGCATTGCCTAGATTTTAACCCTCTCTAACATCTACTTCACTCCCTCACTGCCCAGATTTTAACCTCTCTAATATTCGAGAGTCATCTACTCAACTCCATCTCTAATACAGATTTTAACCTTCTCTAATATTTAAGGGTCATGTATATAAATTATCGGATTATTAAATTTATGTTATTTATACATAAAGCATTGAAAATTTTTGGATTTCACTGAGGCGGAAAAAAAAAAAAAAAACTAGATTACAGGTCGCAAGATTAAATATCAAAACGATTAGATACAAAAACTCACATTTCTTAGGGAAATTTGGTCATTTTATATTAAAGTAACCTTATTGGTAAAAAAGTTATAAAAATAATTTAATTGATTAATTGTATAAATTTCTTTGTTGATTTGTATTTATTGAAAATAATACAAACTTTTTGTAAATAATTTTTATAAACAGGGTGGTTTTACCAATTTTTTTAAAAGAAAACTTAAAATAAACAAAAGTGAAATTATCAAAATCTTGTGGAGGTATTCACTAATTACAAGAAAAAAGAATGACAAATTTCAAAAATTCAAAAAACCACCCTTCCATCAGCCCATCACAATTTACAATCTACAATATTTTTTTTTTAATTTAAAATCTAAATAAATTTGAATCGGTCTAAAATTTGATTGTCTGAATTTGAATAATATGTTTATTTTTTGTCTGAATTTCTGAAAATAAATATTAAATTATTTTTTTAAATTAATTGGCTGATTCAGATTTTTTCATTCAATAAAAAAAACTTATTTTATTAAGTTAAAATTTTTTGAAAAGTTTCACTAAGTTATAAAAACATAAACCTCTAATTAACTTGATTAATTAAGGGCATATAACTCATATCAAATCACTTGGGTTCCTTGCGTAGTTATTGTAATTTTAAGGGAAATTTCTGAAATTATCCCATAAATTCGTGCAAAAGAGTCAATTTCTGTAAACGGAAAGTAGTCCACATGCTACCACTAGATAGTAGTTAATACTGCTGTCTGCTGCTGTCTTCTGTGAACTTCACTCTCTCTAATAATAATGGCGGCTACTATGACGCCCTACCCGAAACTGAATTTGGGTCCTGGGTTTTTCACCAAAAGCTGTGATTTTGTGCCGTGTTGGAGGCCACCATCACAAGGGAGGAATAGTTTCAGCAGTTCTGCTGAAGTCTCTTCGAAGAAACTCCAATTGGTCACTGCTAGCAGCAGCACTTCTAACAATGCTCACCCCGTTACTCAGTCCGTGCCTCCTATCACTGCTTCCAAGTGAGCCTTGTTCCTCTTTCAGTTTTTTTTCCCCCTCGTCTCTCATTTTTGCTTCTGTCTGTCTTGCATGGAATTGTTTATTTTTAATGATGAATGTGGTTGGCAATGAGGATTTCTTGTTGGGTTTGTATTGCTATTACGTGGGTATTTTTTGTTTTGTTCATTCGATTTTCTGCATTTAGTGGTGGCCTTGGAATTTTTAGTAGTAGTAGCATTCTGTTGTATTTTACTCTTTTTGCTGAAGAGTCAATTTGATGTCAACCACCCATGATATCTATTGCTATGCTTATCAATCAACCTAATAACCGTTCATGGAAGTTGATGAGTCAGCTATCTTGTTAATTTACTTTTCTATGCTTAAGATATCCATCTATTGGAATATTTAGATGTGATTTGTTTAATCTTTGTGTAATTTTGGTGGAATGTTTTTTAATCTATATTTCCAATTCTGTAAGATTCATGTTCTGCCAAGTAATATTCTCCATGTTATTCAGTATTGGACATCTGATAATAGTGTGTTTGTAAATATAGGAATTTAAATAGGTTGGGGATGATAAAATAGCCAAATGGAAAACAAGAAGGGATAGAATTAGAAATAAATACATGTAGTTTTGGAAAGTTATATGGTTAATATTCTGAAGCCAAGTCCTGTCTGGGTGAACTGAACTTAAGTTAAAGTTTGGCTTTGTGAATAACTTGATTATAGACTTAGCGTAGGCGAAACCCGATTGTAATTCTTATTATCTATTAATTTGTTTATAGTTTGTTAATGTGGAACTAATTATGAATTTGACTGTACAGATTGTGATATTTGATTCATGAGGTAGCCATCTAGTCGATTATCTTGATTATTTTGTCAGTCCATTGATTCTAATTTCTATCACAGAGTGAGTTTGTCACCATTCTTAGAGGAAGGAGTTTGTGGAGAGAAACTTCAATAACTTCTTCATTCCTTGACTACTTCTAGCGAGCATGCCTATTATGTTTACTTCTGGTTCTAACTCATTTTTCATTTAATCCAGGGTGAAACGCCACACAATTTCAGTGTTTGTCGGTGACGAGAGTGGAATAATAAACAGAATTGCTGGTGTTTTTGCTAGGCGTGGTTACAACATTGAGTCCCTTGCTGTAGGGTTGAATGCGGACAAGGCTCTTTTTACCATAGTGGTGTCTGGAACTGAAAAGGTTTTGCGACAAGTTGTGGAACAACTTAACAAGCTTGTGAACGTCATAAAGGTTTAAGAGTATCATATGTTAACCCTTTAATTTTCTTACACGAATTCTAATCGTCGTTGCTTTTTTTTTTTTTTTTGCTTTTAATATGCTGCCCCTCTTATGCCGGGGATCGAAACATAGGGTATTAAATGTTGTGGGTTATATCTGTGGTCCCTCTGATGTCAGGAAATCGTAATGCATTGTAATCCTTGCTAAAGTTTTCTGGTTACACCCATTGAGTTATGCATGTAAGCTGAAATCAAGATACAAACTGAGATGTGGTTTCCTTCTAAATCCACTCTGTAACTTTATCTTTATTTATTTTATTTTCTACAATTATGTTCTTTCTTATGCACTAGGTAGGTTTCGGTATGATGATTTCCTATTATTGGCTTATGTACTTGCCTCTAATCAGAAAATAAAATGATGCAACAGGTAGAAGACATCTCAAACGAGCCACATGTAGAACGTGAACTGATGCTTATAAAACTTAATGCTGATACTAGTACCTGTCCCGAGGTAACAATTCTATATGCTTCTTTATGCATTCTTCAGAAGAATAATTCAAATCTCAAAATTAATCTTCTAGCAGATTCTATTCTTCTAGGATTCTTCTGCCCCGAAAAGGAAAGCTGTTCTAGTACTTAGCTGAAGGGTATATATCTTTGTTTGACACAGTAATAATATTCTTATACAAATACAATGTTGGTAGAGTAGAAAACTATGTTTTGGGAACCCTTTTCAATTGGATAATTATTTATTATTTTTGCATATTCAATATTTTATGTTATCAAGGAGTCGATATTCCTTAAACTGTATGCAGTTTTCGAAAGATGGAATGGTGGATCTCACTAAAGTTTGGCACATGTTTTGCATATCTGCATACAGTTGTGTCCTTGTAGACATTGAATTATAAGGAGTACCCAATGTTTGTCACTGTTTCATAAATAATCTTGTGTTTGTAATGGAATACTATTTTATGCAAGTAAATAATCATTTTATACGTCATAGGTGATGGGAAATTTTCTTTAATTTGCTTTCAATTTTGTATCTGCGTTCAAGCAACTAATTTGTCCTGGGGACCTTAATATTTAGATCATGTGGTTGGTGGACATCTTCAGAGCAAAAGTTGTAGATATCTCAGAACATGCCCTGACCATTGAGGTAAACTTTGCCAGATCTTTGTGCATTTACTGCTTGTATGTTTCAGTTATAGTCCTGTACTATCTGCAAATTCTGCGACTCTTTCTTACTTTTGCAAGAATAAAATCATTTTATATATTTTTAGGCATAGTAAGCACACTTTTTAGACATTGTTTCATATCAGTGCAACTTACGTGCTAGTTCATTGTATTTCTTTAGGCTGTATTTGTTGCCATTGAATGTTTGGTTGATCCTTTATAACAAATTTATGTGATTGGATGAGATATACGCAAAAATTTCATCGGTGGATTTTAATTGCTTTGATGGTCCAATTACTGTCTATCATTATATGTGCTTTTGATATCTAGGTCACTGGGGACCCTGGGAAGATAGTAGCTGTTCAGAGAAACCTAAGCAAGTTTGGCATAAAAGAACTTGCAAGAACTGGAAAGGTATAATGTCCATACTTGTTGCATCCTCTCTCTCTTCTTTCTTTTTTTTTTTTCCCGACCTAATGATATGATTAAAAACAAAGAAATTTGTATTATTGAAAGTTAAAAGAAAGGAGATATATATGTGGACTGGATGCCTCCAAAAACAAGGAAGAGGACCAATTCAGTAAAAAAATTACATCCAACAAACCTATTTATCAGCAGCATGTATATCCATCCTTTCTTATGCCATAAGATATCAATCTATAGAAAAACGCGTCCCATTTTAGATTTATAAAGAAAAAAAGACCAGTTTTGAAGTTCTGAAGAAAGAGGACAACTCTTCTTTTCCTAATTACCCATGATTTATTCATGAAATTTTGCAAGAATGTGTAAGCTGTTAAAAAAAAAATTCAATTGAGAGAATATTATAACCACAGTATAAATCAATAAATAGCACGCGTACAAGCTACCAAATGTTTCCTATGTGTAAGATGATAGCTATGAATTTTTCCAATACCAGGACAGACAATAACGAAATTAAGCAATAAAACTAGTTTTCTATTTCCATGACATCCAATATAATTTCTGCTTCTTAAATAATTCCGATCCCTTTTTACTTTATAGACTGTGAATTTACAAAAGGAAAAAAAAATTATTACTTTTGTGGGATTGTTTGGCATCATTACTTTTCATTTTGAATTTTTTTTTTCTTACAGCTGTTGATGAATTTGTTTGTTGAAATGGCACAATTGCCTTTCAAAGTATCTAAATATCAAAATCTTATATTGATGTTATTATTATTTTTTTTTTACTACAGTGGCTATCCATTGTGATACAGTTTTCTGTAATGAAGTTGAAATTGATTCTATTTACAGATTGCACTGAGACGGGAAAAACTGGGTGATACTGCTCCCTTTTGGAACTTTTCAGCAGCCTCTTATCCAGATCTTGAAGTGAAAAAGCCAAATGGTATTCTTATACCAGAAACTAATCAGCCTCTAAATCGAAATGCAAATGTCGATACATCCTCAAGGGTATATTTTCTTTATCTTTACCAAGCTGCAATTGCATGATTGTTCCCTATTATTCTTTATGGTATCTGCTTGTTTTATATCTTCAGCATAGATCATGTTATATCTTATCGACCAGTCTATATACAGTTCCCTTTTCTTTTTTGGAAGGGTGATGTATATCCTGTGGAGCCTTATGATGACTTTTCAGTGAATCGAGTTCTTGATGCCCATTGGGGTATTCTCTATGATGAAGATGTAAGATGTCTCTGTCTCTGGACTTATGGGTTGTTCTCTATGTTGATACATGCTCTACATTACTTAATGTGCCTCATACATTGGTACAGCCAAGTGGCCTCCGGTCACACACTTTATCTATGCTCGTGAATAACACTCCCGGTGTTCTCAACATTGTTACTGGGGTTATATCACGCAGAGGTTATAATATTCAGGTCATATCAGATATTTGCTTGTGATCCTATCACTATTCGTTAAGAACATCACGTCTTATTAATGTGGTGATTTGTTTTTTCACTTAATTTCAGAGTCTGGCTGTGGGGCCTGCTGAAAGGGAGGGTCTTTCTCGCATCACAACTGTTGTTCCTGGAACTGATGAGTCAATTGGCAAGTTGGTTCAGCAATTGCACAAGCTAATAGATCTCCACGATGTAAGCAGTGCTCAATTTATACCCTCTTTAAAAATTCCGACTCAAAAGCATTTACAGTGAGCTCAAATGTTTTATGATTATTTAATTCCATAATTTTCTAAAACCAAATAGATAATTGGCTTTAAAGCATGGAGGATTTGGAGTGACATCTTCTTCTTTTTTTTCTCCTCTCTCTCTCCATTTATCTATTTCTCAGAAAAGAGTGTGTGTATTGATGGAATTGAAAATTTTTAGTTGAAACCTAGATCCACTTCATAATATTAAAAATTTCAACTTGAATCCTATTTCATTTAAAACATTAAATATTAAATTAAAATCAATTTTCACACTGGATTTACACTAATTCTGCTTTCAAATTTTGTGACTGAATGACCTCTCTGAAAAGGACAAGAAATAGCACATTGTGCAAATATGTTAGATCTTGAATAGTCAGTCTGTGGAAAATGGAAGCAAAAATTTTGTTGAAACTTCTATCATTGTTAAAAATATTTGGATGTAATCAAACTACTCAGTTTTTCTATACAGATTCATGCTTAGGGTGCAAATTCTATAATATTTGGTATTATATTGCAAACACATGAGAGAGAGAGAGAGAGAGAGAGAAGAAACTCTTGAAGATGGATTCAATTGTGTTGAGTCATCCATAGGGTGCAGTGATGTCTGAAGCTTTTATTGCTGAGTAAAATATAGCTTCTATAAAATTTTCTTGGGGCTTCTATTAGTCATCTTCATGAATTCAATTCATCAAGTTCCTCCAACTATTCTTGGGTTTATACATGCTTTGCACTTGAAATTACCTGGTTTATTTATTTCTTGAGAAGTAGTTTTTTAAAGCATTTACTGGTGAAACAGATAAAGACTTAATAAAGGACCAGTGTGACTGTAGTTGGAATTTGATTTAATTTTTGTTTATTCATACTTTTTTTCAAAATAAAATCTTCTATATGACATGAATTTTGGACCAATGCCCTCATATTGATTTTAGTACCAAGTAGTCAATATTTTGAGATGGCCATTATGTGTTTTCTTTTGATATCTACAATTGCATTTCAAGTTTGTAAATCTGGATGAACAAATGGATGACAATGGTGAATTTTTATTCAGGTTCAAGATATAACTCACTTGCCATTTGCCGAGCGAGAGCTGATATTAATAAAAATTGCTGTAAATACTGCTGCTAGGAGGGATGTCCTTGACATCGCCAAAATATTCCGGGCCAAAGCAGTTGACGTGTCTGATCACACAATTACTCTCGAGGTAAACCCTATTAACAATATCTTCTTGTTTCTTGATTCACCATCATGAAAAGTGAGAAGTCTGTGACTGATTTTATATGGTGCAGTACCTAATCGGTATGTATATACCTTTAAACTAAAATCTTAGTATCTATGTTCCAATGATCATATATCTTACATCCCGGTTGGATTTCGATCAATAACCTACCAATTTTGGAGTGAAAGTGGAAGTTGGGAATGCCTAAAATTTTCGTCAATCTCAATTGGGAAGTGGTCTAGTGTTAATTTTGCTTTCTGAAATAAAATAATTTTTTTTATTTCCTGAAATATAGACAGATCTGTCATGGGGAGTTAGTTTATTATTTTTCTTCCTTTTCCTCTTCTGTTGTTCTGTGGGGGTGGGGGAATTCCTTATCGGTTTTAACATTTCACATGATAATGAAACCAAAGTAGCAGGTTAAGTATGTTGTTTTTGACAGATTTTTCATTTGTCCTCCAAATTTATGCAATAGAGTTTGCTCTCTGTTGTCACCATCCCATATCATCCTAATTTTCATTTCTTGCAGTTTAATTAACACTTTACTCTTTCATATTCTCTTTTCAGCTTACAGGCGATTTAAACAAAATTATTGCATTGCAGCAGTTATTAGAGCCTTATGGAATTTGTGAGGTCTGTGCCTTGTTTCAAGTTTTTCTGCTATGTTTTTCAATACTATCCACATTGTTATCAGAGAGGAAGTTGAATAAGCTTTTCTTGTCTTTCTTGCTTGGTGATATTCATTGTGGCCTTATATTGATTTCACTTCATTACTTTCATTTATTAAAATTGACGGTGCACGGCTTGTTTATAGTATGGTATGTATTTTTAGAGTGATTTATTCTTTGTTGAAGGTGGCTCGGACCGGGAGGGTTGCATTGGTGCGAGAGTCGGGTGTGGATTCCACCTATCTACGAGGATGTTCTCTACCTTTCTAAACAACTGGAGATTGTGCTGCTTACCTTGCCTAATTTAGGAAGCATATTAGATAAAATAAATTAGAATTTATTAGGAATTATAATATTTGGGTCAATTTAGTATTTAATATTTTATTAGAATTTATCTTGTTTTATTAAGCTTATTTGAGTTATATTTGTAATTCCAATCTAACTAAGATTTTAGATAATTTATCTTATTTGAGAAGGATTAAGACTAAGTTAGCTATTAGTATATATAGATTTATTTTTCATAGTTTATCGAAATACATAGAAGCTTTTCATTAATAATATTCAGTATTTTTCAATTGAGATTTTTTTTTCCTTTGTGAAAACCCTCCTTATTAAGTTTTTAAGAGCGTACGTTCGAACGAAATCTAGTATCGCTTCCGCCCTACATTAAGTGGTATCAGAGCCTTTCTCTGTGCTAAACAGAGCTTTTCTGACCACCAACCACACTTTATTCACAAATTCTTCCTCCATCATCTAGTAATTCTATCAAGATTACAAAACAAAAAAAAAAAAAAAAGAAAGAAAACTAGTAAAATCCGAAACCACACTACAATTCGTGGCTGCCGTCGCAACCGTCACCCGAAATCGCACAGTAATTCGTGGCTGCCGTTGCAACCGTCCTTTTGCTTTTCAGTTGATCTCCACTGCCAACAGAGCCAGAAGAAGCCAGTCATCTTAAACCAACCCTATCCCATCACCCAATCGCCACCATAGCCACCGAAAACACCACCAAACAGTAACTCAACTGCTGCACAAATTGCCAAGCGATTCGCTAAAATCTGCCTCAATTTGACAGCCAAAACCACCACCAATCCATCCATCATCATCACCCTTTTTTTTTCAGCCCACTTATGCTGACAACCGCCGGTCAGTTCACCAGAAATTGAAACCAACCTCCAACTGTAATGTTGATTCAATTTTTTAGTCAATCCACAATGATTTCAATCAAACCATCGCCACCATCACACTTGCCATCATTAAATCTTCCAGATCCATCTATCTTAGTCTAATTTTTCGATCATCGTCGCTGGCAATACAAATTTTTATTTATTTATAATTTACTCCAGTACTTTTTTTAAATTACATTAGTACCTAATAATTTTTTGTTTTCTTTAAAAAACTAAAAAGCCAAAGCAAAAAAAGAAATTGAAAAAAAAAGAAGAAGAAGAAGAGTGGTATAATGAGATATAGAGAACATGATGATGATCTTTTCTATTATGATGGATTTACTAATTCTGAAGATATTTTTGATTGGATCTTTAAAATTAAAGATACTCTTGAAGATATGTCAGAGGATAAACAAGTTGAGTACGTATCTTCTAAATTAATAGGACATGTAGTGAACAAACTTATAAGCAATACAAATTGGATATGGAAGAGATAAGATTCGAACTTGGCATAGCATGAAAAGGAAAATAAAAGCTTATTTTATTCCTCCTGAATTTTTTCAGACGATCCGTCGTAAATTTAATAAGTGTCAACAATGTACGAATTTTGTTCAATTCTATGAATCTCAACTTCGAAATTTGTGTGAATCTTTCTAAAGAGATGAAGATAAAATTTCAAGATTTGTGAAAGGATTACATGTTGATACTAAGGAGCGAGTTTTATCACAAATTGTTATTGCTCATAAATATTGGGATGTTGTTAAAATTGCTTTAGAAATTGAATTGCAAATCAAGAGAGAGAAGAAACAAGTATTGAAAGAGTTAAACGGCTGCAAGAGCATCGTGAGAGCCAAAGAAGAAAATATCAAGAGTGTGATAGATTTATTCCATAAAAAATACAACATGAGAGTTCGTTATTGAAAAAAGATCTTGTCATGGACTTCTTTTCACCGAAGAATTTAAATGTTGAAAATCATCATTCTTATGCCAATAAAGATGATAACTCGCTAATGGAAGAAGATAGTATGTTTGAAGATTCTAAAGCTACTGAAGATGTATTGATTATTCATGACTCAACCATTGCAATAAGTGAAAAGAAAGAGTTTATTCAATATTCTGGAGTTGAAGAGGTTAGCATGGAAGAGCAATCTTCATTAGTTTCATCATTTGAAGAAAGGAACGTCACAAAAGTTTGTTTTGAAGAGATTTCAAATATGCATAATTTTTCCAATAAAGAAGTACAATTTATTTTTTATTTGAGTTTTATCTATAACGATATAGTTAAAATTGTACAAGAATCTCAGACATCAATTATTCTTGAAGATGATAAAGTTGAAATGGTTTCAACAATTATTCATGAAGCTAAGCAAATTGATCTTGAAGACCTTGAGATAATTGATATAGTTATGCCTATACACATTAAAGGCAAGAAAGTTGTACTTGAAGAACACTAAGCTTAAAATGATTAAATGAAAATTACATTGAGTAAAGCAATGAAAAAATTAAAAGAGAACTTCTAATTATTTGTTCTTACAAGTATGCAGTTTTTAGAGGAGTCATACTCAAAAATAAGAAGAAATTAGAGTTTTGGTACTTTTAAATTTCAAGGAAGATTGATGTGAAAACTACGAGTTCTAACTCCAAGATTCATTGCTACTATACTATAAGTTTCATTCTCCAGATTGTCTTTGTTTTCAGCAAAACTCGAGGATAAGTTTTTTTTTAAAGAGAGAGAGACTAATGTAAGAAGCATATTAGATAAAATAAATTAAAATTAATTATGAATTATAATATTTGGGATCAATTGACTATTTATTATTTTATTAGAATTTTTTTTATTAAGCTTATTTGAGTCATATTTGTAATTCTAATCTAATTGAGATTTTAGATAATTTATCTTATTTGAGAAGAATTAGGACTAAATTTGCTACTCGTATATATAAGCTTGTTATTCATTGTTTATCGAAATACGCACAAGTTTTTTATTAATAATATTCAGTATTTCTCAATTGAGATTTTTTTTTCCTTTGTGAGAGTCATTCTTATTGAGTTTTCAAGAATTTACACTATAACGAAATCTAGTATTATTTCCGCCTTGCGTCATTGCCAAACTATCTTAAGAAGGATTTGTTTTCCTTGATTTTTCCTAACAGTTAATTAACTCCTATACGTAGAGGGAAAAACTATTAATTTAATTTTCTCATTTGACTTTAGATTTCACAAGGAGCATAACAATATTTGGAAGTTCAAAATTCAGATAGAGGTTGTGCTTGTACTAGATGAAATTTAAGACAGTTTGCATCTATCTCCTAGAGAGAAGAAGACCATAATATCAGTAGAATTATCAAATTTTCATCCTTAGGAACGTGTATTATGTATCATACATAATTTTTAATTACTGATAAATTAGTTCTTTTACTATTATATAGTGTTGTCCAAAGTTCTAACTACTTAGAAAGTTTGCATTATTCATTACACAGTCACAAAGCCACCATAACGCTTCAGCAAACAAGAGGATAGGTGTCACCGGGCTTTTTCCCAATGCGTGTGGCAACCCGCGTGATGGCGCTAAGCACCCTGCCTAGCCTGCCTACTCTAACGCAATGGAAGCAAATTTGATAGAAAGCGCGTCAACACTCACACAATAAAAGTTATACAAGAGTAAATTCGCCAACACAAAGAACAACAATGCACACAATACTGAACACAAGTAATATGGTTTTTACGGAGGCTCCAACCCCCAACTTTTTTATTCCGCCACAAGAAAAGATTACAAGATAGTTCAAGTAAAGTATGCACAATGACACAATGCTCACCAAAACTCACGCCCTTTACATACACCTATCCCTATCTATATACAAAGGTTGCAAGTGACACCCCCACTTGCTAAGGCTAGGTGGCGCGTTGCCCTCACGCCACCTCAAATAAATTCCCCCAAGTTTATGCCTCCACTAAACATGATCCCTGGAAACATCTCCACACCCCCTTGATCTTGGAGTAACCCACTATGCCACTTAGCAAAGATCATGGGCCGTAACCGCCCAAAACCAACCATCTTTGCCCTCAATTTTAGGCACATGATCAAGGCCATGTCTCCCTATGTTGGCTACATCTATAACTGCCACTCATCCTTAATTTTCGGCCCACTACTTGGTAAATTTCAGCCAGCCATGCTCCACGTCAAGCCGCCACTATCCGCCTACAGTCCGCTTATGACGCCTCTCATTTTCGCATCACTCGGCCCCATGTCACTGCATATCCGCATGCACTCCGGCACGCTATTAAGCCACATACTCGCAACCATCAACGCAATCCAGCAACTGGCCCGTGCTGCCAAGCCCCACGCTCGCGCACTGCTATGCCACACTTGCCTGCACGCTGCTATGCCTTGGACTTGTGCGCCCACTACATCCCATGCTCGCACGCCCCAGCGCCTTGTGCCTACGCGCCCACTGTGCCCCGCACTTGTGCGCACTGCACCACAAGCCCGCACGTCCCATCGCGCCTCATGTCCTGCGAGTTGCTACGTACGTCACTCCCGCACGCACTTGCGCGCGCTGCCCAGCATTGCTTGCGCCCATGCTGCAGGGTGCATCATGCTTCCGCGCCCCAGCCAATGCGTCAGCCATGCCTTGTTTCCGCGCTCACCACAAGCGAGCCCACTTGCTGCCAAGACTTGGCACAAGGCCCCCAAGCCAAGCCACGGCAGTCGGCCCCATGACTCACGGTTGTGACAATGGGCCACCATACACAGTACACTAATTGGAAAACTACAACAATAAAGAGAATGGCAAAATGATTACAGTCACTGCAGAAAGCAACTTTTTTCGCATCAATATCAGTCACACAAAGCCAAAGGAGAACTTTTACCTATACAGCAGAGCTTCAGCATCCTAATTGACTATATATACAGTTGGTCGTTGAAACATAGGCAACCACTGAAGATTGTTTACACTTTGTATAAATATACTGCTGAATATATGAATAAATTCTACATCATTTCAGCTATAAAAAAAAAATCAAATATGTTAAAAATACCTTTCGTCATTGTATTGAATGTAATAAACACTAATACCATGCATAAAATTATGTGTAAGCAACAATGAGTTCATCTGGAAAATTGGCATCACCTGTGTTAGATGGCAGCATAATCTCATCATCAGTTGTGAAATGATACCTCTCCCCAATGGCTCTGAGAAGCCGGTACACTTCAAACATGGTGCATCTCTCCTTTGGAGCTGGCAACACAGAGTTACAAGCAACCCTAAGAAATTGGTGGAGTTTACCATCAAAGCCATTTCCAAGCAAGGACTTATCAATAGCATTTTCCAGAGAAGAGTTAGTGGATAGAAGTGTGATCCGCTGCACTAAACTTCCCTTGAAGCTCTCAAGGGCATTAGTTAAATGAGTCGGTCTCTCACCTGTAATCAGTTCCAGGAGAACAACTCCCAGGCTATAAACATCCCCCTTCGGGGTGGCTACCAGCGTCCGTGGATATTCAGGAGCGACATAAACCAAATCTCCAAACTCCCCATTGACAAAAGTACTCAAGTGAGTGTCAACTAGGTTCATAAGCCTTGCAAGGCCAAAATTAGACAACTTCAGTTCAAATCATCATCCAACAGAATGCACTTAGAGCTTATGTTTCTATGTATAATCTGAGGGTTGCAGTTATGATGAAGCCATGCCAGACCTCTAGCTGATCCAATTGCAATTCGGAGCCTCAAATGCCAGTCCATGTGCATGACCTCGTGTTCTGCTGGATGTAGTTTATTGTAGAGTGTCATGTTTTCTAGGTACTCGTACACCAAAAGTCTTTCCTTATTTGCCACACAAAATCCCAAAAGAGGACCCAAGTTGCAGTGTCTAACGCTCCCTAGTGTATTCATCTGAGACACAAATTCTTTCTCCGAGTGCTGAGAGTCTTCCAACCTCTTGATCATTATGAAACAACCACCTGGAAGCATTGCTATGTATATTGCCCCCGTTCTTCCTGTCCCAATGATGTTGTTTCTGCTAAAGCTATTAGTCGCCTTCATAAGATCACTCAACCTCATTTTTGCAGCTGACTTCTCAAATGCTGAAACCTGAGAACAATAAATTTGTCTTCTTTGTTAATAAATGTCAAAACCACATGCAAATTCAGTAATATTCTGAGAGTATATCCAAGAGTAGTATATTAATAATTAAATCCAAAACTACGTGACAGAGGGTAATAAGAGTAATGTATTGAATTGAATGGGATAATAACTTGCCTTGATGCCCTCTGTTCCTTTCATGCTTTTTGCCCATTTGTTGCCTTCAGAGCCATCTTCCTTCTTAACATACACACCACGCATGAAGTAATACAGAAAAATTCCGACAACAAGAGCAGTAAAAGTTACCCCAGCAGCAGCTGCTGCGGCAATGATAACAGCATGAGACTTCTTTGGAACACCCGGGCAGGGATTCGAAGGCTTTCCACAAAGCCCAGGATTGTTGGCATAGTCCTCCGCTGTGAAATTAACATTTGCAAATGAAGGGTCTGGCCCTGTCAATAGATTGCTGGCAACACTAAATGTCTTGATCTGATTAAGTAGACCGAGTTGCAGGGGAATTTTTCCAGTAAATCGATTGTTATTCAGTTTAAGTACATTCAAAAAGGTACAATTTGCAAGACCTGATGGGATTTCACCCGAAAGACTGTTGGATGAGAGATCAAGAGATGTCACGTATTTGAGTTTATTGGAAATATCAGAAGGAAATGACCCAGATAGCTTGTTGCTGGAGAGATCTAAGCCGGTCAGGCTAGTGCACGTTTCAATGCCACGGGGGAACTGACCCTTAAGTCCCATATCTGAGAGGTGGATATTGAGAACTTTGTTCTCATCAGGGTGCCAACAGTCAACGCCAGTGAATTTGCAAATGAAGCCTTCAGTATTGTTGTTGAAATTCCAAGAAGTGGTCAAGTACTTAAAGGGGTCTTCAAGAGAATTCTTAACGGATTTCAAGCACTCACTATCATTCAAAGTGGCATGGCTTAGCCTTACATTACTACTAAACAAAATCACCACCACCACAATCAAGGTATGTGCAAAAACTGTAGCATCTTTACTCATCAACGCCACGTGCGCAGCTTATACAGAAAAGAATAACAATTAATGGAGAGTTTTTACAAACTTGGCGCTAATGCTAAAATAAACCAATTCGAGGATGGGAGAAAGTAGATGAAAGCAAATGATTCAGTGCCACAACTCACTCAACATCAGACGTAAGTTTCAATAACCCAGATAGGAAAATGGTAAATGCACACCTGTGCGTCAGATAAAGATGTTCAAGCATAAAGAATACAAGAATGCTGACTAACAGAAAGGGAGCAATTAAAGAACAAGAAGTTGTTTAACATTACTGAAAATGTGAAGAGCCCTCTGCATTTTACAATTACTTCATTATTTTTCTTTTATATCAATAAATACAAGAATTCTCTAGGGAACATCAGTGAATTTTGTCAAGAAGACTTTGTTACTTCTTTTCTTCCTTTCTCATTTGTTGGTCGCTGTTGCCGTTTTCCATACGATAGAGAAACAAGGGTCCCAAAGCTAAATGAGAGCCGTTTGGTAGCGCGTAAAGAGGAAACAAACTAATAAATAAAATAAAATATTTTTTTTCTTCGCTTTTCATTACATTTCAAAAATATTCATCCTGTTTAGCGTAAAATATGTCATACAAAACTGAAAAGCGTGACAAAATTTGTGATTGGTAAATTGGAATATTGTAGCCGCGGTTATACAGTGTTGAGGCACTTTTATTCATTATTAGAATTTTCATTTTTGCTTTATATTCATTTTAAAACAAAATCGACTTCTTGTCAAAAATAAACACAAGTTGACTTGAAAATGACGTTAGTTCCCACTTTGGTTTCAGTTAATTTTGTCTAAACATTCGCGCTTGCTAACAGCTTGATCATATTACGTTGCGAAAAGGGCACTAATACTTTCTTGGTTTAAATAAACAGTGAATGACATCATCATTTTTTAAAATAGTCATATAAGTCTTTTTTTTTAAGATATACGGACTCTCTTTTTATGTTTAAAAATAGTTGTAAAAATTATTTTTGTTACACATAAATCTTTTTTGTGTTCAGAAATAATCGCAGACTTAGATATTAGTTTGTTTTTTCTATGTGAAACTTGAATAGACTAAATTCTAGATAGAACTAATCGTATGAATCTGAATGAAATATTTTTTTTTTTGGTCTAAATCTATGATAATAAGTATTAAGTTATTTTTTTTAACTTGAAAAGTTTGAAAATCATTATTTTTATATTTGTGCCCTTATAAATATTAAAATTTAAATAAATAATAAGCATATCAATAAATATAATAAGATAATATTTTATCATAATATAAATCATGTTCAAGTATAAATTAGAACATGTTAATTAATTCTATTGTAGTTTATGATGAACTATATGAAAAATATTCATAAAAAATTACAAAGATAGATACTGCTAATTTGAAAAAAATATTAAAAGGTAAAAATAATAATAATCTACTACAATATTATCACAAGTTATGGAGATAAATAATAATGCTAAAATGCTACTCAAAAAGTTTTATTTAAGTAAAGATGAAAATAAATCAATGATATGAGGATATTTTAGAAAATACTTTTAATGATGTTATTGAGAATTTTTTTATTAAGTAAAAAATAAAAAAATAATTGGTTTAATAATTTAGTGATTGAAAATTTTCATTAAGTTGAAAAAACAAACTCAATCAATGGTTTAATTGATTGAAATTAAGTTAATTAAGCCATTCAATTAAAAAAAACATACGCCTCCTTATATAAACCCTAAAATTTGTCATAAAGAGATTTGTGTGACCCTTTTTAAAGAACATGAAAATCTTTGTGACCATTTCAAACAGAGTATGTTGGCATTCTTTTCTCCAGTACTTTATATAATTTCCTCCCAAAAAAATACGGCATTTTATTATATTTCATTTCTCAAATTTATGGCTGCAACTTTAGACATCAAAATGCTATTCCATAAAGCAATAATACTAATAAAATGAGTGCGTTCACAAAGTCCATGTATGTTAAATGAGAATCATTCACAGGCTACACGCACAACCTGCTTGCCGACATTTTTGCCAGAAAATAACCCAACAAAAGCAGCAGGAGCATTTTCCAAACCTTCGTTCATGTCTTCGATGTAAACAATCTTCCCTTGTTTGTAATTGCTGATAACAAAGTCTAAGAAACGTGGGTACAGATGTAAATAATCACTTTGTAAGAATCCTTTAATTGTGATCCGCTTTGTCACAAGATTAAACAAGTTATGAATGCCCTGGGGATCACGGTAGCTATGCAGAGATACCATTCCGCAAACTGCAATTCGCCCATGATCCCTCATGTTGAGCAATGCTGAGTCAAGCATTTCACCACCCACATTATCAAAGTAGATGTCAATGCCTCGGGGGAAGCATCTGGTTACAAGGTAAGGAATAAGCAGGTTAAAAAAAAAAAGGCCTACAAGAAAAGGTGTGTAACTTATGCGTGTGTGTGTGTGTGTGTTCCCTAATTGCTACTGAAATTCACAACAAAGTTGCCATTTATTATATCTTCGAGATTAGGAAGCTGAGTTTCACACAAACAAAAAACGAACAGTCTCTAGTTCTTAATTATTTGTGAGTTCATTGAATATGTTACTGACCTTTTCAAAGCCGCATCCAAGTCTGTTTCATCATGGTAGTTAAAAGCTCCATCAAATCCAAGCTTATTCTTCAAAAGATCAACCTGATATACCACACAGATGACTTTTTTATGCAATTAAATTCATATTAATTTACCATCAAGAGTCACTCAATATTCCAAACAAACTGTTGTATACCATCTAAGATAAATGTTATATTCATCCATAAAAAACTTACCTTTCGACTGCTTCCAGCACTTCCAACTACATAGCAACCATGCAACTTAGCGAGTTGGCCAACAAGTTGACCGACAGCTCCTGAAGCTGCAGAGACAAAAACATACTCCCCACTTTTAGGGGAGCAAACCTCATGAAATCCAGCATAAGCAGTAAAACCCGGCATACCTGTCAAAATTTCTGTTTCAGTAACTATCTCAAATAGTATTCAATACTTGGTTAATATATTATAAAGTGAAACAAAAAGAAAGGACCTAGGTACATAGGTTATGAAGCACTTGTTGAATTCCAGCTCTGAGAAAAGACAGCATGCAAACTAAGAGGAAAATCAAGCAACTTATGCAAGTAATGAATTCAGAAAGAATGAAACAAGCTATAGTGGAATTGAATGACCAAAATGGCACAAAAGGATATTGAAGCTGTATTCATATGTCAACTTATATTCCTATCTATTTTAAATCTATGAAAGAAGAACACCAAGAAGTAATTGACAAAAGAATTAAAAAAAAAAAACCACAAGGAACATATACGTTCGATTTTTATATAAAACCATTCCTACATATTTCAAATATACGAAAGAAGAACACCAAGAAGTAATTAAGACAAGGGAAAAAAAAAACGCAAGGAACAAGAACATGTATGTTTGATAGTTTAACTTGTTTATATATGTGTACAAGATCATACTTTCACTAGTTCAATACATTTGCTCATATAGTATTAGTATTCGGGACAAAGGCAAGAGCAGCTCTCACAACAATTTTGTCTCTTAGAACTACACAGCCAAGTTCTTGCAAAGTACTAAAAGTTAGCAGTTATATCTTATTACATCTTGTTTAGGTGAAGCACTCCAATAGTTCAAAAGAAAGTTATTATGTCAGCAAAAATGTTTATGTTAGAGAATCCAAGAAGAGCGATAGTAATAACTATAAAGAAGAGAAAACTATCATAAACAAGTGTGAGAGACACCTAGTTATGAACACAAAAAATGTCATACCAAGAAGTCCCACATGGTATGATAGAGGAATACGATCATCTGGCTGAATTTTTCTAAGCTGCTCTGTTTTCCTAATCAAGCTGTATTCTTCCCAACCAGTTAACCCTGCAACTAAATCGCCCGGCTTGAAATTCGGGTTATCAGAATCCACGACTTTTGACACACCAAATCCTTCAATGGGCTTCATCAAGGTTGTCACCACAGAAGACATAAAGCACAAATCTTAGTCACTGATACAAGGATAGATTGTAGGGACATATTGATGAACGAAAATTAGCATGATTTCAATAATTTTTAAATTTATAGAAAACATCTATAAGGACTCTCAAGACACCCTAAATTAATTAGAAAAATTTCTGTGGACAATATATGGTATTCTTAGCGTAAAATCGTCTTTAAATTAACTGAAAATGCAGAAGATATTCTAAACTACTACAGCTAGCAGACAGTTTCATAAGCATAAATTAAACTAAAATAACCATACTGGGCATCCAAAATATATCAAATCTGAAGTGAATTGGCTGGGCGATTGAAAAGATGGATACCTGACCAGGAACAAAAGGGGGAATGTAGCTAGAAGTAAAGGAGCTGCGCATGCGGCCTCTCATATAAGGATCACAAGATAGATAAAGGTTCTTAACCAAAAATGCACCTGAGTCGGACCCTTTTGGTGCCTTGAGTTGTATTCTGCTAATCTTGATTTCCATATCTGTCTCTTTGGGTGCTCCCTCTATGTACCCTTTGAATATCACCTGCTTGTTCTCTACTTGTTCCATTATAACTAGTACAGCGAGCACCACTCACTTTTTCAGCAAAGTAACGAAGTTTCAATATCAAATTGTCGGCTTACAAACTTTGCAAACACTAACAAAATGCTCGCTTCTTCTATTATTTTACTCGGGCCCAAGCTCAAGTGCTCAGCTAGCTATAGATATGGTGTTCAGACAAAAAAAAAAAAAAAAGAAGAAGAAGCTCTCAACTAACTTTCCCCCTACTTAATAGCTGACCACGTGGTCATCGTTAAGCCCAACGAACTAACCTACCCTATCCGTTTCCGTTTCCCACGTTTTTTTTGTTAATTGGTTACCTATCTTTATCGCCCGATGAAATGTTCACCATACGACATGTCCGACCATTCATTTTTCTTACTGGCGATTTCTCTCCGTCAAAGGAATATTTTGTTGGACGCAATGTCGTCTTTTTTCATTTTCTCAAAGACGACGTGTAGTTAACTTTTTACCCCGGAGTTAAAAGTTAGACGATAAATCATTTGTTGAATATGTTTATGGACGACATGTCTTATTTTATTCTTGTTATAGACGACTTGTGGCTTTTGGGTATCTTAAGAACGGGCGCACTGCGCAACGCCTCTTGAAATCTCAATTAGACATGCTGATGAGCCCGGTCAGGCGGTCACAGTTGTTCCGTTCTCCAATTGACTGCGTACTACTCAGTAAACTAGAAAACAATTCGTCGCTACATCACAATGACTACGCATTTTATATCGTAATCTGAAAACTCATAAAGAAAACAGTTTGCAAAATGGCAATTAAAGTGAGAAATTTCAATTCAATTAAAATTAGAGATGAGTTGCTAGACTGCTACGAATTTATAAAACTTACTGGAATCAGTCAACTATTTTAACAAACAAGCCGCCAATGAAGCGGCCAAACCACCCCCCCAAAAAAAAAAAAACATAAATAATAGGCATTGGCTCCGCGACCATATCTCATTCCTTCCATATCAGGCCTTGGGGACTTGACCTCAGTAAAAATGGCCGCTCAACAAATAAGCTTGATGTATTTGCAATTTCTGTACACTTGCACTTCTAAATTCGGTCCCCAAGCGATTACAACTGACACAAAACTTCCCCAGACAAACTGATGACACGCTAAAAATTGGCACCAGGTAAACTGAGCGAATATTTTATGAACATAAATCAAACTTAATCATAAACGGGCAACCCAGTTGCTTGCTATTGACAAGAAAGATACTTTGTAGAAATGGAATCGATCCCTTAAGTAAAGCACAAATCAACCTCTTGCAGTCATCACTATTTGCGCATTATTTTCTGAGGGTATTATCTTTTTCATTTTAAGGACTATGCAAATTCCGTAATTGGTCAACCACATCAAAGGAACTGCTTAGACGTTGGTAATCAGACCGAGGAAGAACATTTCCCGGGATCTGCGCAGAGTCATTGGGTTTATGATCCTCTCTTTTTGTTTTGGCTGAAAAACAGTGTCGCACACGGATGCGATGATTTCTTGTCTCAGTAGAATACCTGCCACGAACCTTAAGCACCAGTATAACTTCCTGGTCTCTTGTGTCTTCACACCACCAGTTTTGCGGGACCCCATCAACAAACTCCTCAAGGGTCTGAAAGTCCTCGTGATGAACTGACATTTCTGCTATGCGATCTGGTTTGATCATGCCAGTAGCAGGTGTGACCTAGTTCAAACAAATAATCCAAATAGATGAAACTAATCACAAAACTAGATTCTGTAAATCTGAAAGCAATGGAACAAAAAATCACAGCTCTTAGTTCATTAGTTTTGTCAAAACGCTAATTAATGACCGAAGTACTAAAAAGCGGGGAGAGAGGGAGGGGGGGGGGGGGGGGGGGGGAAGGTCCAGCTACCTATGAGTTTAAAAAATGAAAGTCGACTTCTTACTGTCAGTCAGAGTGCAAGACAAAGGCACACTCAAGGGGCCACTTTTTCCTTTAGAGAAACATTCTACACGGGGTGGAGGAGTAAATCTCCAGGTAAGCCAAGATCAAACTTCAATTATTAATAGGAGATTTGACTATAGATGGTTTTTTTCATCTTTAACTGTACTGTAGTCACCGAGAACTCAGAAATTTCGCTTATAACTGCAATAATTTTGATTTGGGAATTTTGATTGATAATTGAGAGTATTGCTGCAAACGAAAATTAAAATGAAAAACAATTAAAATCAAAGAGCTGGGTCCAAACTTTATCAAAGTTTTAAAAGGCTAATTGCCATTTTATCAGAATGAAAAAGCAACTAACAAAATAAAGATCAAAACAATTGGGCCATTTTGACTTTATTTCACAATATATAAAATTACATTTTCATCCTATATATAAAGTTTACAAATTAATTGTGCAGGGATCAAATCAGTATTTTTATACCTAATTTTTAATATTTCCTTTAGAAATTTAAAATTTTTTGCCATGGCCCCCTCTAGTCTTAAGCACCCTCTGCAGGGATCAAATCAGTATTTTTATACCTAATTTTTAATATTTCCTTTAGAAATTTAAAATTTTTTGCCATGGCCCCCTCTAGTCTTAAGCACCCTCCGCCACTGATCCTACAACTATTTCAAAGCAGACATGTACAAATAATTTCGAACACATGAATCAACATATCTGCTTGTGTATCAAGGTTCCAATATCATGCCTAACAAGCCTTGAGAGTTGAAACAGCAGGCTCACTATAACCAAGCCCAGTGACACAAAGGTTCAAACTGATAACTTCTTGAATCCATCATCATTATCATTAATATGTATCCGATCATGTACAAAGGTTCTATGGATTAGGTAGAACCCAATTATGGCAGCATTTTGTAATCCAACTATTAACAATTGGTGAACGGCAATTCTTAATTCAATCGAAAGCCAACTCAAAGTATTTCTATTTGTCCAAAGCAAAAGAACTCACCTCGAGCCATCTTGGAAAGCCAAAGGAACCTCTAGGATGACGATCTGATGCTCGTCCATCATCCTTGACAGTGGACTGACCTTCACAATTTATTTGATAAAAAGCATCATTTTTCTCACATTTATTTGTGACACGCAAAATGGAAGTATCCTGGTTTTGAATAATTATGTTGTTTGTACTGACAACAGTTTCTGGAATCTCGCATAAGTCTTCAAGAATAATTTTTATCTTCTCATTTGATCCCATTATATCTCCAAACTCTTGTCTCCTCACTGACTCATCAACTCGAGCAATATCAACACTAAAAATACAACGGACAGGCTTGTGATCACTGTCTGTTACATCCAAGCAAGCCTCATACCTAATCAAATGGAGATGTCAAGCTTTACACAAAATCAGAAAGTGAAAATGATGGGAGAGAAAACATAATGCGCACATGTTTATACAAGTGTCAGTACAAGGGTGATACTTTTAGACGACACATAAAAATGCTGGAAGCCAACACGAATTAGTCAGTTTCAAATAGCTTTCACTGTCTTCAAGTTGAAGAGTTGGGCTGTTAATCATAATAATCAAACAGGTCAAGCCCAAGTTGACATGTCTAACCCAAAATAAAACCATAATAGCCTGATTAATTAGTTGAATCATACAAAGCCATTACATATTCAAGCCACTATGTTATCATCTCGTGTGTGTGTGTGTATGATTTGGAGGGGAAAAAGGGGAGAGAACCAATGATAGAATATTTTAAAAAAACAATAATGTCATAGAATATTTTAAATTTACAACATAGTATGTTTCATCAAACGTTCAAGTATTGTCAAATTAATATATGAGATTATGACTTACTTGAGTCATTTTCAAGTCAATTAATTTGGAGTTGTTAACATGGAATGACATGTTTTTAAATGGATTACATGTTATATATAGGCTTCTAATCAATTAATTACCCAGTTCATAATCAATTTGATAATTATCCAAATACTCAGGCTTGATAGACCTAACATGATATACCAATACAAATGCCACCCGAGGCTTGTGTTCTTGATTAGATGGATAGATATAGAATGGAACAAGGCGATTAGATTGATTTGCTAAGTGCTATCAAGGACTATATATACATATACATACATATATATACTATCCTTTTTGAATAAGGGACTCCTGCATTGAGTTATAATGCCGGTCATTTATTTTATGCAAATAGGCCCTACATTAAGAGCTTTTTTATTCTAAAAAATTAAAAGAAAGCAAAAGCCATGAAGAAGGGGGCAAACTTAAAATCAAATGCTTAGAATTTGAGAGCTTTCACACAATTGAAGGAGAATCACGATTGAAAATAGGAATGAAATTTTAAATATCACAATTACTAGAAACTACAAAGATTAAAGCCCAGGAAAAACTGAATCACCGTTTGAGATTTTCCAGACACCAGAGCTTCACCGTGTTTACTTATGGTGATTAAATGTATATATATTGCTAGCTGATTAAGTTTATTTAATTCAATTAATTCATTATTTTGGTAATGATTTCAAATGATTCCAATTGCTATGCAAGTCTGTTATCTGTTGTATTATTATGTGCATTAGTAACTCTATAATGAAAGGAAATATCAGTGTATTTAATTCAGTTAATTCATATTGGTATCTAGTTCTTGCAGCTTCTAGTAATTGTGATTTTTTAATTTTGATTCCTTTTCTTAGATCACGATCCTTTCTCAATTGAGCAAAATGTCACGGAATGAGTTTGATGCGCAGCAACCCGTGAGGCACTTAGACAACTTTCAAACACAAAGTCGATAAGTAAGCCTTAGAGAGTTTCTCAACCTAGCTAAGTGAAAATGCTTAAAAGCAAAGCTAGTGAGAAGAGAGAGCAATATAGCCAATTGAGAAATTTTATTGCTCAAAAAGAACTTTTACAAGAGCGAGCTTTACAATTGCTTGTTGGTGGGTGATGGCTCAAATGCTAAGTGCCTTCCCCTATTTATAGATGTGGGTGGAGCATTGTAAAGGCTCATTTACAAGTTGGCAAGTTGCACAAGTAGGCAAGTTGCACAAGTGGGTTATTTACAAGAAGGGTGTAGAGAATTCTAGAAAATGGGTCAAGCAAGCAAACCTTGGTGAATCTTGGCCCGTTGGGCTTTGATGACTTGGCGCGCGGGCAATGATTAGGCGACGACTAGGCGCTCGGGCGATGACTTGGCGCTCGGGATTGAGATGCGGGCTTTATCACGGGCCGGCAAGTGTGTGCGAGAAAGCCCGGCGCTAAACACACCCACCGTTTGCGTATGTCTAGCCGTTGGGTGGATTGTTGCGGAGTGTGGTGGTGCGTGCGCCAAATTAGCCTTTACTCGTGGTTGGTGCGGGCGGCCTGTGACAATCCTCTCCCACCTATGCTCGTGGCGTTCTCGTCGCGTTGTCGTGCTTGTATTTCTGGACGTGTTCCGCGAATTGCCATAGGTCATCTTCACGTTCCCATGTAGCTTCGCTGTCGGGGAGGTGTCTCCACTTCACCAAGTATTCGTTGTAAGGCGGCACGCCTCTCCTTCGAATGACTCGGTTGGTAATGATGTAGTCCACATCTTTGTCGAATGCGGTGACTACGGCCGTTGGGGCTCTCCTTGATTCTCCGCGGCTTGGGTCTCCTTCGTCGCCATGGTATGGGTTGAGTAGGCTCACATGGAAGACCGGGTGGATTTTGAGCCTTGGCGGAAGTTGAAGTTGGTACTAGACGTTGCCCACACGTCGTAGCACTTGCAAAGGCCCTTCATAGCGCCTCACTAGCCCTTTGTGGACTTTCCGCAAAGTCTTTAACTGTTGAGTCAGCAACTTGATTTGACGTGGCGTCTCCGAGTGTCGGCCCATTTCTTCATCTTGCGTGTGACTTTGTCAAGGTATGCTCGCGTGATGTCCGCTTCCTCATGCCACTCGCGAGCGATCTTGTGAGCCGCAGGGTTTTTCCCTCCATATGTCGAAGCTATATCGTTGGGAGTCATGAGTTGAAATCCCATGATGATCTGGAACGGACTCTTTCCCGTAGCCTCGCTCCGCTGCAAGTTATACGAGAATTGGGCAACATCTAGCAACTTCGCCCAATCTCGCTGATGAGCGCTCACATAATGCCGTAGATACATCTCAAGTAAGGCATTGATGCGCTCGGTTTGCCCGTCGGTTTGTGGGTGGAAGCTCGTTGAGAACTTGAGGTCGGTGCCAAGCATCTTGAAGAGCTCCATCCAAAATTTACCGGTGAAGCGAGAGTCTCGATCGCTCACGATGCTCCTCGAGATTCCCCATAGCTTCACGATATGTTTGATGAAAAGACGGGCGGCTTCGTCGGCCTTGTAATCGGCGGGTGCAGCAATAAAGGTTGCATACTTACTATGTCGGTCTACCACGACCATGATGCTCCCGCACCCTTCGGACTTCGGCAAAGTTGTGATGAAGTCCATTGTGACGCTCTCCCATAGCCTTGATGCGGGTGGTAGTGGCTCCAACAATCCCGCCGGTAGTTGGCGATCCGTCTTATCTTGTTGGCGCACAAAACCAGTCCGCACATACGCCTCAATGTCATCTCTCATATGTGGCAAAAAATACGAGGCTTGGACGAGTGCGGTAGTGCGCTCCATTCCGGGGTGACCAGCCCACTTTGAGTCGTGGCACTCTTTGATGACTTCCCTCCGTAAATTTTCCCACCGAGGCACGAAGAGACGGTCGCCCTTGGTGAGGAGGATGCCTTCTTCTTGCCAAAGTCGCCTTGTCTTGCCTTCGAGAACTCTCTCCAACAAGTCCTTTGCTAGCGGATCCTACTGGAGGCCTTCTTTGATGCGCTGATAAGATCAGACCTTGGCTGGCTTGTACTAAGTGTTGCCAATTTTGTTTTGCGGCATAGAACATCCACAACAACGTTGGCTTTACCGGGCTTGAGTACTCAAGCCGGTAGTCGAACTCCGCAAGGAAATCTTGCCACCTTGCTTGCTTGGGACTCTAACTTCTTTTGAGTTTGAAAGTAGCTTTTAACTACATTGTCCGTTAGGATTACGAAGTGTGAGCCAAGCAAGTAGTATCGCCACACACGTAGGCAATGGATAATAGCCGTCATCTCCTTTTCTTGCACGGTGTAGCGGTGTTCCGTATCATTTAGCTTTCGACTCTCTAACGCTATTGGGTGGCCTTCTTGCATGAGTACCCCGCCGATGGCGAAGTCGGAGGCATCTGAGTGGACCTCGAAAGGCTTGGTGTGGTCCGGAAGAATGAACACGGACTCCTCGGAGACGGCCTTCTTCAAGTCTTCGAAGGCGTGTTGGCATTCCTCGGACCAATGCCATGCCCGATTCTTCTTGAATAAGTCGGTCAAGGGTGCCGCTCTTGCCGAGTAGTCTTTAATGAAGCAGCGGTAGTAGTTCACCAACCCGAGGAATAATCGAAGCTCGAGCACTTTGGTGGGTGGCTCCCATTCGAGGATGGCATTCACCTTTGCATTCTTCATCATCAACTTCCCATCCGCTATTTTGTGGCCAAGGAACTTCACCTCTCGTTGAGCAAACGAACACTTCTCGACCTTGAGATAGAGCTCGTTCTCTCGTAGTACTTGGAGGATTTGCCGCAAGATTTGCCGCAAGTGTTGGGCATGCTCCTCAAGCGTGGTGCTGTACACCACAATGTCATCTAAGTACACGATAACAAAGCGGTCGAGAAAAGGTTGGAGCACCTTATTCATAAGCGTGCTAAATGTGGCCGGCGCGTTAGCGAGGCCGAATGGCATGACAAGGAATTCATACGACCCGTACCTTGTGACGCATGCCGTTTTTTGCTCATCTCCCTTGGCTATACACACTTAGTAGTATCGGGACCGTAGGTCGAGTTTGGTGAAGTACCGCACCTTGCCAAGTTGATCGAACAAGTCCGCGATCAAGGGGATCAAGTACTTGTTCTTGATAGTGATCTTGTTGAGCGCGCAGTAGTCGATGCACATCCGCAACGAGCCATCCTTCTTCTTTTAGAACAGCACGGGTGCACCGAATGGGGCCTTCAATGGGCGGATGTAGCCGGCATCCAGCAAGTCCGCGAGTTGTCTCCGCAACTCTTCGAGCTCGGGTGGCCCCATGCAGTAGGGCACCAAGGCTGGTGGCTTCGCACCTTGCTCCAACTCAATGGCGTGATCAACTTCCCGCCTTGGTGGGAGCTTCTTCGGAAGTTGCGGAGGCATGACGTCTTCAAACTCACCGAGGACTCCGTGGATGAGTAGTGGGACTTGGCTAGGTGAGTCTCCACGTCCTTCCCCCTCGTTGAGCTCTCGGATGGAAACCAAGAAGTTCGGGTCCTTCGCAAAGGCCTTCTTGAATTGTATGGCCGAGAGTGTCTTGTCCGCGGTCTTGGCTCGCTCCGCAAACGCCGTGCACGCCCTACTCCCATCGACGATGCTTAGGGAGTTGGTGGCCGGTAGTGGGAAGGCATGGACTTGGTCGAAGAACTCCATGCCAAGGACCATCTTGAAGTCATCCATGGGCACGATGGAAAAGTCGAGTTTTCCGCTCCACGACCCAATCGTCATGTGCACGGCTTGGGCGGTGCCCGCGATAGGCTTAGCGGGTGAGTTTACCGCCTTCATTGTGCCTCCTTCCTTCGTGGCCCTAAGGCCTAGGCATTTGGCCTCTTCTTCCAACATGAAGTTGTGCGTTGCGCTTGGACGGGTTGGTCGCTAACGGTCGCGCTCACGTACATGAGACTATTCTTTGTGCGTGTTGATGGATGACTCTTGAGCGTGCCAAGACGTTGGAGAGAATCCATGCTGGGTCGGGGTTCTTCCGTGATGGCTGAAGTGTTGGCCTTGAGGTGTGCAGCGAGGGCATTCAGGGACTTCTTTTCCGGACAATCACGGACCCAATGTGGGCCGTTGCAAATGAAGCATGGGCTGCGGGGCTTGACTTGCTCCTTCTCCTCCTCATTCTTGCCTTGCCCGCCTTTGCCACTTGGGGGTTTTTTCTGCCCCCAATCCTTCCAGTTGTTGCTTTTGTCCTTCCGGCCCTCTCCCCCACCTTTGCCTTGGTTAGGCTTCTTGTCTTTGGCTTGGGTGGAGTAGTCGGCAAGTGATTCCGCAATGGCAATGGCGTCGTCAAGAGTTTGCGCGCCACACCGGTCAATCACCGCCTTGGCCCAATCCTTGAAGCCATCTTGGAAGTAGAAGAGAGAGTCCTTGTCGGACATGTCGGAGATCTCGAGCATAAGGGTGACGAACTCGTTGATGTGGTCGTGAACGCTACCCGTTTACTTGAGCCGACGAAGGCGTTCTCTTGCCTCTTTCTCGACATTGCTTGGGGCAAAGTGCTTCCGAAGTTCGTGCTGGAAGTCAGCCCATGTGTTGATGGCGCAAATGCCTTTGCCCATATCGCCATGTTTCCGCCGCCACCATAATTGTGCGGCACCTCGAAGGTATGTGGGTGTCGTGCCCACCTTTGATGCCTCATCGCGAACAACGATGGCATCGAAGTATTGATGGAGCCTAATGAGGAAGTTGTCCACAATGGTGGCGTTGCGCGCACCATCGTAGGTGTCGGGCTTCGGCACATCTATACGACGGGCCTCGCTTGTGCTTGCCGAGGCCGGGCTAGCGAAGATGGTCCGCTTGTGCCAAGCCCAATCCGAGCGAACTTCATCAATCTCTGTATGAACCGCTCGCAGCTCATCTTGCACGAAGCTGCGAAGTTTCAGCAACTTGTCATGGAACACTCAAAATTTCGCCCGAAGTGTGTCCGCTTGGTCTTGCATGAGGGCCTTGGTGGCGACCGAGAATTCGCCATACTCGCCCTCAAGGCCACTCACCCTCTCCTCCAACGATTCGAGGATGTCTTGAGTGATGGACATCGAGACCTCGAGTGTGGTGACGCGATGCCCCAAAGCATCAACGGATGTGGCCTTAGACTTGCCGCGGTGCCTTACTCGTCCACGTCCACGTCCTTCCTCACGACCACGGGTTGGTTCCGGTGGAACATCCACACCGACAACGCCCTCTTGTGAAGTGCTTGGTAAATTGGCCATTACTTTGTGAGCTAGTTGCGTGGGTGCAAACCGTAGCTCTGATACAACTTGTCACGGTATGAGTTTGATGCGCAACAACCCGTGCGGCACTTAGACAACTTTCAAGTACAAAGTCGCTAAGTAAGCCTTAGAGAGTTTCTTAAACTAGCTAAGTGAAAATGCTTAAGAGCAAAGCTAGTGAGAAGGGAGAGCAATATAGCTAATTAAGAGATTTTATTACTCAAGAGACTTAAGAGAGAGCTTTACAATTGCTTGTTGGTGGGTGATGGCTCAAATGCTAAGTGTCTTCCCCTATTTATAGATGTGGGTGGAGCATTGTAGAGGCTCATTTACAAGTTGGCAAGTTGCACAAGTGGGTAAGTTGCACAAGTGGCTTATCTACAAAAAGGGTGTGCGAGGAGGCCAGGCACTAAACGCACCCACCGTTTGCGTATGTCTAGCCGTTGGGTGGATTGTTGCGGAATGTGGCTGTGCGCGCACCAAATTAGCCTTCACTCGTGGTTGGTGCGGGCGGCGCGTGACAAAAAGCTCTCAAATGCTAAATTTACTCTTTTTTTTTCTTTAAATAAAAAAGTCTGTTATAGCATACACTTTCTTTTAATTTTTTAAAATAAAAAAAGTTCTTAACATAGGGCCTATTTGCATAAAATAAATAACTTTAAAACAAAAATATAAGGTGGCATCCAACGGCCACAAAAGTTTTCCCGCAATATAATCCAACGTAGGAATCCATATGAGAAAGGGATGTGTATATATGTATAGTAATTTCCCAATAAGAGATTCCTTACTTTCTTCAATACAGTGTATTATGTCATGAAATGCATTGAAATTTGTGTTTCATTATCTTTTATGCTGTCCTTTACCATATTAAAGTAAGGGAACCCTACTAAAAAGTAGAAAAACACAAATTTCAATACACTGCATTGGAGTTTTTCTTGTCTTTTAACTGGCCTCTTACTATAATAAAGTAAGAGATCTTTTATGGGGGACAGAGAAATGAAAACATCATCATTTAACAAAGTGAGAATATCACTAAAATACGAAAAAAAGAGTCTTTAATGTATTAAAATAAGTGTCTAAAGTGAGGATGTTTTCACTGGAGAATGACTATATACACACATGCATAAAAGATACCCATATTTGTCCATGCAAGCAAGACCATCTCCTCTATGCATGCCAAAAAGCAGCCCTTTAATGCTTTAGTTACCATCCTAACCTTAGGTTATTTCATTAACGGATATTATTTACTAATGGAGTGCACCAAACAGCTATCAATACGTAATCAAACTATTCTTGAGGCCACATGAGAGAAAATGTAAAAAATAGGCGCAAAAAGTTATTTTAGGCAATATGCATAATTTATAAACATCAGTTGATGCCAATACTATTTACTAATGGAGTGCATCAAACAGCTATCAATGCCTAATCAAACCATTCTTGAAGCTACATGAGAAAAAAATGTGAAAAATAGGCTCAAAAAGTTATTTTAGGCAATATGCATAATTTATAAACATCAGTTGATCCGGTAAATGGCAAAAAAAAGACAATACCACAAAAACTTACTGTGATATCGAAGCCACAACAGGGCACTCTAAACTGCATTCAGATGCTAAAGCTGACCGACTATCACGATATAGAATTCTGTCACACCAGGCAGGAACACGCTTCTTTTCACCAGAATCATAACCTGTGCATATAAAGTTGACCCAGTAGTCTAGAAAGTATCCGGCAAATCTAGTAATAGTGATTAACTAGCCAACATAAATCACATAAAAACCAAATAACCCTAAGAACTTCATTAAACAACTAAGAGAACTAATATTAATTAATTTTATGCTAAAGGGTACCTGCTAAACCAGCTAGGTGTTTTTCAAACTTGTATGTAGGGGGGAATTTAATATCTGCTTCTCGCATTCCCTGAAAGACATTGCCAGCCTCCATTTCAGCTCGAAGCTGATCTCTTTCTCTGAGCCAATCAAAGCATCGTTGAGAAATAAAATCTCTTGCTTCATCATAAGTGATACCATCAAGTCGATAATTAAAGTCGCCAAGAAATATGACCATGTCTGCCTCAGATAATTCGGGCACTCCTTCAACAGTAAGGCCGCTCAAAGGCTGTACAATTATAAACTATTTATCAGACCAAGTGAAATATACTGAATCAAGTAACCAGGAACTATGAGATCGAGGTAGCAAACTATATCCATCAAAGAAAATTCGTACATTTGTACTGCGAAGCATTTGAACAACAGATGAAGCCCCAGCTGCAACATAAAGGACCAATGGCAAGCCAGATCTATAAACAAGCCATAATAAATACATTGAGCATGCAAGCACGCAAGACAATAACAGGTATGGCATCGTACCAGCTGCAGCACCGCAAAGATTTGATGGTCGGCAAAACGTCATTGTCCGATATACGTGATCAAAGTCAGCATTACGACGATTAACAGCTTCTAAATGTGCAGCAAAATGACAATTGACGAAGCACATTATTCGATCATACACTCTAACTCTCAAACCAACAGCTCCCTGGGTGGACAACCAGCAAGCCATGTCAATAATGAAAACGAAAACAAACAAAAATCACAGCAGTCAATAGATAATATGTATTGCCTGGACAGAACCATTTGCATGCTAGACCATGGGCCCATAAATACAAATAGTATTATGTATTCTACAAGCAGATCTTGATAATTTTCATAACCTCTCATTATTCATAATAATTCAAACGGCCAACTTAAAATTTTACAGTGCACATTAACAATTCTCAATCTGAATAACATAGCAACGTTCCAAATTGCCACTCTCACCATCCAAAGTTATTTGGCTACCTTTCCAGTTTGGAATGTCTTGAAATACCCACTTTGATATGTCAAAGCATCAGTTATAGTCATGTATAAGTTTATCAATCTAAGAAGTCCCTATTATTTGAATAGAGCTTGCACAACCGCTTTAAAAGTTTTGATGTGAGTAATTTGAAAAGTATACATGTTACGGTCCATATGCAAGAAACACACATGATAAAAGGGAAACAATTATTGCAGATGGAGGGAAAACATGAGATTACTTGTCATTATGCTAAATTATCAAATATTATTAATATTTTAAGATATATATATATATATATATATAAATGAGTGTGTGTGTGTGTGTGTGTGTGGTTAAAACCAATGTCGCCACAATTCATTCACAAATGAGATGTAATGTTTTTTCATCTTCAAAACAATTTTCAATTTCACCCAAAAAATGGGGAACAAAAACCACCAATGGCATGGATCTGTTTCAGAAATTTTGATATAATTTTTGAACAATTGGTTTATGAACTTTAAATGGTTGAGATAAATACTTAACACACAAAACTAATGCATCACACAAATGCACATGTTGTACACAATTTGGAGCTTTCAAAATGTTTTGATTTAATGGTCTACAATCTGAGACACAAATTTTATTCCTAGGCATAGTTTTCTCGAAAAAATTGCACTTCAGCAGTGTGAATACAAACAAGATTTTACATCCATGAAAGCAAACTGCCAGACTGATACGATTTCTAACCATCATACAGAGAAAGACAACTGAAACATAACCTTTGACATACCTTATTACCAATTGCACGTCCAAATCCACATGGAACTGCTGCAACGTCAACATCCCCGACATAGTCTTTTAGATTCTTTCTAACCCTAAATGACAAATCTTCACACATTAAAGATGACATGTACAACCAGAATAGAGAACAAAAAGTTCAGCAGAAATGTAACTTGAGCTATAACCAAAAAAATCATAAACATAATAAGGGAGCATGGACATAATGTGGAAATTCAATCAGCCATAGGTTTAAATGTATTTGAGGGCACCATTAAAAGAAAGGGGTAAAAAGTTCAAGCTAAGAGTTCCAAATTGATGGATGAATGATAGAAGCATTCCAGATAGCCTCATCTAAAATTGATACCTCATAATAATTTGAATCACATACATAATAACTTTAGGAAATCATGCAATTTATAAACCACTATCCAGATATTATTCAAATAGCAATCATAAGAGGTTATACATCCACACTATTGAAAGCTAACTCAAGCTTACCAAGATCTTCGAATAATGTAAACTTACCACACTGCTATAAGTAATCCTGCCAGCTGCCTGGATCCAACACGTTCAAACGTTGATCCGTCATCCAATGTTTTTCCAATCGTATCCAGCCACCAATGTCCAACAGCACTCCCCTCAAGACCAACCTGTAGTTACAAGGGATTAAAAAAATGTTAGGAAAATGTTAAATCATATGAAATAATTCTAAAACAGAAAACATTGACAGCACATTCAAAAAGCATTCATCAATCATATTTTGATTTTAATTAGTATAAGAAAGAAGTTCCCAGTACATTGGCATAAAGACAAACTTATCAGCAAAATTTAGAACCGTGATTACTTGCACGTAAAAGTAATAATTCAGAAGTTGCAAAACAAACCAAATCAAAGATTTATAAACTGCCCATGCCTCAAAATGAAGCATGAATCTATATGGCCTCTTATCATACTTCAGAAGAAAGTTTAGTGAAGCAGATATCTTACAGTTTCTTTCGCAGCAGACATAGCCAGAAAACCAGCACCCATTTCAACTTCTTGCAATCCAATAACGACAATGCCAACATCAGAAGCTGCAGAGCCCAGCCAGGATATAAGAGCATCACGAGAAGCCCTTCCCTGTCCAACATTCCATGTGCCAGCCAATATTTTCAAATTTTCCATTCTTGTATATAGAAACTCCTTCCCCCCCAACTCTTTACACAGTAGGCTGTCAAGAGGTCCAGGAGATGTGACATTCCACCCACGTATACCCCCATGATTAGCCAAGGTGAAAATATAACCTGCCCCAACAGCCATTTTTATCACTGGACTACTGTGAGCTACCCATCCTCCAAGCAGATTACCCTCAAGGTCCAATACTTGGACAATTCCATTAATGTAACCAACCCATATCCGTGACCCAAATGTACATAAGCATTGAACAGCAAAAGGAAGATGCTGAAAATCTTGCAAACGATTTCCATGTGGATCCCACTGCACAAGTAACCCATTTGCACCTCCAGTCCAAATCATTCCATCAATTGATGTGGTAAGTGCCTCAGTTCTCCGATTATCATCTCCAAAGCCCCCCTTCGCAGCAACTCGACGAACAGCATCAGCTGCTCCCATTATGGCATTACGTGAACGCTGGAAAAAACCATAAGAACTCTGTGTTTTATCTTTCTTTGAACTTGTAACAATCTTCGTCTTAAACTCATCTTCCATTGCAAAATCTGGTAATAATGATATATCAACCCGATTCTCGATCTGACCATCTATATTAAATACTTTCAGTAACTCCCTTGTACGAGCATCCCTGCAGTTTGAAAACTCTTAACAAAAATCAGCCAAAATTACATTCAATAATTCCCCTGCATATACATTCCCACACATGCACATGCACGTGCGTGTGCGCGCACACACGCAAATGTCATTATCAAATGCACATGTAAATGCATTCATACCCACACAAAAATACATCCATGCATACCTAAATATATACATGCACGCATAAAGATATAACAGGAAAATGCATAACACTAATCAATTTGGTCAATGGCCAAAAAGAGGCAAGGATAAAAGAAAATATGGTCTATTATCTAAGGGGAAGGGAGTAATAAATGAGGTGTCAGATTAATTCTTCTTTTTCTTCTTTTGTTTTTCTATTAAAAAAGAAAAAAATTATTAAAATTCAAAAATCAATGGAACACAAAAGGCAGTATGCTGTCCACAGAAAAGATCAGTAATCCCAAATGCCCTACAAGAGCAGAAACTTGGCAAGATAAACGCTCTCAAACATAGACAAAAGATCAGGAAATTTGACCACAGTTGCTTTCCAGTTACACAAGACAAAAAGAAGGGGTTTCTAAACTCTAATGAGGTAGAGACTCAAAACTCTGTCCCAGAGGTACAGAGGTAACAAATATCATCCCCCAACCCCTGTATAGTCTTCGAAATATTTTGATTCCTTCTATTACAGAAGCCTTCTTTTGACCCTTGAAAAAAACATGTAAAGAGGAAAACATTTTCCTATGAACCACAAGAGAAAACTGTCTCATATTTAAAATTCTCGATGTGTTAAATTCAAAAGCAGTCAGTGCAGTTCGTAAGAATAAAAGACAAAAATCACAGTTCAGTGGGAAGGTAGGCATACCAAAGTGCAAAAGACAAAAATCCAGCACTCCATACTTTTGCTCTTGAATGATCAGATAGCAAGTTCTTAATATCTGAAGTTAATATGCTACTGAAGCCATTAACAGAAAGATGGCTTCTAAGGTCAATGTATGACCTCTCCACTATTAAAGCAGCCATGTGCCTTTCTTCTGGTGTATGAGAAAGAGCTTTTTCAATAGCTTCCCATGGCCATATCTTGATACCACCACCCTCAGAACCGGACCACAAATCCCCTGAACCAAATAGAAAAGAAACGAGGGAAGTTGAAACATAATAACAAATTATGGCCGATACAATAAATTAGGCCAGAACAAAGAAATCAAATAAAAGCACAGTAGAAGCAAAAGATTGCTGGACGATGAGAGAAATAGATGAAAGAAAGCTATTCTAAAATGAACCGGCAACATGATTCCTCCAAAAAAATTCTTGATCAAGCAGTTGTGACAATGTTTAGAAGTACACAGAGAATGACAAAAGAAAAGCACCAGCTTTATTGCATACCATAAAAGCATTTCGTCAAGCAAGAAGTTAGGGAAATTTTAGTAAATAATAAAACATATAGTTGTATGGCTATTTTAACTAAAGACTAAAACAACACAATGCCAGTCACTGCAAAACAACAAAGATTTGCCTGACAGAGGATAAACAAACGACATAAAATTGCACGTGCTTATTACTTCCACTTGGACAATATCAGAGATTTATATATATATATATATAAAGACTTGCCATACAATATTTGCAATTTACAAAAATATGTTAACTAAATGACAAACCATTCATTGTAAATATGGCAACCCCATACCATTGTCCTAAACTATGTAGAATCCATGGTATATACTCCCTCCAAAACAAAATTGAAATTGACATTTTTGACAGAGAATTCTTTTAGTACATAGCCTGTATCAAACGGAGGCAAGGCTTGTGGTTTTCACAATAGGTCATTACACAACTAATTCAGCTTTAAATGAATATTTAATTTCTGAAATTAATAGTACTTTCTACATTCAATAACAGAACCCAGATTTTACGAATTCCTCTGCTGAACTCTGTACCAATTAGTGCTATTTGCCTCTCAAATCATGCCATCATTCACAACACCAACATGGTATGGTCACATCAGTTTTTAACCCCGGACTACCTGGGAAAAGACTGATCTTAAAAACAGTATCACAGTGAAATCTGTATAAATTATAAATGTCAAAACTAGCTATAAAGGTTTTGATGTATCTACTAGATAATAATTTAATTAAGTTATCAAAGTCTTCCATATTTCCCAATCAGTCTACCAATTTTGCCATAAATTTGTTTGTAAATCTCAGAAAGGATTTTACCTTGAAACATTTATAAGGTCAATAAACTTAAATTCTATAATCGTTTCCCCATTTCTCATACCTATATCTAGGTTCACCCTCACTTTCACCTTTTCTATTTTTCTTTTTAATAATTCCAAAATAACTTCATAAGTACCATAGTGTAGATTGAATGAAATGCAAACAATTGCGAATCCATCATATTTGGAGAAACTAGCCCAATGAAACTCTTAGTGTGTCTGAACAAAATTATTAATTTATATAATAACCATGACTTCAAAGAAATTGAGGAAATGCACCGAAATAATAGAACCAACAGAATCAGTTGCAAGTAGAGAAGAAATAGAAGTGGTTGGTTACTAACCATAAGAAGAAATGCAAAGCGAGAGAACCGGGCCACGATGGGCCTGCCAAGATAAAACCTCTCCAAATCCATCATCAAAATGAAGCAAACGAGCATTCATCTTCCAACACCTGATTCTACCATCTCTGTGCCCACTCCAAACTACTCCGCTCGCTTCATCGCCTACCATACACATCACAGACGAGACTCCCTTTACCGACTCCTTAAACGGCGCCGTTGCATCTTCACCCTTACTCTTACTCGCACTCACACTGTCACTCTCACTCTCGTCATACAGTTCCTTCAAATTCCAAATTCTCAAACCGTTCTCTCCCCCGGCCCACAGCTGCTTCTCCGTACAGACAATCGTTCTCAAGAAACAACCGATTTGCGTCTCCCTCAAAGGATGCGGCCTCACCTCTAGACTCGGCGGCCGGGCCGGATGGAGCGCTGCCCGGACCGGCGGTTTGAACATCGGAATGTCTCCGCCTTTGCCGGTGTACTCTGGAAGTGAGGAAGAAGAAGCGGACCGCTTCTTCTCATTGGTTGTTGTTGCTGATGACGATAGCTTCCTCTCTAGGAACTCCATCATGTAGTCGAGGCGTTTGATGGTGGAATTGGACGGATGAGGTTCGGTCTCGTCATCTTCAGAGGAGGAAGGCGACAAAGAGGAGGAGTAGCGATCGAAGATTCTAGTGCCTTGGGGATCCGTGTAAGAGTGTGAGGTAGCTGAGGAAACGACGTCGTCGCTAAAATCGATAAGTGGCGGCGGATCCATCAGAGCAAAAAGTTTTGAAGGAAGAGGAGGAGTTTACGAGAATTAACCAACCAACCAACCAACCAACCAACCGGCGTTTGCTGAAAAGGTTGGGCTGTTCTATTCTTTCAGTTTTTTAAATATTATTTTGAAAAATATAAATATAAATAAATAAAATAAGGAATTTTAAATATATAATTGATTAGTAACTGAATTAAGGTGACGCAGTGGAGCTCATGTTCATTAGTATTGCCACTACTACCGGCACTGCGACTTGACCAGCCAAACGCTGTCCCTGTCTTCTCTTTGACTTGATTATCCCTTCACCGTTACGTGTCCTGTTTTTCCCCGCGTCGGATGTGAAGTTAAAATGTTATGATTTCTACGAGAGAATTATTTACGGAATCGTCCGAAATTTTGTTGGAAAGATATCTCTTAACAGAGAGACAAGAATCGATCAGTATTTTTTTTCGTAAGTATTTCTGTTGTTAATACTTTAATTAAAAAAAATGTGTGTACACATAACACACACAACATGATGACGATGATGATGATAAAAATGTTCTGAAGGAAGAAGAGATAAAAATTAAAGAAAAGTAGGAAGGTCTGTGTGGTTGGGGGGACAAGTCAACGTGTATGTAATGTACGTCGGTTGTTGGGGGCATACGAATTTTGTAAACTCAATTGCAGGTTGGAGTTAGTTGGTGGTGAGTTTTGAGTGTACTAGACCAACTCTTATCTTCGAATTGCTTCCAATTTATTAATTGGTGCCAACTGTACGTCTAAAATGTCAGGAACATAACCTGCTAAATGAGTTAGCATTCGGCTTGTGAGAAAGTGAGAGAAATTAGAGAAAATAATGAACTGTAAATTTGCACGCATCCAGCTATGGCTAATAGGCTTTGTTACTTTGGTGAAAGTTGCCGTTCAAATCCTCATTTTGCATCCTCCATTTGCTATTTCAAATCTTTAAGTGATGCTTTTCACACCCCCGGAATATCTTTATGAAGCCCCCATTGGCCTTTTTCACTTTTTTGTGTTGTCACAATTCCATTGGCATAGGACTAGCTTTCTCTGGGCCAATTTGTTTCCGAGGGAAGTCCACTAATGATTTGGCCCAAAAATAATTCTTGGACAAATATAAGAAGACAGTGAAGACTTCTGATGCGAAGCAGCGATTAGCGAAGGTAACCATTTTCATTCACAAAATGACAAAATTTTGTTTCCCTTCCATTCATTTTACAAAATCAGCACGAAGCTTCAAGAAACAAGAATTATTGAATTTAAGCCCCACGACATGAAGGTCTAGGTTGAGCAAATGATGAAGCCACCACAATTATCTACTAAACTAATAATGTTGATTTAATGTTGGTAACAACATGCAGATCATTGGTTGTTCGACAGTTTAAAAATGCCGCTTAATTTTGAAATTTATTTTTTAAAACAAATTGTTGAACGGGTATCTTTGAAAATAAATATGTTCATGAAAGGATCTTTGGTATTGTAGGTTACGAAATTATACTGTCAAACAATTAATTTTGTGAAAAAAACTCTCTAGGTTGCTTTTGATAATCATATTATTTTATTTAGAACAGGTTGATCAATCATTTAGCAAAATAAGTGATTATTTAATGAGAATGACTATCTTATAAACCTTTATTACGTATAACCTCTCACTATATACATATGGTTAAAAACTTGAACTTCTCAGTTAAACCCCTTAAGTTTTCTTTTTGGTCTTCAATATATGATTTATTGTGTAGGCGAGCAAAAACTCAGGATTCAAAACGAAAATTGTATATGTTGTACTTTACAACAAAAATCTAGAATTTTCAACTCATATTGGGGGAAGTTATGCTTCACACAGACAACATTGTAGACATATCCTTATTTAACGACCTACTAATGTACCCAAGAACATATTTATTTAGGTAGTCATTGAATGAAAACTAGTGGCTAAAAAAAATCAATTTACACTTTATCTATTGTATTATTTTGTTTAAATAATAATAATGTGAGAAATCTTAATAATTAAGTCTCAACTTAAATCTCAACTATTATGTATCACTTATTTATTTAATAATAAATTTTATAACTAGTAAAATTAATATGCTATCATCCAACATATGAATGTCAAATTGGTCGGGGCTCAATTGTTGAAATCATTAGTTCCAAGCACATTAGAGCATCACCAAAAGACTCATCTAATTTTACTCTTTAAGTACTTATTTACTTATTTATGTGAGAAATTAAAAAAGTGACAAAATAAGCTCTCTTACAAAAAATCCTTCACGTAGAAATAAGTTTTTGTTTAGGTTGGATTTTTTTAATGCCACTAAGGAACACAGCAGACTTGAACCCTCTTAGAACCTATTGTACAACCTGAAGCCTATGTGGGCGACCTGATCTATAAGTACAACCTCAAGCCTATGTTGTTGACCTGATTTATGAGTACAATTTCAATCATACGCTATTAATCTAGTTTATAAGTACAATCTGAAGCCCATGTAAATGACTTGTTTTATAAGCGTGGCTTATTTTTTAAGGAAGTTATGTGCCACTACCTTTTTAACCACCCTCAACAGATAGATAACCACCGATAACTGCTATAGAGTTGGCTGAAATCAAAGTAATCGCCCACAACCAGAAGCCTATATAAACTGAAAATGGCATCAGATGAAGGGGTTAGCAAAATCAACTAAAAAGGCTACAAGTTATCAACCATTCATCCATTCTACATGACCTTCAACAACACCACCGAAAATCCCTTTAATTATAACATCATTTCTAATTTTCCAGTTTATTTCCCTTTATTGATAGGCGAAATAACTGACTTACCTTGATGGTGATACTATTTATTGAGCTTGTACTATTAATAATCAATTTGTTGATGTGATTTTATTAAGGATATAACTATTTTAACAAATTTTTAACAACAAAATTGTTAAGTATTATAAATTACCATTTTGCAGCTAGTCATGCTCTTAAAGTACTTGCTCGAAACCAAGCTGAGGCAGGTGTTAACTTTTGGCTTTTATTTGTTCTTCAATGTATGTTGCATGTACTATTAATAATCAATTTATTGACGTGGTTTAATTAAGTATATAATTATATTAATAAATTTTCAACAATGAAATTGTTAAGTACTAAATATTACCGTTTTTCAGCCAGTCATGCTCTTGAAGTGCTTGCTTGAAACCAAGTTGAGATAGGTCTTAGCTTTTGGCTTTTATTTGTTTTTTGATGTATGTTGCTTGTATGTCTCACTTTGGTTAATATGCTTCCCTTTTCAGCAATCTTTATTAATGGCGATGCATATCAAAACATTTACAAAGTCATTAAAACGCTAAAGGAAACTAGAAGAACTCGAGCGCACTTTAACCAAAGCTATGCTCAATAATAAGAAGATAGTAGGTCAGTGAGATCAGCTCAAGTATGACCTCAATCCTAGAATAAGGAAAATGTCCGCCTAACAGAAGACTTGGTAATCCAAAAGCGATCCAATACCAACAAAGGCTCCAATATTGCCGAACTTAACTATGAGTTGAAAAAACTTAAGTCTCTTGTTGATCAACGTATTCGATTGCAGAACATTTTAGCTTGTTAAGATCGACATTTTAGCTTGTTAAGAGTTTGAACCTTATTGAGGTTGATCAACATTAGAATTAAGTTTTTCTAACACATGGCTAAGTTTGGCAATCTTGGAGTCTTTGCTCGCATTGGATCATTTTTCGGTTATTAGGTCCTCTACCATGTATGTATTTTCCTCATTCCAGGCATTGAGGTCATACTTGAGCTGATCTCGCTCGTCAGCTATCTTCTCATTATTGCGATTCACTTTGGTCAAAGTGCGCTCGAGTTCTTCTATTTAATCACTTTGACAACGTTTTGATATGCGCCGCTATTAATAAAAATTACTGAAAAAAAAAAGCATATTAACTAAAGTGAAACGTACGAGCAACATACATTGAAAAACAAATAAAAGCCAAAAGCTAACCCCTACCTCAACTTGGTTTCGAGCAAGCACTTCAAGAGCCTGACTAGCTGACAAGTAGGAAAAATCGTTGAGGGCATTTTGTCTCACAAACCGAGCAATTAAGTTTACCATGTGTAGCAAGCTCTCTACTCTTCTTCACTTCGAATCTATGATGTCATTACTTTCTAATAAGTCCCCTTTTGGACACATTGGGGATGAGGTGGGTGGTAAAATGCGTAAAGGACGTGAACCACCAGCTCTATCATCTTTGTTCTGAGGTAGCACATTACAAACTGAAGCTACAGGCCGTTTCTCTCTTTTCTCATTAGCCTTGATTTTTTGCACTTCCCGTCATGGTTTCTTGTATATGGCTCACCATCCTCATCCGATATCTCTTGAATCAAGGCCTTTGCAATCTTTGCAGGGGTGCATTTGGCCGTTGACATATTCCTTACAACAGTAACAAAAGAAAGATTGAAGTTAGCAAACCTTAGACTAACATAACAAAGATAATCATTTAAGGTTAGAAAAATTTTACCTTTTATTCATTTTTCTTCTCTATTTTGAGGTTAATTGTAAATGAAATCAGTGATAAACAATATCTCATGTGTCAACAACAACTTCCAATCCTCAGCGGTTAGCAATCCTCTCAAATCTACCACTTAATTTCTCAATTATTCAAAGTTCCTCTTCCAAGTCACTGCAACAAAACACAAATATTAGCTTACTACCTTATTATCACAACCTAAATAAAACTTCTTTTACCTAGTCTATTAAATTGAGTAGGAACTTTAAACCAACTCTTTGCCAGTTCTACATCCCTATCCCAATTTCCACCAACCCCTACATAAGCCTAGAAAGTTAAGTATTACTCTTCTACCTTTTGACTTGAACATAAAATAGTATCATCTTTTATGACATACCCATGCTCATTGCATAAATATAAGTATGTGAATTCTTTAAAACAGGGATCCACTTTGTTCTAGTTGGTCCATATAAGATACATACTACTTAAAACCCTTTAGCCATTCGGGTCAAGTTGATTAGGACTTAAACCTATCCTCACCAATATTTGAGCAAAATAGAGTTGAATGGCCAACGTGAATCCAAATCTAAGCATCTCCATATATATCACGGTTTCTAATTTGTTAGCCATCTCATCTTTCTTCAGTAACCTAAGTGTAATATCATCTGGAATTTGATATTCCTCCCTCAATTATTTGATCTCTTTTTCTGTTGTTGGCCATTCAAGTTAAAAAATGAGAGATTTCAATAATGTTGAGGAGTGATGAAAACAAGCAACGCAGTATTAACCCTTAAAAAAAAAAAATTTGTCCGGCTATTGTTCGGTGGTGAATCTATTTGCTAAAAGAAATCATAATACCAAGAGGGCCTACGAAAGGATTCACCAAGAGGTTCAATTGTGAACGAACCAAGCAACTGGTCGACGAGCAACAAATATTGACGGCCAAAGGCAGATTCAATTCCACTGGGCTTTTGGTTCTGGAAAACCTAGATGTCAAGAACGAAGAAAATAAACGCCAAAGTGAGTAAGTCCAATTGGAATAGGAAATGGTACCTAAACAAACAAAAATTATCTTATCCCTTAGGGAACGTATGGTTAAGATTACCTTGATGTTGGCTATAGGACAAAAGTTTGTGATTTAAATTTTACTTTTCTCCACTCACGTGACATGCACTTTTGTTTTATTGTCTTATTTATTTATTTCTTTACATTTTCGTTCTTTTTGTTTTTTTTTTCATTAGGGATGATAAAATTTTCTATCAATTTGGGGGTTATGGAACTCAATCTCATATGGAGTGAATTTTAAATAATTTTTAAAAAATTTGGTAAAAATAAAAAAAATAATCTCTAAATTCTTAATGAGATGGGATTTAATTTTGTACTTTTCACCCCACCCCCACTCCATCCCAATCCCAATCTCAATTCATATTATATATAAGTATTTTTTTATTTAATAGTTTTTATTTAATCTATTATAATGTTGGTTAATATTTTTTTTATTTTTATCTAATATAAATAGGATATAATTAAAAAAAACCTTACAATATAATTTTTATTCCACCCTAAAACATTATTATGTTTTCTTTTCTCTCTTAAAGTGCTGCTCTCTTCAAATATTTTTCAATTTTGATTACATTTCAAGATATTGTTTCAAATTTTTAAAGATTTTTTAAAATAATTTAAATATTTTTATAATAAGATGATTTTATTTAAGTTTCTAATTTTTAATTTACTGAAATCATGTGTTCTTACTTATTATAAAATAAGTAAATGGAGAATGGAGTGGAGATGGGAAAATCATTCCCTACATGGGAATTCTCTATCCCCGCCCCACTCAATTTACTGGGGAATAAGGTGAAGAATAAAAGAAAAATTTTTGATGGGGTGGCAAATGGGGTAAGCCTCTCCACCCACCCTACCCCATTGTTATCCCTATTCTCCACTATCAATGCAAATATTTTACAACTTTTAAGCATGTTCAACTCCGCATTATTCATGTTCCGCTCCACATGCCCGTTCACCTCAAGGTCATATCGTACTCCCTTTGTTAGTCAAGTTTTCAACACCAATCGTATTTTCTTAATGTTGAAAACTAGTGAGTGTTGGGTTTACGAAATTTTTTTTTTATTTTTAGACAATTAATTTCCAACATCGGTAATAGTTTTTTCGATATTAAAAAACAAGGGATTGGTGTTTACGTTAGATTTTTTTAATGGCACTAAGGAACACAGCTGACGTGAGCCCTCTTGGAATCTATTGTACAACTTGAAGCCTATGTGGGCTACTTGATCTATAAGTATAACCTCAAGTCTATGTTGTCGACTTGATTTATAAGTACAATTTTAAGTTTAGGCTATCAACCTGGTTTATAAGTACAACATGAAACCCATGTAAATGATATGATTTATAAGTACAATTTGGAACAGTTCGACCTGAAAGTCTATTTGATAAATGTGGTCTATTTTTTAAGGAAGTTTTATGCCACAACCTTTTCAACCACCCTCAACAGATAGATAACCATCAGTAAGTGCTAGGGAGTTGGATGAAATTAAGGTAATTGCTTACAATCATGGGTCTATTTAAACTGAAGAGAGCATAAGATAAAGGGGTTAGCAAGATTAACTAAAAAAGACTATAATTTATCAACCATTCATCTATTATACCTTCTACATGACTTTTAACAACACCGCCGTAAATCCTTTAAATTATAACATCATTTCTAATTTTTCTAATGTATTTTTATTTCTTTATAGGCCAAATAACTAGTTCAGGCATCGAAGGATTTACGTCAAAACCTACTATAACGTATGCTAACTATATTTTGTGGTTAGCAGGTGTGAAAAATTGTGATCAGATCAACGTTTAAGTATCATCCCCTAAAAACAAATTCAGTTATTAAAATCATTTTTTGGCATCAACAGTCTATGTTATTTTAATCAAACTATTCTCCCACCAAATTTATAACTTCCTCTATTTTTTTCAATAATGTAGTTATATTATTTCTCTCTCTTCAATAATAATGATGTAAAAAGTAGTATAATATTATGTGAAAAAGCAGACATCATTCTTTAACATTAAAAAATAATAATAATTTCTTTTAAAGAATTGTATTTAAAGAACTTTCTGAAACGTTGGTTGCGATTCTTAAAATAAGAAATGAATTCTCATTGGAGGAGCTCTCAAGCTGCCACACCGGCCCACACAAAGCATGTTTGTCGTTTTTAGATCGAGTTGTCTTGAAAATAAAATATAAATAAATAAATAAATGCGAATCTCGTATGGGATTGGGTAAGGATAGCAAATCCCTTCAGCTCGGCCAGGTTGAGTGACATTTTGGTAAAAGATTAGTTGGCACATGGTCGTGGTGTTTTGCTGGCATTGCTTAGAGTCAAAATTGTTTATATAATTAAATTCATCATAGAAGATTCTCACAATCAATAAATGCCAATCAATTGTATAATTTTATTATTTCCAATTTTATGTGACGATAGCCATTTCCACATTTTTTTTATTTACATATTATTATATTTATGAATATCCTCAAATTATATTTAATATAAGGGATAGTCAACTAAAATTTACAGATTCACTTGATTCCTACTATTTTATTACTCACTTTTACACTAAAAAGGTGCAATTGTAAGTTATAAAAAATATAATTTTAAAAAAATCTTATATTTATTATTTTTAAAAGAGTAATGATACAGCCATAAATTCTTGTACAAACTAATTTTGTACAAACTGATTTGATATTAATTCATTGGTTAAAAGAAAATATAAAATAATGAAAATAAATCATGTGGACCAAGTGATATTTAATTCAACCAGTTAAATTATAACACATTAATTTATATAAAATAAATTTGTATAAGAGTTTATGACTGTATCATTACTCTTTTTAAAAAGGTTAAATGGACTTTAATCAATATTATTATAGGTTATTTGAAATGAGATGGTATGAACAAAAAAATCACACTTTGAGCGGCAAATCGCGTGTATATATTTTTTCTTTTCAACACAACATCGCATGTTGATACATCAACTTCAAAATCAAAGACTAAAAGGTGCATATTAACTCTTTGAAACATCCAACCATTGTTGCTACGTATTGCATAGTTTGGGTCACAAACTTGAACCGTTTAATAAATTTTTTTTTTTTTTATAAATTCATTTAAAAAATTTTGTTATCTTGATTTTAAAAAATCCAATTTGCTTTTAAATTACAGTTTATAAATTTACTAAGTTTAAACTGATCACCACGTCAATGAGTTCATCCTTGAAGAAAAATTTATAATATGCTTCAACAAATTTAAAGAAAACTTTTGTACGAAATCTTAAAGTAAAAGAAAAGAAAAAAAAAACGAAGAATAAAAAAATTCCTCACAGAATAATACATAAGCACGTTTGATGCTTTGAGATTTGCTGCAAGGGACAGCTGCTTTAGGGTTAAGTGTTGGTCAACAAATATATGTAAAAGCTTGAAAGGAATGACCTCCTTTAGGTAAATGACAAATTTTCGAATTCAATTGAGTGACGTTTCATAACAAACCCTTTTAGTCTATTGTTGTACAAATTTAATTTATATAAATTAATGTGACATCATTCATTTAATTAAAATATTTTTTTTTACTCATATAATTTTATTTTATTATTTTTTATTTTAAATCAAACTAATAAATTTATGTTGCATTAAATTTGTATAAAATAAATATATTTAAAATTAAAATTTGAACCTTTATGATCACAATCTATTGCATAATGCTAACTTCAATTGACTCCTGAATCCTAACTTTAGCTCTACGAAGTCACTATCAATGGGTTTTTGTGGTAGTATATGAGTCATTGCACGTATAATGGTGAAAGTAAGGGTTTGAGCCTTCATAATAGCATTATGAGAGTTAGTTTTAATTCTCCCTCAATTACAAATAATTAAGTAGAGACAGTCTCTCCCTCACAAAATATTTTGTGAGAAAAAAATATTTCTTAAACGTTTATTAGAGAAGGTCTAAAGAATCTGAACAGTGCTTCAAAAGATCAATGGAGGGAACACCTCTCAAATATTAAAGAGAGTCTAAAAAATTTGAACGGTACTCCAGAAGATCAATGTACATGTCATGAAAAAGTCTTAATTATATAATTTAATTATAAATATTAATTATAATATTTGATGTAATCTCAATAACAAATCTATATAACAATATGAAAAAAAACCTACAAAGTCACTTCTCCTATAATAAAAATTTTACTATATTACAACAATTATAAATTACAACTGTTATATTTTCGAGTGGACAGCAGCTGTAATTTATAGTAACTGCAATTTAAAAGCTCCTGTACTAATAGGTTCGTTGGGATAAAAAATCAACTGTCCATATCGGTATCACTAAGTGGGGACCACCTCAAAGGCTACTTCCGGGCGCGGGAATCCGTACACGACTTTGGCGGGAGAAATCAACAAAAACAAAAAAATCACTCAATTAATTATATTTTAAATTTTAAAGTAAAAAAAAACTTTTGATTCAAATCATAAATCAATGAATTTGTATAAAAAAAAATCATAAATCATGTATGCTACGTGCGCCCAAGCATTAAACACATACCTACTTAAAAATTCAACGGATAAGATTGATCGAACGCTATTGGGTAACTAATATTGTTGATTAAATAAAAATTAAAAAAAGTCCAAAAATCTATCAGTCTTTATTGAGAATAATTAATTAACTAACAAAGTAAAATTATAGTTGATTAAATAAAAATTAAAAAAAAAGTCCAAAAATCTGTTTGTCTTTATTGAGAATAATTAATTAACTAACAATAACAATAAGTAAGTAAAATAACAACAAAGGAATGAGCCAAGCATTTATTGCCTTAAATTCGTAATCCCTATTCGCACGGCTCTTTCTACATTCCTTCAAGATTCTTTTCATTTTCCAGTAATTATTATAATTATATAAAACTTTAATAATACAAACTGTACCTGTGCAACTGCATAAATGTGTAAGTTGTAACATAACATTTCTGGAAGCAAAATGTGGGTTTTGGGTGTTACGGAGAGGAGAGTAATGGGAGCTTTCTGGGTTTTCAATTTGGTGTTGTTTCTTGTTCAAGTGGTAGGGATAAGGGGTGCTCGTAGTATTGGTGAACATGGGGTGAGGATATGGCCAATGCCACAATCTGTGAGTCATGGGCATAAGAGTCTTTATGTGGGAAAGGATTTTAAGATAATGAGTCAGGGGAGCAAGTACAAAGATGCTTCTGGGATTTTGAAAGATGGGGTTTCAAGGTTTCTTGCTGTTGTTAAGGGGGCTCATGTTGTTGATGGCGATGTGTCTAAGCTTGATCAATCCACAGTTCTTCAGGGCTTGAATGTTTTCATTTCATCTACGAAAGACGAGGCATTTGTTATTTTGATTGCTTGGTTTTTTCTTCATTATCTTTGATTGCCCATTTGTTCTAGATTTTTTGCACAGCGAATCGAGATTTTATTTTGATTGTATGAAACCATAAGCTAACTCATTTCCTGTTTCTTCTTTGTTCTGTATAATGAGTTTTTTGTATCTTTGTTAAATGATTTTGCTTTAAAATGCAAATAATATATATATATATATTGGGCTTTTAATTTCAGTTTGGTTTTGATCTTTGCTTGTACAATATTTTTGTCTTTTCATTACAGCTTAATGTAGTTTTCTTCTGTGTCTGTCTCTGTTAAGTTAAAATGATCTTCGTTATTCATCTGATACAACGTTGTTTACTTCACTAATTAAAACGTTTACATCATTGCTTGATAATTCTTGTGTCCTCTGCAGTTACAATATGGAATCGATGAGTCTTACAAGTTATTGGTCCCTTCACCTGATAAGTCAACTTATGCACATCTTGAGGTAGGCCTTACCGATCCTTTTCATACTTTTTGCTGTTATCAGGTGTAGCTATAAGAGGAGAAATTGAAAGAGAAAAAAAAAAAGGAGACTTAAGTTGACCCCTATGACAAGAACATTGACCACAATTTGCAAAGCAAATATCTGAAATGCTTTCAGTTTTTTATTCAAATATGGCTGTCACTAAGTGGCTTGACGATATAGCCAAAAGGCTAACGTCCTTGTTCAATAAAAAAAAATTGTCTACATGTTAAGACCTAATTCTTTAAGTTAAATACCTTCAAGGAATTATAGCTTTAAATCTTAGCCAGTTTAGGAGTTTGGAAGACTACATCACTTAAGCACCAGAGCAATCACTTTGAACAACTTAGGATTGTGTATTTGACATTGAAAGACTGTATAATCAATCTCTAGAGACAAAATGATCTTCTAGTGGTATGATTTTGTTAACCGTGGAATATACTTGACAGTTTGTCTTCTGCTTTTTGCTGCATTTTCTTGGTAAATGCTCAAGTGAAGCTCATAGACTATGCACTGCTTTTTCATATGAATGTAGTTAAATGTTCATGAACTTTACGTCCTTGCTTGTAGTTTATTGGTTGCAACTATGTAGATTTTACCCTGTTCTTTCACGACACAAGAATAAGGCATTTGTTGATACCATTCTATGACCTCATGGATACACACACACATCACCCAGCAAAGCAGCCTCAATATAGTATGTCTGTGACATAGCTATTGGTGATTGTTTTATAATGGATGTGCATTATGCCTTATTATGCTTGATCTGGTATAAAATGAATGTATTTTGTAGTTGGTCAGGAGATCAGATTGTATTTGTTATTATTAATTGGTAAGTCTCTGATCAACTAAAATTTACTATGAACAATGCAGGCACAGACAGTTTATGGGGCTTTGCATGGTCTTCAGGTTAGATGCTTTCATTTATGATAATGTCAATGGTGCTTTGACATTCTAAACAAGTTTTGTAATTCTTAAAATATTCTTATTTGCCTGTTCTGCAGACATTCAGCCAGCTATGCCAATTCAACTTCAGCTCCAGGGTAATAGAAGTTCTGATGACTCCCTGGATCATAAATGATCAACCAAGGTTTTCTTTTCGAGGGCTCTTAATCGGTGAGAAACGTCTTATACTATCCTAATGACATGTCTGAGAAAATGTTATCTGTTTACAGGTCAATATTTATATTAAACCACTTTAAGTCATCTAGTGTAATTATGGTCTTGTTAAGATGTAGTTCTTCAAGGCATTTGCCATCAGACCACTTAGCTTATGAATTAGTAAATGGGAACTTTATGGGGCTCACTTGACTGGATAAACAGCATGATCGTTTGCTCCTGCTTGTCTTTTTCATCATAATTCTATGAAGAAGCTGAATATAGCTTCCTTCAATTAGTTACTGATTTTTTTTATCTTTTTCTTTCAAACAAGTATGTTTTATCTGATTTCAATTGAAATTTGCTCCAGACACATCTCGACATTACCAACCATTGCCGATAATCAAGAATGTTATTGACTCTATGGCCTACGCAAAGCTGGTATGTAATCCAGAACTGACAGAACTGGTATCAAGGATATATCTGATATTTCATCTGACAACAAATAATATTCTTGCTGGCATCAACTGACAATTGCGGGCATATTCTTGTGGTTGGAGGAAGCAAGGAGTTTAGTAATAGATAACAGCTTTGGAAATTGATCTCTGCACATTATTGGTTCTTGCTTTCATGCAGAATGTGTTGCACTGGCACATTGTAGATACACAATCTTTTCCTTTGGAGATACCTTCGTATCCAAAACTATGGGATGGTGCTTATTCAACTACTGAAAGATATACAATGGCTGATGCTGCTGAAATTGTGAGGCATGTCCTCTGTGACTTGTTTGCGCCACTTACTTTCTCCTTGTTTCTCTATCTGTAACGTATTGATTATCAACTTATGCGCAGTTATGCTCAGAAACGAGGAATTAATGTATTAGCTGAACTAGATGTGCCCGGGCACGCTCTCTCTTGGTAATAACGACAAATCCATTCTTACAACAGTATTTATCTTATGTCAGATGATATACATTTTGTTCAAAAATTAATATAACTAAGACCTAAGATAGTTGAATACTTTCAATGCACATGGGTTGAGAAAAAGAAAAAGAAGAATCTAGTCCCTAAGTTGCTGTTTGACTCATGTTTGGTTGTGTAATGTCTATTGTCTCACTTTTTAATATGGTTAATAACTTTTAACTTGGTGTAGGAAAGAAAAGCTTTTACAATTTCTTGTATTAGGTTTTATGGGTGAGTTTTAATGTTTAGGGGCAAGGGCTATCCTTCTTTGTGGCCATCAAAGGACTGTCAGCAGCCGCTTGATGTCAGCAATGAATTTACATTTAAGGTGATAGATGGGATACTTTCAGGTAATGTCACCTCTCCCTTTACTGAACATTGTTGCATGACAATATTAATTTTTTCTAAGTTAATATGCTTTAACTCAAATGAAAAGTGGGAATCAACAATCTAACATTATTGAAACTTTTGTTTCTCAGATTTCAGCAAAGTCTTTAAATATAAATTCGTTCATTTGGGAGGTGATGAAGTTGATACAAGTAAGTTCTTTACTGTATGTCACTGTTGCAATATTAGTATTGTCATCATCTGTAGTACCATGTATAATTTCAGTTCAACGCTTCTTCAATTTGCTGATTTTTTTTAGATAACATGAAGGGTAAAAATTAACAAGGACAAGGCCACCGTTATAAAACTGCATGAGAATATGAAATGTGGCGGTGCGAGAAGGTGCAGTGTGACGAAGGATAATTTGAGATTGAATAATATATTCAGACATTTTAATCATCTTAGAAATTTTGGTCCTGCCATGAAGTGCGAAGTTCAACAATCCAATTCTTGCAATCTTTTAATACAACGAAATAAAAGAAAAAGAAACATTGAAAAATACCCTTATAAATATTTTTTTTCTGTATTAATATTTAACAAGTTTACTAATTAGGTGAATGCTTTGATTAATTTCTCCATGTTACTTGGATATCTGCTATTTTGTTAGTATCCGCTCTAATGTTCTCTACGGAGTTGATATCTGTCAGTTTATGTTGTTTTTGTCTGCAGAGACTGATTCGTTTGACTGAACATATTAGTGCAGAACCTTTAATTATAGAACCCATTTCTAGCACTATGAATAGCGTATAATACAACATCATGTTCATGACCTTGAATTACGGATATTGTTGTTTTACTGCAGCAGAAGCGCTGTTCATATCCTGCTTTGATTAATTTCTCTTTTTGTAAGATGTTATTGTTCTTACTATTTGAATGATTTGCTTATTTCATTGACTTTTGTAATAATTGACCAAGTATGATAATGTTTTGTTGATAATTTATTGCTTTTTCATCATTTCGTTCAGGTTGCTGGACATTGACTCCTCATGTATCAAAATGGTAACAACCTCAAGATCTTGGCCTACTAAAGTGAACAAATATGTCGTAACAACCTTAGCTGCATGGAACATCTTATAATCAAATCCACCTGGTTTCATATTTTAAGTTCAAGTTTATCAAAATTTTTGTGCTCAAAAGTTCCTTGTAAATAGTGGTTATTTTCAGATATGTAGGTTTGATTAACTGACCTTCTATTTGGTGCTTGGTTGTCAATTTTTCATAGGCACACTTGTTCGTCATAATTCCCTTAATTTGGGATTAGTTTGTTGTATATTCTAGACTTCGATGTTTTTTATTTTGTTTTATTCAGAATAGCTTGGACTTTGCTTGGAACTCTAGTCGTAGCCTAACATACAATAGACATACAAGATTCTTAACTACTGTGATGTGCAGGTTAAAAGAGCATTCTATGAATGAATCTCAAGCTTATCAGTACTTTGTCTTGCAAGCCCAGAAGATAGCTCTTTCTCATGGATACGAACTTGTTAACTGGTATGAATCTTACGACTGATGATTATAGTCAATCACGTGGTTTTTATGTCTTTCTAATCATGGAGATGAAACATGTCAGGGAAGAGACCTTCAACAACTTTGGCAATAAATTGAGCCCAAAAACAGTGGTTCACAACTGGTATGTTCTTCTGTCTTTTTTGCAGCCTGACAAAGAATACTCATGCGATATAAACTCCAGTGTTCCGTGTTGTTGACAAAATGTTCAGGAAAAATTACTGAGGTTCTGGTTGAACCTTGTGGTAGCATTTCTTTTACAAAGAATTGCATCCAATCTATGGTGATTGCTTGTACTTAAGAACAACCTCTCTCTTCCAACCCTTCACAGAGAGGCTTAAATTATAAACTTAGGTTAAAAATATTACCCACTTTTCTGACTAAATATTTAACTCTTAAAAATTTCGCTAGATGACGTAAAAAAGCAACAATAATAAATTTTGTGTTCAGTAATGGTCCATGGGTAATTGTTTCAGATATCATTGATAAATTTGATTAGCTAGTGTTTTCTTTCCATGGAATGTAAATCTCATATGCAAATTCATTATGAACTTGAATTCTAATTTTTCATAGATCACAAAATGATGTAAGACTCATAATTTCTGTTTGATCTCTCAAGATTTCAGAAATATTAATTTCTGCTTGAAATTTGCATAGGCTTGGTGGTGGTGTTGCTCAGAAAGTTGTTGCATCTGGATTAAGGTGCATTGTAAGCAACCAGGATAAGTGGTATTTGGACCACTTGGATACCACGTGGGAGCAATTCTATATGAATGAACCACTTACAAATATCACAAAACCCGAGCAGCAGAAATTAGTTATAGGTGGTGAAGTATGCATGTGGGGGGAAACAGTTGATGCTTCAGATATTCAGCAAACCATATGGCCACGTGCTGCAGCAGCTGCAGGTACTTGTTTATTAGGTCAATGATAATAGCCATTGGCTCAAGAGCATTGTTTTGGCAATCGGCGAGTTTTATTTCTTAAAACAAGTATTAAAAAAGCTTTCATTAGGATGATCATGAAATTGTTGCATTGATATCGTCTTTTTTATCATCTACTAACAAAATTCTTCTCATGTCTATTTGTTCCTCGCCAAGAGCGGTTATGGACCCCTTATGACAAGCTGGCAAAGGAAGCAAAGCAAGTTACTGGAAGGCTGGCACATTTCAGGTGTTTGCTGAATCAAAGAGGAATTGCGGCTGCCCCATTAGCTGCCGACACTCCATTAACTCAACCAGGCCGCTCTGCTCCCCTAGAGCCTGGTTCTTGCTATTTGCAATGATAGCTGAATCACATCTGCAAATTTTAATGCATAAAAAGGAAACTGATCCAAAACCGCTCTCATTTTCTATGTCCTTGACTGATGAAACTGTTAATTTGAGGGGGGTAAAAATTAAAAAAAAAAAAAAACAAATTTGGTCTTACAGAATCTGAAATAGGTCCCATCTTCTGGTAATTGGCTTCGCCAATGAAAGCACCTTTCAATCCTTATGATTGAAATTGGTGAGAAAATTTAGTATCTTTCCTGTAAAAAAAAAAAAGAAAAAGAAAAAAAATTCCATTGAAACAGATGTTGTCCGGGAAGCAACCAGAAAAAGAGTACACGGTGACTGACGTCTAGAGGAAAATTTTCAGAAAATTTCTGGGTTGAGTACTGAAATTGTCTGCCTGAGACCTTGCCTCCGATCTGAATATTAGGAATTTACATGCAACTAATAATTAATCAAGCTACAGCTGGACGCTCACGAGCAAAAAAGTTAGATATGTCACGTGCATCCAATGTCTATCACATGTGCACCTCTATTTTAGATTATGATAAAAATATGCCGTCCGTCTTCGAGCGCCAGAAACCCATTATGATAAAAAAATGTCTGTTTCATGGGTATTGAACTATTTGAATGATAAAACGAAAATCATTATTTGAATTTTAGTTCATAATAAATAGTGGATATGTCAGCAAGCTAAAATGACAATTGTGGTGGTATATGATTGCCCGAGAAGTGTGTAATGCCCCTTTGACTTGAAGTGTGGTAGTGCTTTTAACTTATGAGATTGAAAAAGGAAAAAAATTAAACGTTGAATTATCGTATGGGTCTGAATATTATAATTTAAAATAATTTATTGCATATATCATGTAGTTAGGCCTTGTTTGGGATTGATGTTTAAATAATATAAGCTATTTATTTCATAAATTTTAATAAAATTGTGTTTGGTAAATTTTTTAAAAATTATTTATTTCACAAGTTTTTTTCTTTTGACAAAAGCTAGTGGATAGGGGTGCTTTTTATATAGTAGTTTAGTTAAATAAGTGATTACACATTTTTTAAAGTTTTTATTATAATATTAATATTTTAATAAAAAGACAAATATATCTTATTTTTCTATAAATCTTAATATATAAATAAAAAAAAATTAAACTTATATCCATTTTAGGTATTATATAATAAAATAATATTTTTGTAATCAAATTTACTAAATACATATACTGTGCTTTTCAAACTTACAACAACCACAACAATATATTTTACCGATTATCAAACTACTTTTTTAATCAACTTATTTCATTTACATAACACAAGTAATTTATTTTATTAGCCACCGCAATCTTAATCTTAGCCCTTACTCGGTTGAAAACTGTGAATGGTGGCCATGAAGTCTAGAAACCAGCACCACGGGCTTAATTTCATCATCAACTTCTCATTTGAAAGCTGTGAATAACTTCATGCCAATTCTATCACATTCATTTATTAATTAAGTTTATCCCAACAAGCTCATATTGAATTGATGATCATCATGACTTTTTTTTTCATCCATCCATTTTCCCTCTTGACCTTTTATTGTCTCGTCTCCATTTCCTGGTTTCTGTTATATCCTTGGTTACTTTTTTATTTTTCTCATAATGTGTTTTTCTTTCTTTCTTCATATAAAAGATAAATATTAATTTCTCTAGTCTGTGCTCTTACATTTACAAATAATAATAATAATGATGATGAGATATTGGAAGAAACAAATTTCAGGTAGAGCACTTTCAAAAATCCCACAACAAGCCAACATTGGTCAATCACGATTTGTGAATTGCTAAAAGCAGAATGTCTGGTGGCGGGAACATGTTATCATTGGTTAACTAATATAATTTGATGTGTAAAAAGATTATGTAATATGGATATATCAAATTAATAAATAAAATTTTTAATTAAAAATATGTAAGTCAATTTATATTTTCCTGTACTCAATCATAAAAATATATATTACGCTAATGTTTTCGCAAATCCAAATTCTTTAATTTCATCATTAATAGTTTGTATTAGTCAGTTTGGTTTTGTCAAAATTCAAATCATATAATTAGATATTTTGTGAAAGAATTTTTTGGGCCTATTAACAGTGGAACTCATGCGTGTGGAGATTATTAAATAATCAGGGATGAAAAAAAAGACTCCCAATTTTATGAGCAATGTGGGGATTGAATTTATTATTTCCCAGATTAAAGATCAATTTAACTCAATTTACGTTAATTCCAGATTACAAAATAAATATCAAATGAAACTTATGGTTAAACC